>CM077168.1:46531987-46946987 GCA_039654105.1 Coreius guichenoti
ACTGCCATGTTGATATCACATAACCAGCCTTGTCATGCACTTGTTATTTGTTACTATAACAACTACTATTAATATGAATAATAATAATAAGTTTGCACTTTCTGTCAATTAACCAATAGCATTTTGTGTTAACCTTAAAATCAGACAGAAATAGCCTGTATTGTAATGTTTTACAGTGCCACTCTCATGGTCACATGGGTGACAGTTGCCATGGACACGGCGGTGGCCACTCCCACAGCCACGGTCATGGAGGTCCTGCCTTTGGTGGTTTCATGCCCGGCAGCTTCCAGGGCCTGCATGGCCCGGGACCTCTTGATTCCACGCAGCAGCCAAGGAAGATCTCACACCCTGAGGACAGCAGTTCCTGGGATATCGTCAAAGCAACACAGTAAGACTTTTTCCCTTGAAAGGGATAATGGGATTACACTTCACCGGGCATCACCGGGAATATTTAACAGCTGGTGATGTTATTAAAGGGATAGTTCACCCAAAAATGATCCCATAATTTACTCACCCTCTAACCATCCTAGTGTATATGACATTCTTCTTTCAGACGAATACAATCGGAGTTATATTGAATGTCCTGGCTAATCCAAGCATTATAATGGCAGTGAATGGCAGCCCAAAATATGAAGCTCAAAAAAGCACATCCATCCATCATAAAAATACTCCACGCGGCTCCGGGGGGTTAATAAAAGCCTTCTAAAGCGAATCGATGGTTTTGTGTAAGAAAAATATCATATCCATATTTAACACTTTATAAAGTAAAATATCTAGCTTCCGGCAGACCGCCTTCCTTATTCAGCAATGCCCTGGAGAAGTTTTGGGCACAGCTGTGGACTGAAAGTATTTGTGCAATTCTGTGAATTAGTTTAAGCATGAATCTCACAAAAATTATGTTCAGGACAAGTTTTACTCCCATTATTCTTAATGGTGATTCTCATTTTAAAAAAATTAATTATTATGTATAATTATATGTAATTTTAAAAATTAAGTATAAAGGCAGCATAACAAATGCTGCCATGATGCACACATATTTTGCAATTTAAGTAGGCCTAATGCATCATTAAAATATAAAACATGTATTTTATATTTTATATATTTTACATACACTACTGTTTAAAAGTCAAGGGTTGGTAAGATTTTTTAATGTTTTTGAAAGAAGTCTCTTATTCTCATCAAAGCTGCATTTATAAATGTTGAAAACAGTTGTTCCCCTTAATATTTTTGTGAAAACTGTGATGCATTTTTGATAAATAGAAAGTTTGAAACGGCATTTATTTGATATAGAAATCTTTTGTAAATTATGAAAGTCTTTACTGTCACTTTTGATCAATTTAGTGCATCCTTAGTGAATAAAAGTATTAATTTCCTAAAAAAAATCTTACTGACCCTAAAGTTTTAAATGGTAGCAGATGGGGGTTCACAGTTTTACAGGATTTTCTTTTTTCATTACAATAATAGTTACTGGAGGTAAATTGTGCTTTATTGACAATGCAAAAAATCGAAACGGTCCTGAAAGTGTGTTATTGACAGTCTTTGTGAGATTCCCGCTTAAACATTTTAGTGGCATTTCAAGCATCCAGTAAACATGTTGCATATGTTTTTGATCTTACTCTGAGATCTAGCTGTTCAGTAGTGAGTAGAACAATTCATTAATCTTCCCTTTGTAGGGAAGCAGACAAAACATGAGTGATATTAAAGAGTACAAATACAGGATCCGGTTGTGCTTTTGTAATATCTGGGTTTCTATTAACTCAAGCGCCGTCCATACTTGTTGTCTCACCTGCATGCTTCACACTGCTCAAATAGTTAATCTCCATTAGAGGATGCCTATCTTTTTTTACCACTTGTTCAGGCAGAGAACCTGATGTGTATGTGGGTATACACATGATGCAAAAATAAACACATTTTTTCCATGATTTGTATTAAATTGTAGGTTTGGTGCTCTTGAGAGGTGTAAAGAACTTATAGAGGCTGGTTATGACGTCAGGCAGCCCGACAAGGAGAATGTTACGCTGCTCCATTGGGCCGCCATCAACAATCGAGCAGATGTTGTCAAGTAAGATTTGTCCGTTTATATGTTTCTGTTGTTTCATGCCTTTTTCATGAAGTTATAAGTTGATTTATGTTAAGGTCTAAGTATTGGAAGCTGCACGATTCTGGATAAATTGATCACTATTTTTTTTTTTTTAAACTAGAGATCACAATTCTGAATAGACAACTAAACAAAATAAGGTGATTTACTAGAGGTTCTGACAAGTTTTATTGCTGATATTTAAAGATATTAAATTAATTAGAATAATTTTTTTAAATCGGTTGAGTGAATGATTCAATGATTTGTTTTGATTACTGAATGAATCTGTTTTTTGAACAAATCTCTTGAATGAATGATTCAATGACAAATACATTTTTTTAAATAGCCACTTGTCACCCCCTACTGGTGTAACTTGTAATTTTGTTGAAACAATCTTTATTTGAAGCGTCAAGTTATGATTTACTCTGTTTTGATTAGGGGCTTTCGCACCGGAGGAACCTTTTCATAGTTCCTAGAACTATTGGCGGAAGTACCCGGATTTTGGTGTGTTCGCACCTCAGGAACTAGGAACGATTTTAGTTCTAGGAACTCCTTTTGGGGGAACTAGTTTAGCTCCTACTTCAGAGTAGGGTCTAACCCAGAAGAATAGGAACTACCAGTGACGTAAGTGTACGCTGATTGGCCGTACGCACATGAAACACTATCACCCGCCATTTTAAAAAAAAAGCTGTCTACACCTACAGATTATAGCCTATATATTTACTCCAGAAACTAACTACGAACATGGAAAACAGTTATAGATGTACCTCTCAACCTTTACACTAAAGAGAAAATACAACGCAACTTTGAGGGGACCGAGCGAAACATGATTAGGTATTTCTGCTCAGCTTGCGACATTGGACATCAACCACACGGCAAACACTAATGCTTTTTCATATACTGTCTACTTTCTTTGTATAACAGTTCCATCTAATAACATATTAGACAGGACTGTTAAACAGATCGTAAACTAGTGAAGACGGAGAATGGGAGCGCTGTGTGCTCAGGCTCTGGGGTTCTCGGCGCCGTCAAAATAAAGGTCCAGCGTGCCATCAAAATAAAAGTCACAACAACAAGTGCGGCTTACAACACTTCAGAGTTCCTACTGGCAGTGCGAATGCAACCAGGAAAATGTTTCTAGGGGAACTTTTAGTTCTCTGGGAAGTTCCTAGAACTACCCGGTGCGAAAGTCCCTATTGATGTATTGATGAATGTCTGTAGACATTAGTGTTTATATCTGAACTATAAACATTTATCCCAGTATTTCTGTATAATAATGTGAATGTTTGTAACAGAAAAAATGTTACTATGTGGTTAAAAAGACTGTTTGTGAAGCTGTTTCATACTTATACATGATAACTGCTCTCTCTGGGTCAGCGGCAGAGCCAGCGCAGATCTGAATGTTCCAGTGTGACCGTTCTTGTCAATGGTTTAATAGACATAGACAAATCATTGTCATTTAGGAATAAGATTGCATGGGTGTTTAAATCGAGATTGCGATCCTTTAACGATTAATCATGCAGCTCTAGTTCAAGGTTATACATCACTTTTAAATATTATAACTCTTCAAATCACTTCACTGGAGTTTATTAAACCTGTTCTTATTTGTATGCATATGTTATGCTGTATTTCATAGATACTACATATCTAAAGGTGCCATCATAGACCAATTAGGCGGTGACCTGAATTCTACACCACTCCACTGGGCCATACGGTGAGATACATTCTCAGTTGAAATAGCCATAATTTTACAATGAAATAACATAATGGAACATGTCCTATTTAATGTGTTGATAGAAGAACTGACATCCACATTCATACATCATACAAGTCACCAAAATTCCAGTTGGTTAAAAGTCATTGCAAAAATGGCTTCGAAAAATGTTGATTCTAGCCGCATTTGCTTGCAAAGGACACTTGACAGTGCTTTATATGTCCCAATGTTGTTCTTCGTCACCTCTGAACAGACAGGGTCATTTGTCTATGGTCATTCAGCTGATGCGTTATGGAGCTGATCCATCATTAGCAGATGGTGAAGGGTATCGCGGTCTCCATCTGGCTGTGCTCTTCCAGCATATGCCCATCGCTGCCTACCTCATGGCCAAAGGACAGGTGTGACACACACACACACAGTGACATTTTAAATGATGATAAAGGGTTTGAATATGGAGTAATGCAGTTGAATACACTTGTTCCTGTGTTGTTGTAGGAAGTGGATTCACCGGACATAAATGGACAGACCCCACTGATGTTGGCGGCACAAAAAATCATTGGGTAAGACGACCAGTTGACTCAATCAGGATCCGAAATCAAGTTGCTGTTTTTTTTTTTTACTACACCTGCCAATCATTATTTATTTAACCATTAACCAACCAATATTTTAAAGGGACAGTTCACCCAAAAACATTCTGTTATTAATTACTCACCCTCATGTCGTTCCAAACCCGTAAGACTTTCGTTCATCTTCGGAACACAAATTAAGATCTTTTTGATGAAATCTGAGAGATTTCTGTCTCTCCATAGACAGCTACGCAACTACCACTTCGATGCTTTAAAAAGTTCATAAAGAGATCTTAAAACCATATGAATTGAGCGGTTTAGTACAAATTTTCGGAAGAGACTTGATCGCTATGATGAACAGGTTTAATTTAGGCTTTTATTTACATATAAACATTGATCAGCGAACATAAACAGAAGCTCAACCTAACCTGCTTGTCGCGCGGGAACAAACCTCATTGGTTCTTGCACATCAAGCAAACATGCTTCAGCTTCTGTTTATCACAGCTGATGTGTGAGTTGATGAATGTTTATATGTGTTCATTTGTGTTCCAAAGATGAACGAAAGTTTTGGAACGACATGAGGGTGAGTAATTAATGACAGAATTCTCATTTTTGGGTGAACTATCCCTTTAATGATTAAGCAACCATTATTATAACCATTAAACTGTGTGTGTGTTAAATCCTTTATTCAGCATGGTTGCATTAAGTACATTTATTATACATTTCTTAAATTGACCAAAAGTGACAGTAAAGAAATTTATGATGTTACAAAGATTCAGTTTTTTTAATAAAAATGATTTTCTTTGTTTTTCTTCAGGTTTATCTATCTAAAATTACAAAGTACAAAGTCAGTATTTTCCAGTATTGTATTATAATATTTCCTTTGGCTTTAGTACAGTAACGTCAATTATTTCATTTTGGAAACATTATGTTATCATTTAATAGAACAATTTGATCAAAAGTGACCGTAAGTTTTTTTTTTTTTTTTTTATAGAAAACTTTTATTTCAGTATTTAAAAAATTCTTGTCTTAAATTTTATTTATCAAAGAAGCTTGAAAAGGTGTGTCACGGTTTCCAGGAACATTTTAAGCAGCACAACTTATTTCAACATAGATAATAATCAGAAATGTTTCTTAAGCAGTAATTCATCATATTAGTATGATTTCTGAAGGATCATGTGACACTAAAGACTGAAGTAATGATGCTGAAAATTCAGCTTTGCATCACAGGAATAAATTACATTTTAAAATATATATTGAAATAGAAAACAGTTTAATAATGTCAGTAATATTTGTCATATTTCACAAAATAATTTTTTTCCCTCTATTTTCATATTTTATAGTCGTTTATAGGACCTTCACTCAAAACGTCTAGCTCAGATATCATAAAGTATATCAGATGTGTCCTGGCTGACGATGTCTGTCATGATGTAGGCTGAGCTTAAACTCTTTCCTGTCCTGGTATTTCTCTCCTCTCACACCTTGCTGTTGTGTTTTACTGAATCGCAGACCTGAGCCCACAAACTTCCTGATAAAGTGCAACGCTTCAGTGAACGCGGTCGATAAAGTGAACAGAAACTCACCTCTACACTGTGCTGTACTGGCCGGCAATGTCGATTCGGCCCACATCCTGCTGGAGGCTGGAGCCAGCGTCGACCTGGAGAATACCAATGTAAGTGGGCACACACACCCTTCAGCTTGGTTACATTTCAAGGAGGGAGGATGTTATTACATTTTGATGATTTTTGAAAATTATGAGGTTATGAAGACCAGAGACATTTGGTCGGCTGAACCAGTGTGTTGTGATTGGTCAACCACTTGCAGTGTTTTTCGGAAATGTCACGCCCCATACCATAACCGTTTTAGATCCAGGGTGGATAAAACGCTTCTAGCACAACTCAGCCAGGCCGTGCCCCCTTTATTTTACGTATGCCTTGTACGGGAATTATTTAAATGAGGAATATTGTGATGTGTACGTTCCCGGAGAAAAACTCAAGACTATAATCGAGACATTTCAGGGAGTTTAAAACAGTGCGCTCTGATATAGAGAATAACTCCCTTTGGAGTGACTTTGTGCTAAAAGTTGATAATGTAAAAAAGCATAATAGGTCTTCTTTAAAACCTCTGTTTAACAGTCATTCCTTTGCGAAAGTACTAGCATTCGTTCCACATACATTTTAAATGTCCATTCACTAAATCCAAAGCTGTAATGATGCTGTTAAAACCAGCAGAACAATAACTGTAAAACTGGTTCTAAAGCTGTGCCCTGGCCGTTCAGTTTGTAAGTTGAGCATTAGCTTGTGTCCAGTGTTTTTGCTGATGTTGTTGTGTTATTTTCAGGGTCACACTCCCATTGACCTGGCGCACCAGGTGCACAGCCCTCTGCTCATTCACACGCTCGGTGCAGTGAAGACAGAACGAATCAAAGCCAACTCCACATGTCTCAAACTGCTCAACAGATACAAGGTAACCTCATACCCAGACACACTCATGCCAAGTTTAAACCCCTTTATGTTGGTCTTATTCCAATAACAATTGAGTTTGCACAATTAAAATTGATTAAAAAATCAGGTTTCACTTAGTGATGTAGATTTAATGCTCTAAAATCTATTTAGGGATTTTTGATTTAAATAAACCTTTAATTTTAACATAGAATTAAGCATTTGTGCTATAGATATGACTCAAATTTCTAAATAAAAAAATAAATGAAAAAAAGTGTGTACAATTGTCGATATTTTTATTATTGTTGTTGTTGTTGAATATGATGTGAATGTTATATGGATATGATCTTTATATTAATTTAGTTTAATTATATTATTAATAATAATACTATATTAATTTAATATAATAATTAATAATATTAATTATTATTATTTTCATTTTAAAATTAGTAATAAGTAATTACAGTAAAATCCATAAAATTATAATCTATAATTTGTTATTATTATTATTATTAGATATGATGTGGATGTTGTTATATAGATATCATCTCAAATAATAATAATATCGTCATTTTAAAATTTATAGTAAAATTAGTAATACTTAATAATTACAGTAAAATTCATAAAATTAAAATCTTTAATTTGTATATACATTATTATTAGCATTATTAGTATTATTGGATATGATGTGGATGCTATGTTATGTTAATATGGTCTCTAATAATAATAATAATAAATTATTATTGTTGTTATTATTATTATTATTATTATTATTATTATTTCTATTTCTAATTTCTAGTCAAATTAGTAGTAATTACAATACACAATTTTCCTACACATTATTATTAATTACAAAAAAAATCATGTATATTTTTATTATTTTAAAAGTATCATGTTTATTTAGATATTATTGTCAAAGAGCAGAAAAAATATGAATACATTTATAAATAAATAATCATAATAATAATAATTCACATTTATAAAATTAAATGACATTTCCTTAAGAAAATGTAAAACATAAAATTTAATAGTAAAAATATTGTTTCATTGCATGTGGTTCCAGTTTTAATGGTTGTATTTGTTACAAGAATTTCAGGCAAACTCTCACACGCACGCACACACACACGCACGCACGCACGCACACACACTCACCACTCTCACTAACCTTATTAAGGAAGACGTGAGGCGAGTAGATGAAATCCCAGGGCTGTATTTAACCTTGAATTAAGCTTTCAGAAACAAAAGCAGCCAATTTCTCACATAATGTGTTTGGCCCTGGAGAATTCTCCATTTTTAGGTTTTTATTAAACAAGAAAATAACATTCCACTTATTTGCTGGCCCACATTCCTCTGCTGTAACCCTGATTTTTCATTGCCGTTGAAAAGGCTTCATTATTCAGAGTGTGAGTGTGTAACTGTGTGTGCTTGTCTGTTTCAGGTGTGTCTCCAGTCTGCGTTCAGTGTTGTTGTGGTCGGAGCCATCGGTGCCATATTAGACATGAAGAGTGAGTCCTGGTTACTGAAGGGTGTGCTGCTGGCCTGCATCATGGCTGTGATCAACCTCACTTCAAGGTGCCCTTAGACCATCAACAAACACACTGCCTTTGATTCATTTTTCATATAGATTTAAAATGCCCTGTTGCTACAATATAACTCTTTACTTACCATTTTCACAACAAATGTATTTGCATTGGATATGATGTGATTGATTATATGTCTAAAGTGGCTAAACACGAATGTTTGTTCACTAACATTTTGTTCACTAAAGCTATGCACACCATATTGGTAGTTTAAAATAAATTGATAGTTTAAAATCAAATGCATGAGAAGAAAAGATGTGAATGGTCTTTATCTGTTAATTTTGTTATTAACCGATCAATTTGTCTGTCTCGATAGCAAAGCAGGTCTAAAAAAACAAAACATAACAAAACAACATAGACAGAAATTAAAGGAGAATTTAATAAGCAGCTACCAGAATACCCTAACAACTGTTTTAGTATTCAATTTTGATTTTATTAAATGTTTAAATTGTATTGATTATTAGATATTATTATGATGTAAAATTCCGTATTAATATTTGATTCAATTGTTGTAAGTTATTAGACTTATTGAATCTGTTGATATAATTTGCAATGATAATTAAGCAAATGTATTTAAAGATTCAGATGAAAGTTACAAACAGATTGAAACAGATGGTTAAAGTCATCATGAAATCAAAATTGACAATTTTATGGAATAGTGCAGTATTTTTTAATGATTTATCCTTAAATCAAAATAACTTCCCCTCCCTCTTGCAGCGACATCTCTTCTCTGATGATGTGTTTACTGGCGCGAGGGCGGGGCAACCTGTCATTCACATGAGATCCACCAATAGCAAACCTCAAACATACAATCAATTCCCAATGGACATTACATTTTTTTCTTGTTTGAGAAGCCGTTTTGCTTTGATGTACGTCACAATAGAGAAGAAAAGACTATCTCAACTTATGTTTCATGTCTACTTTAATTACCAATTCTCCATTCAAATTTAATAGGGTTTCAGTTTTAAGGAAATGCAAATATGTGAACTGGTCAACTATGAGTGTGCAATAATATTGAGTTCCTCACGAGGGCGCCGTAATCTCAGTAAAGCAGCTTTGTTTAGCCTGAGCGGGCCATTTAAAGGGATAGTTCACCAAAAAATGAAAATTCTGTCATCACTTACTCACCCTCAAGTTGTTCCAAACCTGTACGAGTTCCTTTCTTCTGTTGAACACAAAAGAAGATATTTTGAAGAATATGGGTAGCCAAACAGTTAAAAATACAATGGAAGTCAATGAGGCTCATCAACTGTTTGGTTACCCATATTCTTCAAAATATCTTATTTTGTGTTCAACAGAAGAAAGGAACTCATACAGGTTTGGAACAACTAGAGGGTGAGTAAAATGATGACAAAATTAAACATTTTGGGTGAACTATCCCTTTAAATGTTACAGAGACCGCAAGAGGTCAGAACAAAAAGATCAGGAAAGTTCAGGAAAATTAAAAAAAAAAGTTGAGCTGTTGTTTCCACTCTTGAAAGTGTCCTAACAATGCTGTCCTGTTTGTGTCTGTAGGCAGTTGGCGACTGTGGCGGTACGGTCTTTGATTCCCTCAGCCAGTCTCATGGCTTCTATCTTCTGGATGGTGGTCACATGGGGCTTGTGGTTTCTGCCTGATATCCTTTTATAATTCACATATATCACACACACACATGAAACTAATCATAAACTTTAATACACACGTTTATACCAGCCATGATGTGTTTTACATATCCACCTCATGTTTCACCACATTATTCTGACAACTCTTGAGAATAAATGCATTTGTTTTACACAAGATTTTTATCTGTCAGACATCCACATTAAACCTTAATGACACATGTTTGTTTAGTGCATCATTGGGAGTTGATGCTGTATGAATTTAATTGTCACTAATTGTTGCCATTAAAACTTTGCCTACTGCTAAAATAAATATCTAGTCCTGACAAATTCATTGTTTAAAGGAAATATAAGTGATATCTCGTTAAGGCCTTAACATGCGTGCCGTTCACATGACCACAGCGCTACAGTCCAGATGCTCTTCACAGTCAACATCACAGCCTTACTGTATTACTACCTCCGCTCCTGCAGGACAGACCCTGGGATCGTCAAGGCAACCGAGGAGGAGAAGAAGAAGGTAAGGACTGGCTTTGATTGGCTGGTGTCACGCCACTATCTGATTGGTTAATATATGCGCCAATTACTTGCAGTGAGATTCTGATTGGTTCTGCTTCTGTGCAATTCTTGCTGGTTTGAGTCAAGTGTGCCGCACATGTCCTGAAAAGTGAAGCCAAAGCATTTTGATCGCCCCCTGGTGGCTGGCTGCAGTATAGGTCATAAACCCCGCCTTCTCCATGTAATCTAATAGGATGCGAGCCAAACTAAGAAACCTAAATGCACATCAAATAATTTTTTCCAAAGATGGTTTCTGTCATTTTAGGTAGTTCTTATCACACAGCTGTATGTTCAAGTTTTATATATATATATCAGAGGCGTTTCCTCGGAGGAGTCAAGGGAGGCAGTGCCTCCTCAAAAAATTGGATGAGAAAATAATAAAAAAACAGTGTAAATATTACAAAAATGTGATATTAAAAAGTATAAAAATTACTCGTTTTTCTAAAGGAACACTGTCCAACAGCGACACTAGCAGGTAAAGTTACAGAGGAACACAGCGTCTCTCTTGCCTCCCCTGAGCCCATTGACTTTTAACAGACCCCGTAAAGCGTGCGCTGGGTTCGGTTGGGGGTAATTGCGAATGAATGGGGAAAAGTCACGTGAGAGGAGGCAATGCCTCTGTCAGACTATGATTGGATATGATTAGTTATGATTGGTTTGTGCGATAAATCCCGCCTTTTGTTTTTGTGCGCGTGAATGGGTCTGAATGAGCAAAATGATATCACCACTTTGTCACGTCAAAATAAATTTTGAAAGGGCCTGTAAACATGATGACTGTGGGGGTTTTTAGTGAGCAATCAGCTTGGGAAATTAAAGTTATATCTTACATTAATGTAAAAATACAAAATATAATTGTATTTTTTTTGTATGTTATGTAAAGTAATATTTATTTAACTAGGAAAATGTGACAACATTAAATGTAACTGGGACATAAATTTACATTTGATTTATATAAAAAAACAAACATTAATAAAACTATTAGGACTTTGCCTCCTCGTTTCAGAACACAAATAATATACAGTATACAGTGCTGTGAGAAAGTGTTTGCCCCCTTGTTAAATATGATCAAAGATGAAACAAACAAAAAAGAGCTTAATGTGGGTTTGGTGCACACAGGGATAAAAAAGTACCCCATGTGTAAAATGAAATACGCTGCTGTATCTTTAATGCTGTGGGCCTAATTTTCTGCCAGAGGTCCTGGACATCTTGTTCAGACATCATGGCATAATGGATTCGATCAAATACCAACAGATAAAAAATCAAAACCTGACAGCCTGTGCTAGAAATCTTATAATGGGCCGTGGTTGGATCTTCCAACAGGAGAGTGATCCAAAAACAAATATCAAAATCAAAACAAAAATGGGTCACTGAGCACAAAACCAAGCATCTGCAATGGCCATCCCAGTCCCTGACCTGAACCCTATAGAAAATGAGTGGGCTGAACTGAAGAGAAGAAGCGCCAACATGGATCTGGGAATCTGAAGGATCTGGAGAGATTCTGTATGGAGGAATGGTCTCTGATCTCTTGTCAGGTGTTCTCCAAACTCATCAGGCATTATAGGAGAAGACTCAGAGCTGTTATCTTGGAAAAAGGAGGTTGCAAAAAGTATTTAATAAAAGGGGGCAAATAATTGTTCCCAACGTGTTTTGGAGAAAAACATTTATTTCATAATGTGATTTATTTATTTATTTTTTTCCCCCACTTTCAATTCTTTTACTTCAATGAAAGGTTAGATTTTTGCTAATTTTTTTAATAAAATATCAAAAGGATTAACAATGCAGATTTATTTTTTACAGCCATCTTTGATCATATTTAACAAGGGGGCAAACACTTTTTCACACCATTGTATGTATAAAAAAATGTATCTGATTGGTAAATGAATCTAATTAGTCTGTTTAGGATTAGTTGACCTAATGATTCCCTTAGCTTCTGTGACACTCTTTCTTGTCTCTCTGTAGAATATTGTGGTTCTGGCAGAAGCGGGCTGCCTGGATCCCAGGATATTTTGTACTTCATGTATGGTAAGTTATTATGTCTAATTATTTATAAGATATAGAGGACAAGATGAGAAGCAAACCAGATTGGGAAGTGAAACAAGATAAATTCACACTTGTGTTACCTACTCAAAGTATTAAGACTGAATGAGTCCAAGGAAGTGCACTAGGCCATGGTTTAAAACGTACACATTTGTACTGTAATATTGTTTTTAATATTTAAAAACCTTGTTTTGCAGATGAGGAAGCCAATGAGAGCCAATCACTGCTTTTACTGTAATGCCTGTGTTGCAAAACAGGACCACCACTCCATGTGGATCAATGGCTGCATAGGTAACATGACATGCACAAACTAAGATTTTTAATGACATGTAGGTCTTTCTCTTTCATTTTTTTTTTTCTCTCATTATGTATTGCTCATGCTAACTTGTTACACAGGGGCCAGAAATCACCCGTTCTTTGTGCTTTTCCTGGTGGCTCTGAACTTCCTCTGCATGTGGATGTTCTACGGCAGTATTAAGTGTAAGTTACCACTAAAACTCAAATATAGTTAACTACCATTCTAAAGTTTGCGGTCAGTATGAGTTTTGAAAGATTCTTGTTTGAAAGTAGTCTCTTCTGCTTAACAAAACTACATTTATTTGATCTAAAATACAGTAGAACAGTAATTTTGTGAAATGCTATTACAATTTAAAATAACTTTTTTTATATATTTTAATCATTTTAAAATGTAATTTATTCCTGTGATGGCAAAGTCTTCAGTGTCACATGATCTTTCAGAAATCATTTTAATAGGTTAATTTACTACTTAAGAAACATTTCTTATTATCAGTGTTGAAAACAGTTGTGCTGCTTAATATTTTTTTTTGTCAAAATGGTGAATTTAGTTTTTCAGGATTTTTTGATGATAGAAAGTTCAAAAAACAAAACAGACAGAAACAGCATTTATTTGAAATGGGGGGGAAAAAAATAGAAAAAAAAACTGACCAGGCCCCAAACTTTTGAACGGTAGTGTATTTTTCAGTAGTTGATGTCATTAAAAATATACAACATCATGCATTTTTAGTCTATTTTCAAAAAATAAATGTATTTGCAGTCACTTTAGATCAATTGATGTACGTGTCCTTGTTGAAAGTATTAATTTCTTTACAAAAATCTTATTGATCCAAGTAAGTGCATTATTTATTAAAACCAAGTTGCAGCAAAGTCTCACAGTTTATGCAGTTTTAAGCATTCTTTACTGCTTTAAAACAAAATAAACTACAAAAAATACTTCCAATTCATCTACAGCCATTTGCATTGCAAAGTTTCCATACAGGGTGATTTGCAGACCAGTGTTTGGGTAATGAGACAATCACAGCGTTTACTTTTCGTCTGTATTTCGCCAATATCCAGTCTCACATTATGTTCTAGAAGAGAATGATAATAAGAAAATGTGTGTGTTTCTCTGTGTATAGACTGGTCCAAACACTGTCCGCTGCACTACACAGAGGAGGGTGTGTGGGGGGCAGTGACCGCTCTGATGGGCTGCTCTCCCTGGGTGCTTTACATCTTCTGCTTCGCTTTCTTCCACACCTCCTGGGCCTCCATCCTGCTGTTGTTGCAGCTCTACCAGGTGAATGACTTGATAATGTGCTACAAACAGTGAAATATCCCAGTGCTTTTAAGCTAAATATCAGCACTACTGGCCAAATAGGAGTTAGGATATAAGGACCAGAGAGAACAGCTATGTAATTATTTTTGTACTATAGCTCAGTGGTTCCGAACCTTTTTTATTCGAAGGCCCCCCTCCTCTCGAATCAATACTGCAAGGACCCCCCCCCCATTATTGTATGTATTTTAGTATTTAGTATCTTTAACTCACCTTTTAAGACAATTCATGTGCGTTTAGCGCCATCACTCGACAACAGCTTTTTTCGTGACTTTTTCCTCTGTAAAATTAGGTATCGGCCACAGCTAGGTAGAAACGTTGATAGCCACTCAAGTCATCGCTAAATTGGACTAATTTGTACGGTCACGCTAAAAGTGTGCGGTTTTAATAAGGGGATTTTAAGGCTTTGTGTTGGGGAAAATAATTTAAGTGTGTAACAACTGCAATTTTGTCTTATTTCTGACCCTGTTTTGATGTAAAGTAAATGGAGTCGAGGAGTCGATTCCATAGACTCCTACAGTGGGAGTCGGGAATCGGAGTCAACTCCAAAAAACCTGGAATCGAATACCCCTAAAAACAATCGCAGAAATTAGAATAGCCTACGTACGAGAGAGGTGGTTCTTTGTTGTAATTTTTTTTTTTTAATTTATATAATTTATCTTTTATTTTTTAACGTATCAATAATAAAAATAATGAATTATATTAATATATTAAAATGTATTTTAAGTTATCTCGCAGCCCCCCCGGAGGATCACTGAGGCCCCCTAGTGGGCCGTGGCCCACAGGTTGGGAACCACTGCTATAGCTGATAGCGGATACAATGGCATTTATTTATTCTTTTGCCTAGTATTTTACATCATGTGAAATCAGGCATCATAATAGAATAAATATAATACAAACTGTTAATACTTTTACAATCTAAAATAAATACGTTTAAGCTGAAGTACAAAAATTACTAAAACTGAAATAAAAATAAAGCTTGAAAAAACATACTACTAAAATTAAAATATACAAATAAAAGCTAATTCAAAAAATTAATAAATATTATAATATATAAATAGTACTAAAATAACACTGATTAATAATAAAAAAAATTAAATATATAGTTTAATTTAATTAGATGAGAAAATAATTGTGTAAATCTTTTAAAAGGTGTAGATAATGATTTTCTCATATGTCTGTAGTGTTTCAGCAGGAGACTGAATTTCTCAAGTTGTTCTCACATGATTAACATGGTGTAAAGAGGTTCCCCTGCTGAGGCATTAGGAACCTGTTCTCACACCATCTTAATGCCCTGACTACCTGTCGGGAGTTAATAGTGGTCAATAGTGGAAAGTGTTAATGTGGAGGACTGTTTTGTCCTGTGATCTCACTCAAATACATGCACACACTCTGTATAGTTTGCTTTGTTTCCTCACAGATTGCGTTCCTTGGGCTGACAACGGCCGAGAGAGCTAACCTGACGCACAGGCAGAGAAAACTCCCTCAAGCCTTCTCTCTTAGACAAAACCCATTCAAGTAAGCATGTTTTAACTAGTTTAGGGCTGATAACTATAGAAGCTTGTTTCCGCCATGGAATAAATTCCATCGAAATTGCGAAATATATGCAATTCGGTCTTTTTTCCGCAAATCTGACTTTTTTTTTTTTTCTTCAGATATTCAGACATTTCCCTCACAATAGTGAGATGTAAACTCTGAATTGTGAGAAAAAATGTCAGAATTGTGGGAAATAAACATAATTTAAAAAAAGGCAATTCTGACATTTTTTTCCTTGCAGTTACGAGTTTATATCTCACAATTGTTTCTCATGAAAGTCAGAATTGTGAGAAAATGTCAGAATTGCGGGTTTATATCGCAATTTGAATTTTTCTCTCAATTTTGAAATATAAACTCACAATTGCTAGTTACAAAGTGATTAATTGCAAGATATAAACTCGTAACTGCAAGAAAACAAGTCAAGTAATTGACTTTTTTTTTTTTTTTTTCTTCTCAGAATTGTGAGATATAAACGTACTCTGTTACTAACATAACCTCTGTTACTAACATAACCTCTGTTCCCTTAGGTACGGAATGAGTACTGCGTCGTTCGTCTTAAGATAAATAAGACAAGACGCTACGGGGAAAACTCCTTTTTCTCCGATTCTGAAGCCTTTATACAATCACGCAGTGAAAACTGCACGTCGATTGGTTCGTAAAGCTAAAGAAAACTAATGACGGTGCGGTACTCGCGAGCCAATGGTGAGCAAGCCCGCTTGAGCCCGCCGAAAGGGGCGGGGTCTCGGGCTATAAAAGCATCCGTTTCACCATGCCAAATCGATTGGTTTCGACTGAAGCGACGCATGAGGCGTCTTCGCGCGTAGCACGGCAAATTACGCAGTACTCGTTCCGTATCTAAGGGAACCGAGGTTACGTTAGTAACCGAGTACATTCTCTTGCGATACTACACGAGTACTGCGTCGTTCGTCTTATTAAGATAAATAAGACAAGACGCTACGGGGATAATACAATCAGTATTGTTTATGTATTTATGGGGCAAACAGTAGTTACTCCCAGACTAAGTTGGGGATATAACAAAAAAGCACGTGAGTGCAGTAGGTTTATGCAGAAAGGACCTGCGATTGAAGCGCAGGGACCTCTAGATTATAAAATCTAACAAATGTGGATGGTGAGGCCCAGCCGGCCGCCGCACAGATGTCATCAATGGAAACACCAGAGGACCATGCCCACGAGGAGGCCATGCCTCTCGTGGAGTGTGCCCTCACTCCCAAGGGACATTGAAGACCCAAGGAGGAGTAAGCGAGAGCTATGGCGTCTGCTATCCATCTAGATAGTCTGGGCTTTGTGACCGGAAGACCTTTCGTGCGGCCACCAAAGCAGACAAAGAGCTGTTCCGCCTGACGAAAAGGGGCGGAGCGATCAATGTACGTCCTCAGGGCTCTGACAGGACAGAGAAGGTTCAACTCCTGTTCATCCTGAGAAGGAGGAAGGGCGGAAAGAACTACAATCTGCGCCCTAAAGGGGGTAGATAGAACTTTCGGGACGTATCCATGTCTAGGTTTCAGGACGACTTTAGAGTCGTTGGGCTCAAACTCAAGACACGAGGGGCTCACAGAGAGCACCTGCAAATCTCCCACACGCTTAACCGATGCTAGAGCTAGCAGCAAGGCGGTTTTTAGCGACAGGGGTCGAAGGTCAGCAGTCTGGATTGGTTCAAATGGAGGGCTTTTAAGGCCCCTAAGCCACAGACAGGTCCCAAGTAGGGACCGTGAGGGGACGTGGAGGGTTTAGCCTCCTGGAGCCCTTAAGGAAGTGAACAACAAGGTCGTTTCTTCCTATAGACTGCCCTATAGGAGCGTGTGAAGCTGCTATAGCCGCAACATAGACTTTAAGAGTAGAGGGGGAACAGCCTCTATCCATTAAGTCTTGAAGAAATGACAATATCTGAGATATGTCACAAGTTAGAGGGTCGCCGCCCCGGGTTTTACACCAGGAGGCGAAGACGGACCATTTTGAGGCGTAGAGACGTCTTGTAGACAGAACTCTGGCCTGAGAGATAGTGTTTAGGATATTCTCAGGGAGGTTAAAGGGCTCCCGTTGAGAAACCCAACATGAAGGTCCCACAGCTCGGGTCTGGGGTGCCAAATTGTCCTTCTCGCTTGGGATATGAGGTCCCGTCTCAGAGGGATCGGCCATGGCCTCAGGGGCGATAACCGAGACGGCTCCGAGAACATGGTTGGGTCCTCCAAAGAGGAGCCACCAGGAGAACTTTGTGGCTGCCCTCCCTGGTTTGCTTGATTACCTGAGGAATCAGAGCGATCGGGGGGAAAGCATAAAGGAGGAGGCTGGACCAATCGTGGGCCAGCGCATCACTGGCTTTTGAGAAAAATATTGGGCAGTGATGATTGTCTTCTGAGGCAAAGAGGTCGACCTCTGCCTTCCCGAAAACTTCTCTGAACCGAGCGGGGGTGGAGCGACCATTCCTCTGAGGGAAGGTTGCTCCGGGACAGCATGTCCGCCCCTACGTTCAGTACGCCCTGTATGTGCGCTGCTCTCAGAGAGTCCACTCCTAGGATGGTTTTCGCTAGGGTGAAGAGGGGTTTCGATGAGAGGCCGCCCTGGTGATTTATGAAGGACACCACCATCATGTTGTCTGATCTGACCAAGACATGGTGTCCCACCAGAAGAGGAAGGAAGACCTGGAGAGCTCGATATACCGCCATCATTTCTAGGCGGTTGATATGTAGCTTGCTTTCCAGGTTGCTCCAAGCCCCGAAGGCTGGGCGGTTGTCGCACAGAGCTCCCCAACCTGTCTTGGAGGCGTCTGTGAAGACAACTTTCCTCTTGTCCATAGCTCCTATCGCAACGCCTTGCTTGAACCAGCAAGGGTTCGTCCAAGGGGCAAGGGCTGTGACACATGCCTGGTTCACCTTGAGCGAGCAACGACCATGATCCCAGGCTGAGGGTGGGACCCGCGGTTTCAGCCAGAACTGCAGAGGGCGCATATAAAGCAACCCCATCTGCAGAGCTGGAGATGCTGAGCTCATTAGGCGTAGCATTTTCTGAAATGTTCTGAGCGGCAGAAAAACCCAGGGCGTAAATGTTTGCGCGAGCTGCTGAATGGCCAGAGCACGCTCTGGAGTGACTGTGGCCCTCAAGAGGGTTGAGTCTAATATTATCCCCAGGAACGATACACGTTGGCTGGGAGATAATGAGCTCTTTGCAGAATTGACCCCGAGACCCAAGCACTCTAAGTGGTTGAGGATAACGGATCTGTGGAATATTAGTTCCGCCTCCGACTGGGCCAGAACGAGCCAGTCGTCGAGGTAATTCAGAATGCGCACACCTATCTGTCTCAGAGGGGAGAGAGCCGCATCCATGCACTTCGTGAAAGTGCGCGGGGACAGGCCGAACGGCAGAACCGTATATTGATATGCCAACAATTGTAAGATAAAAAGTCGCAATTACTTGACTTGTTTTCTTGCAATTATGAGTTTATATTTCACAATTCTGAGAAAAAATCGATATAAACTCGCAATTCTGACTTTTTTTTTTTTCCTCGCAATTCTGACTTTTCCCTCACAATTGTGAGATGTAAACTTGGAATTGGAAGAAAAAGGTCAGAATTGTGGGATATAAAATCACAATTAAAAAGGTAATTGCGACTTTTTATCTCACAATTCTTTTTTTTTATTCTCGTTGCAAGTTTACATCTCAATTCTGTTTTTTCCCTCAGAATTGTGAGATATAAACTTCGCAATTACTTGACTTTTTTTCTTGCAATTATCCCAATTCTGTCTTTATTTCTTGCAATTCTGACTTTACAAAATTGTGAGTTTCAAGTCCGAATTGTGAGATAAAAAGTTGCAATTACTCTGCTTGTTTTCTTGCAATTACGAGTTTATATCTCGCAATTCTCATTTTATAACTCGCAATTGTGAGTTTATATATATCGCAATTATGAATTGTGAGATATAAATGCATAATTAACTTTTTTTTATTGTTTTATTCTGTGGCAGAAACAAGCTTCTGTAGCTAACAATCATAAATGTGACCGATCTTATTTAATGTGGTTTCTTCTCTCATAGTCTTGGAGTGGTGAGGAACCTGGTGAACTTCTTCCAGTGCCGGTGCTGCGGTCTTTGTAAGCCAATGATGCTGGACTGGACTCAACAGTATCCGATGGGTCTCAGCAGGGACCATCCCATGTTCAGCGATCCCCATGCTGTTTGACCACCAGGGGCCAGTCACCCACTCAGGGAGAGCAACGTCCCCACTTGTGGAGCCATTGGTTTGATTTTTAATGCCTTTTTAATGATGGAAATGAAGAATAGGCTGAATGCTAATTTGGATAATCTTTTGTTCGATTTGCGAGAACATTCACCTTTTATATTTGAGCGAAATATGTATGTGATGTGCATTCAAGGTAATGATGGTTAGATTTTGCCTTACAGCTTAAGTTATAAATAAGAATGTTTATAAGCATACTGATATATTTGGAACTGAAATATTTTCTAAGGTACAGTAAGAGGACATTGTTTTGGGTTTTACTCCAAGTCCTTTTACAGGAAATAACCACTATCCTTATGCTGTTTGTGAAGAGATTTGTAAATCAGAGCAATTTTATTTCTACGAAACAAATTATTACAAAAGAAATGCACCGAATTACAAATTCAGTAGCTGATATTAATTATTAGCTGATTTCTTGTAATTTTGAGAAACGTAAATCCCTTGATGCGTCAAAAAATGCATTTGAAATGACTTTATGCTACGATCAGATGCATCACCACAGCATTTATAGCATTATACATACAAGATGAAGCATATAATTTAATATATTTCATTAGTTATTAGTATCACGTTGCCCTTTTTCTTGAGTAATCAGTAATGTTTTCAGTGGCAGTTGATCTTATTTTTTTTAGCCTTTAATAACCGTGTAGTACAGGCTCATGTCTGATAGCGTCATCTTGCTCTTTACTCCAGTTCTCAATACTATTCATTATACTTCATCACACATTATGTCATTTATAAGGGAAATGTGCTGTTCTTGAGTCCTGCTCTGTGCTTTGGAATAAATCAGACTTCTTTTGTAATTTGCGAGTCAGAGTGTTTATTGGTTGCTGGGCTAAAATAACAATCTACTGTAGGTAACAAAAAAATATTGAGTTAATATTGCATCATTAGCCACTATTATCTAATAGCGAAGTGCAAGAGTTTTGGAGATACTTTATTTCCCTGAACTGATTACTGTATTTTAACTGTGTAAATGTGCATTAGTTGATTTATAAGTCTTTAGATTGCTATATTGAAAGTGATTTTCCTAGTTACAGATCGTCTTTTAATCAATTTTGAATGGCACATCTTTATTTATTCTTTGTTTTTATGCTATGACATGTGATATACAGTTTCAGTAGACAGGAGTAATATAATTGTAAATAATACATTTGTTTTATGGAGTAGTGTGTGCATAGCATCAACATAACATGTTTAAAGCTGAAGTGTGTACATTTTTTTTTATGTTCAAATACTTCCCCCTTTCCCAACTTAACATGAAGAGATAAGTAAGCTGTTGGTAAGAAAAGTTTCCCAAAAAGTGTAAACATTTGGCACCATCACAACATTATACTGCTTAAGCATCCCCATATATTATATTATATTATATTATATTATATTATATTAATGGCAGAAATCACACACTTCAGCTTTAATTATACAGCCACCTTTTCATTGCACAAAATAAACGACATCCGAGGGACCGTCGTTAATTCAACGGAAGTCAGTAATTTCCTATGGATGTAATGTTTGGATCCGAATTGAGCTTTTGATGCATTAAAAAAATGTGAACGTAGGTGACTAGATGGTATGCGAAACGCCGAATATGGTCTAGTCACCCTATATATATATATATATATATATATATATATATATATATATATATATATATATGGTATGTACAAATTTATTCATTCCACCATGGTAAATGCCCTTGCTGTTGTGCTCCGTCATTTACTTGTACACAAAAGGTTCATTATGACTGCCACTAGGGGGCGTTTTCCATCAGTTGTATTCAAATGTTGTGTGCAGTGAAAAGGCGGCTGCACTGGGTTGGTTTAAACTTGTCATTCAACGTCGTCAACCACGCCCATGTTCCCAAGGCCCCGCCCCTTTGGACCAAAGTTTTTGGCATAGCAAACTGAAAAAAAAATGAATAAAAAAAGAAAAATCAGTTAAGACTTAACGTTGACAAAAAAAAATCATGGCTAAGGTTCAACTAGTATTCAGCAATATTTCGTAATTACCAGTATATTTAGAAACACTTTATAATAAGGTTCCATTTGTTAACATTAGTTTACTACAGTAGAATAAGAAAAAAAATAGTTCTAAAGCATTTATTAATCTTTCATGTAAAACCCAGTATTTATTAGGCTAATATAGTACCTGTGAAAAGTTTAGAAACATTAACATTTTTAATGTTTTTGAAATAAGTCTCTTATGCTCACCAAGGCTGCATTTATTTAATCAAATACAGTAAAAACAGTAATATTGTGAAATATTATTAAAAATTTAAAGGACCGTTTTCTATTTGAATATATTTTAAAATGTAATTTATTCCTGTGATCAAAGCTGAATTTTCAGCATCATTACTCCAGTCTTCAGTGTCACATGATCCTTCAGAAATCATTCTAATATGCTGATTTGCTGCTCAAGAAACATTTCTTATTATCATCAATGTTGAAAACAGTTGTGCTGCTTATTTTTGTGGAATTGGTGATACTTTTTTTTCAAGAATCTTTGATGAATGGAAAGTTCAAAAGAACAGCATTTATTTGCAGTCATTAATTAAATTTATTAAAGAATACACCGATCAGGCATAACATTATGATCACTATGAGCAGGTGAAGTGAATAACACTGATTATCTCTTCATCACGGCACCTGTTAGTGGGTGGGATATATTAGGCAGCAAGTGAACATTTTATCCTCAAAGTTGATGTGTTAGAAGCAGGAAAAATGGGCACGCGTAAGGATTTGAGCGAGTTTGACAAGGGCCAAATTGTGATGGCTAGACGACTGGGTCAGAGCATCTCCAAAGCAGCTCTTGTGGGGTGTTCCCGGTCTGCAGTGGTCAGTATCTATCAAAAGTGGTCCAAGGAAGGAACAGTGGTGAACCGGCGACAGGGTCATGGGCGACCAAGGCTCATTGATGCACGTGGGGAGCGAAGGCTGGCCCGTGTGGTCCGATCAAACAGAAGAGCTACTGTAGCTCAAATTGCTCAAGAAGTTAATGCTGGTTCTGATAGAAAGGTGTCAGAATACACAGTGCATCACAGTTTGTCACGTATGGGGCTGCATAGCTGCAGACCAGTCAGGGTGCCCATGCTGACCCCTGTCCACCGCTGAAAGTGCCAACAGTGGGCACGTGAGCATCAGAACTGGACCACAGAGCAATGGAAGAAGGTGGCCTGGTCTGATGAATCACGTTTTCTTTTACATCACGTGGATGGCCGGGTGCGTGTCCTTCAATATTAGGAAGGCATAATGTTATGCCTGATCAGTGTATATTTGAAATAAGAATAGAATTTGTAGCATTATAAATGTCTTCACTGTCACTTTTGATCAATTTAATGCATCCTTGATGAATAAAAGTATTCATTTCTCTCTCTCTTTTTTTTATCATATTCAAACATTTGTGGTGGTATCACGGTTTCAGCAGCAAAAACTTTTTTCAACATCGATAATAATCAGAAATGTTTCTTGAGCAGCAAATCAGCATATTAGAATGATTTCTGAAGGATCATGTGACACTGAAGACTGGAGTAATGATGCTGAAAATTCAGCTTTGACATCACAGCAATAAATCACATTTTACTAAAATAGAAAATGCTTGTTTTAAATTGTAATATCTCACAACTGTTTTTTTTTTTCTTTAAATAAATGCAGCCTTGGTAAGCATAAGAGTTGTTTTTGAATTTCTTTCAAAAACATCAAAAAATTGTAACGTTTCCAAACTTTTGACAGGTACTTAAAATGAAAAGTTGTATCTGTTAATGTTATTTAATCGACCTGAACTTACAATAAACACATGCATTTTTATTAACTAACGTTAACAAAGAAGAATAAATACTGTAACGACTGTATTAGCCTACTCAGTGTTAACTAATGGAAGCTAAAAGTGTTATTTTCATTCTTTTATCTTAATTATTAATGCAAATTTCTGTTCGCATGATCAAAAACAGTCATCATGATGCAGTTAGAAGGCATCATTCAGGCTTTAATCACTGCTCCAGTATTTGTGCTCTTAATTGCATCAATTGGCCTGTAATGGCTGTTGAACAATAACTAGGTCTATCTGAAACAGACCATATATTGATTGGTTAAGTGATATTAAAGAGATTGATCTCGCAGTCTCATTTGATTGATTGTACCTTTACAGTAGAGCTCTCCATCTTTATCCGTCACCGTGGTGGACTCCAGGCTCTTCCCACACAATAAACAGCGGAAGCAGGTTTTGTGCCAGGCCTGTTGGATCAGAACCACAGATTGATAAATTACTGCGGTGAAATCTGCTTTACACAGCACTGACCTGTGACAGCAGCATATTGCAGGAGTGCTGAGGATGGAAAAGTTTCTCAAAATCTGCTTATACTTGTGGTTAAATGATTTAATATTAATGTATTTCATATCATAGCACAGTATATAGTAGCAAAAACTCTGAGCCAGCTTCTCGCTTTTATTATAGCTGCAGTTTTACCTTTCCAGCACCTATGACTTTCTCTGCTGCATAAACGGCTTTGGAGCAGCGAGGACAGCGATCCGTACTCCCAAGTTTCTGTGCAAACTTGCTTGGGTTTGAGTTCGCAGATGTCGGACGTGCTTTAGGCCTTAATATGTTAAACACACACACATAAGAAACGCAAAGCAGCAATAACAAAATCATCAAAATTCTTCGGTGCCGTTTACACAACACCATCTTCAACTAAAACGGGAAGCTTTTTATGTGTTTTGGCCATTCATTTACACAACAACAGCGTTTTGGGAATCGCAAGCTTTTGAAAACGTGATTCAAAGTGCAAGTTTTTGAATACCGTTATCGTCTCCATGTAAACTACAAAAACAAGAAATTTGTGAAAACAGTGATGTCATGCGCATGTGTATTACGTGTATCATTTTGAAAATGTTGTCGTCTGTATGCTAAAAATGTAAAAAAAAAAAAAAAAAAAAAAAAAAAATGAAAAAAAAAAACTTTTCCGTTTTTAGTACATTGTTGTCATGTAAGCGTACCCTAAGTCAGTTTACATATAATATTACCAGTAAATGAAAAGCACAGCCTTATTCGGGGTACGTTTACATGACAACAATGTACTAAAAACGGAAACGTTTTTTGCGTTTTTCCTGTACAGACGACCACGTTTTCAAAATGATCCACGTTCACAGGGATCCGCGACTAAAAACGCTGTATTATTCATGCCATGCCAGTAGTTGGCGATGTCACTTTGTAAAGAAACACTCCACGCCTAAAGACTGAACAAGTAACACGCATGCGCATGACATCACCGATTTCACAAATTCACGTTTTTGTAGTTTACACTCAGACGATAACAATATCGTTTTTAAAAACTTACACTTTGAATCCTGTTTTGAAAAGTTTGGCCTGAAAACGCAGTTGATGTAAATGAACGGCCAAACCGCATAAAAAGTTTTCTGTTTTTAGTTGAAAACGGTGTCGTGTAAACGGCCCCTTAATTGACAAGGTTTGTGTCACTGCCTCACCAGTAATTATTTAAATTTCTTTGTAGGCTAATTATATAATTGTCTTAGAAACTGCACTGCTGCTGTATCTGTAAGAATATCATTTGAAAGATATTTCCAGGACATACTCTTGAGGCTGAAGTTCTTCATTATTCACCGGGTCAGAACTCAGCGCTCCGGCACCCTGGCCATACCCGTAACCTTTTGGACCGTATTTCTTGCCATAGCAGGATTTGCAGTAAATCTCAGACTCGTGTGCTGCAACTGTTGTGCTGTCCAAACCTTTACGACAAACCACTAGAGAACAGAAACAAAACTGTGTTAAAATATGACATATAGGCCCGGTTTCACAGACAGGGTTTAGATTAAGTCAGGATTAGGCATTTGTTCAATTATGGCATTTAAATAGCTTTTATAAACATGCTTTAGGAAAAAAAAACATTACTGGTGTGCATCTTGAGACAAAACAATGGCACTGACATATTTTAAGATATCAGTGCAAGTTGCTTACAGATCAAACATGCATTTTAGTCTGGGACTAGATTTAAGACTAGACACTAACTTTAAAATAGCTCTTTTCTATTTTAATATATTTTAAAATGTAATTTATTCCTATGATGGCAAAGCTGAATTTTTCCAACCCGATCTCATGGGAATAGGAAACTATTTTACAAGGTGGCAATTTCATGAATTTGTACAAAGTGAATCGTACAATTTTTAGAAAAAAAGAGAGCATCCCTTAACATAACCATCACTGGGGCATCAGCAGATCGTACAAAAAACGTACAAATGAGATTGTATGGATTCATTTCAATTAGCATGCAATTCACCAAAACGTAAAATAGTTACAAATTGCCATTACAATTTGATTGTGTTGGATTTTTCTGCATCATTACTCCAGGTTTCAGTGTCACATGATCCTTCATAAATCATTCTAATATGCTGATTTGCTGCTCAATAAACATTTCTTATTATTATCAATGTTGAAAACAGTTGTGCTGCTTAATATTTTTGTGGAAACGTGATACATTATTCTCTGTTGAATAGAAAGTTAAAAAACAGTATTTATTTGAAATCGAAATCTTTTGTAACATTGAAAATTTTTTTACTGTCACTTTTGTTTAGTGCCGTCTTGCTGAATAAAAAGTATTAATTTCTTTTAACAAAAAAAAGTGCTAAAATAAATAAATACATTCCAAGACTAATTGTATTGAGACCAGCAAAACTAAAAAATACTGCATAATAGGGGATGAAGTACAAACCCGATTCCAAAAAAGTTGGGACACTGTACAAATTGTGAATAAAATAGGAATGCAATAATTTACAAATCTCATAAACTTATATTTTATTCACAATAGAATATAGATAACATATCAAATGTTGAAAGTGAGACATTTTGAAATGTCATGCCAAATATTGGCTCATTTTGGATTTCATGAGAGCTACACATTCCAAAAAAGTTGGGACAGGTAGCAATAAGAGGCCGGAAAAGTTAAATGTACATATAAGGAACAGCTGGAGGACCAATTTGCAACTTATTAGGTCAATTGGCAACATGATTGGGTATAAAAAGAGCCTCTCAGAGTGGCAGTGTCTCTCAGAAGTCAAGATGGGCAGAGGATCACCAATTCCCTCAATGCTGCGGCGAAAAATAGTGGAGCAATATCAGAAAGGAGTTTCTCAGAGAAAAATTGCAAAGAGTTTGAAGTTAACATCATCTACAGTGCATAATATCATCCAAAGATTCAGAGAATCTGGAATAATCTCTGTGCGTAAGGGTCAAGGCCGGAAAACCATACTGGATGCCCGTGATCTTCGGGCCCTTAGACGGCACTGCATCACATACAGGAATGCTACTGTAATGGAAATCACAACATGGGCTCAGGAATACTTCCAGAAAACTTGTGTCGGTGAACACAATCCACCGTGCCATTCGCCGTTGCCGGCTAAAACTCTATAGGTCAAAAAAGAAGCCATATCTAAACATGATCCAGAAGCGCAGGCGTTTTCTCTGGGCCAAGGCTCATTTAAAATGGACTGTGGCAAAGTGGAAAACTGTTCTGTGGTCAGACGAATCAAAATTTGAAGTTCTTTTTGGAAAACTGGGACGCCATGTCATCCGGACTAAAGAGGACAAGGACAACCCAAGTTGTTATCAGCGCTCAGTTCAGAAGCCTGCATCTCTGATGGTATGGGGTTGCATGAGTGTGTGTGGCATGGGCAGCTTACACATCTGGAAAGGCACCATCAATGCTGAAAGGTATATCCAAGTTCTAGAACAACATATGCTCCCATCCAGACGTCGTCTCTTTCAGGGAAGACCTTGCATTTTCCAACATGACAATGCCAGACCACATACTGCATCAATTACAACATCATGGCTGCGTAGAAGAAGGATCCGGGTAATGAAATGGCCAGCCTGCAGTCCAGATCTTTCACCCATAGAAAACATTTGGCGCATCATAAAGAGGAAGATGCGACAAAGAAGACCTAAGACAGTTGAGCAACTAGAAGCCTGTATTAGACAAGAATGGGACAACATTCCTATTCCTAAACTTGAGCAACTTGTCTCCTCAGTCCCCAGATGTTTGCAGACTGTTATAAAAAGAAGAGGGGATGCCACACAGTGGTAAACATGGCCTTGTCCCAACTTTTTTGAGATGTGTTGATGCCATGAAATTTAAAATCAACTTATTTTTCCCTTAAAATGATACATTTTCTCAGTTTAAACATTTGATATGTCATCTATGTTGTATTCTGAATAAAATATTGACATTTGAAACTTCCACATCATTGCATTCTGTTTTTATTCACAATTTGTAGTGTCCCAACTTTTTTGGAATCGCCCTCTATGATCAGCCATGATCAGTCACTAGTCGACGTCAAGCAAGCGTCATGGCAGAGCATTAAAGTCGACTAGTCTGTGCAACCCCTGCATACTACATTCAACATAAAATCTTCAGTCTTGAATCTGTTGTGAGAGACAGAGGGAGTCTAGAGTTGGCCCATGATCTCACAGCTCCTCCAGAGGGCTGTCATCTCCTGTCTGCGTTCGTCAGCTGCTGCACTTTCAGCCAGGATGGCTCAAGAGGCTCATGGGAGCTTGGCTTTGTGTCTAATTTTGGGCTGGATGAACAAGAGGCTCTGAGAGACCGAAGCATCCCGGCTGCTGTCATCCGCAGCAGATGGAAACAGGCCCTTGAATGGTGGCTAACTGCAGGGGTGTCAGCTCTACCACAGTGTTACTGGGCTCAAACTGACTATTACCACCCTTGCTGGCACGACTCAAGCGTTTAAGAATGTATGCTGTGCCACTGAAAGCTGTCTGCTCAGTTTTTTTGGACTAGGCACCTCATGATTCATTAGCTCTTTTTGCATATTTTAACTCTTATTCTGACACAACCAGATACATTAATAAAAGAGTGTTGACTGAATGTTTTATTGTTGCTATAGAAGTAAATATTTTGGTAAAAGATAAATCTAAAAGGTAAATGGTCTGTTGTCAAATATAATCGACTCAGTGGACAGAAAATG
Source organism: Coreius guichenoti (assembly GCA_039654105.1). Lineage (NCBI taxonomy): Eukaryota > Metazoa > Chordata > Actinopteri > Cypriniformes > Gobionidae > Coreius > Coreius guichenoti. The sequence goes on from CM077168.1 coordinate 46,560,946, forward strand.
TACATTTGCTCAGACAAGAGATAACTTTGGACAAGTTAATTAACTAGTTGTTAATAGTTTTGATCTATAATGAACAAATTGCATTTTCAATCATCTATCCTGTTAGTTATTTTTTATTTACAGTCATACGTCCAACTCATTTTTTTAAATTTTGGCCATGTTTAACATGAGAATCTAACTCTTTAACAGTGTAAATAAGTCAGAATGCATGAAATAGCATTAGACCCCCCCTTTAAAGAAATCGCTTTTTAAGGACTACAACAAACGGCTGGTAGGGACTACAATGAGCTTATTCACGGGTTAGTGACATCACTAACCCTAAAATTTACATAAACCCTGCCCCCGGGAACATGCAACAAAGGGCCATGTTGAGAAGAGGAAGAGTTGTTGTAGTAGAGCACATTTTGGAGTCTGCTCAAGCTATAGCAGCTGTCTTTTCACATTTATTGTAATACAGTACATAACACAAATGCAATAGCATGTCATAAAGCAAGATGACAACATAAGTTATAACCATAATTAAACTAAACTATACATGTTCTATCTTCATGCAGCATATATTCTCTGGCTCAGTATAGGCAACAGTTCCCACACATAGATTATCATGACAGAATATGTTAATCAATGACTTGTTAAGATAGTTAACTTCACATCAACTACATAAATTCATCAACTAACCATTCAGAAATGTCCTATTGCATTCTACATGTTGTGTAGAAGGCTGAACAGTTTCGGACATTTTCAGTGCCTGTCTGCATGAGGTAATCAGAGCTGCTAACATGAGCTCTTGAAGCTCCGCCCCGTGAGCAGCAGCTCATTTGCATTTAAAGGGACACACACAAAAACACCATGTTTTTGCTCACCCTCAAAAAGTGACAATTTTAACATGCTATAAAAAATATCTGTGGGGTATTTTGAGCTAAAACTTCACATACACACTCTGGGGACATCAGAGACTTATTTTACATCTTGTAAAAAGGGGCATTATAGGACCCCTTTAACATGCATTTTAAAATGCATCAAACTGGCTAAAATTGCTATGGTAAACATTTTTTATTATTATATTTTGTTACCTGCTTACCTGAAAGACACATCTGGTCATGTCATTTCAAAATGTTTCAAAAAAGTTTTTTTTTTTATGGAATATTTTAGTATTTATTATAAATGATTTATCCATGCTTATTATATCAAGTGTCCTTGTGATCTTTAATCGAAATAACTTCCCCCTCCCTTTAGCAGCAACATCTGGCAATGGGGGCGGGGCAACCTGTCACTCACATGAGATCAGCCAATGGCAAACCACAACCATCCAATCAATTCCTGATGGACAAAATCAAGTCCCGCCCTACATTTTTTCTTCTGTTTCACTCAGATATGTCACAATAGGGAAGAAAAGTCTATCACAACTTCCGTTTCATGCTGACTCTAACTCCTTCGGAACTTAAACTTTTTGATTCTGTTATCTAATATACCTTTATTTTTTACTTTAGTAAGTAATAGTAACAGTTAATACCTGAGTTGTATTGTGGACTTACTGCAAATGAAGCAGGTTTTGTGGAAGCTCCGGCTGTTGCACTGGATCTCCTCAGCATGGTAAACCGTCTTCTCACAGGCCGAACATTTGGCTCCTCCTCCCCAATTTGGCATCCTGGCTCTGGCAAAGATTCTGACATTTACAGGGATGGGAAGAGACAATCAACCAAAACTGCCAAAAAAAACATCAACTAAAAGGGATGAGTGTTACAATCAGTTTACTAACTGTGAAAATGTATCACCATTTTTTGAAAACCAGGAGAAAATTTGTATACCTTCATTGATGTGATATGTGATAGGTCAGATATAAAAATAGATGTATCCTATCTCAAAGGAATATAGTCTGTATCTCATCTCTTTGAGCAGGCAGAATATCACCTCACTAGTGTGGAATGCAACGATAAGGGTCCAGAAATAGGTCTTTTATTAATGCCACTGCCAGATTAAAAGAAGTGTCTGCTTTGTGTGGCTAAAGAAATACTAAAAAGTAATACATGTATTTATTTATTAATTTTTTTAATCATTTATTTACATTGTTATTATTTCTTATGTATTTCTAAATCAAAACAATTGGATCTCTCTACTTTGTAAGAAAGAAAGATTCTTTGACCAATATTAATCAGTAACACTCATTTAAAAAAAAGTAATTATACGATGCATATCAAATAATTAATGTACTTTAAAATACATTTGTTTAATGGTCTTTCTACAAATGTACTATTATTATCTGCTAAGCATTAGTGTAATAATAATCGAGTCACTTAAAACCTAATGAATTATTGTAGAATCACTTCACAGCAGGTTTATTTTAATAATAAATATCAATAGGTTAAAAGGTTAAATAGGTTTATCAATAATAAATTTAGGTTGATTGGGACACTTTTCCCCAGTCATCTCAATGGCAAAAAGTGTCCCAATCAAGTTCACCCCTACATAAAATATTTAAGATTTCAGTATACAGCACAAATTATCAAGCCATGGTCAGACATTAAAATATAAATGTTCAAATTCTACTTACACAGTCACAGGTTATATAAGAAATCTTTTTTTCTGGGAATAATGTTTTCTCCTCTGTCCCTGATGATGTCCATTTCTGGCCCTCTATGGTGGGTCTTTATATAGGCTACTGGGCGTCACTCCCTCCAAACACACACTCATAATTTCAAGAGGACCAAAGTGTGTGGTGACATTCAGATTAGTCCATCCTCCAAAATTAACTGCTGACAATACACAAATGCAATGTAGCTGCATGGTCTCCAATCCTGAGTGCAGATATTCTACAAGCACCACAACATTTGTTCACCATTTTAAAGGCTTGGGTGTTCAACTCAGTTTGACACAGTGCACAGTGAAGAGTTAACGCAGGCTGTAGTGTTGTAGTACTCGAGACCGGTCTTGGTCGCAAGACCATTATTTGACGGTCTTGATCTTGTCTCGGTCTCGACCACATTTGTACTCGGTCTTGTCTTGGTCTCAGACTAAGAGGAGTCAGGATTTTGTTTCAAGACCACAACTGCTGGGATATTACTAAATTGCCAGTGCATTGCCTGATTTATTTATTAACATCATTAATGTGATTGGATGTAAAACTTACTGCTTCAGATGCAATCAATAACTTATTTCTAATTTGATTTATTTATTGTGCCGATTCAGAAATGAATTAGGGATTTGCAAAAATGTCACCAAAAATGAATACAAATGCTCACAAAATTAAAGATATTGTTGCAAAAAGTTCCTGTATGAGATCTGGATTTATAACACGTGATATAATAAACCAATATCACAAGAGCAAGAGAGCTGTTTTCACAAATTTGAGCATGACTGCAAACATGATATTGCTTTAACAAACATTCAATATTTTTCAACATTATTTATGCATTTGTAATTAATTCAGATACATCTTCTGTACCACCTCTGTAGCGTAAAGATGAATTTTGTTGTTAATGATTTAATTTGATTGGTAACAGCTCTATATAGTGTCTTATTCTAATTATATTTATTATAAGTTATAAGTCATTTCTCAGGTGGTAATGTGGATCTCTATGAATTTAAGGAGTGCTGGTCTGGTCTTGGTCTTGACTCGGCCTTGTCCTGCCTTGGTCTTGGTCTTGTCTTGGTCTCAACACACATTGGTCTCGACTTGGTCTCGGATTAGGTGGTCTTGACTACAACACTAGCAGGCTGCATAAATAGGCTACTTTGAATTTGTCTGTATGGCTGAATATTAAAACTGATTGCAATTATTAAACCAGGTTTTGGTGATTAGGGGTGAGCGGGGCACAACCTAACACAGGGTTAGTTGTAACACATGGTTTAAAACTTTCCACACATGCCAGCATGACGAAGCTTAGTGTACTTACTAGTTGCCATATCAATACTATAAAAAAAAGATTGGACCAAAATTAAAAATCTTTGGAAGATCACTGAACATTTTTTTTAACCATAGCAAAAGTAAATTTCCTACTCAAGTTAATTTTTCATCTCTGTTTTTTGTGTTATTATTTTAATCTTATGTCTGTTATTTAATGCTGATCTAACCAGCAGAAGACACGAGCCGGTTTTAAATCCCAGTTGCGCAGGTGGGGTGTGTTGTAACACTAGTCCTATTAGAACTACGCTATTATATTCTATACTTTTATGAATTCTATTGAGAAACCATGAGAAAAAGGTGAATAATAACTGAGAGTCAGTGTTCAGAAATGATTAATTATTATTATGTTTTGAACTATGCTGTATAACTGTGTTTTGCAGTGTGTTTGTTGTCAAACTCAAAAATTAGTTTATTTTTAATTATTAAAAAATGCCGTTATTTTATTTGAAAAAGTTAATAATTGTATTTTATTGACAAAATATTTTAGTTTGTCTTGGATATTTTTTTATGTATCAGATAACATTTTAAGCTGTCATATGCTCATGTTACATTGTGCCCCTCACATGTTACAATGTATGGGGCATCTTGTCACATTTCACTTCCAATGGGTTAAATCAAGAAAAAGTATACACTGTAATAATGAAACAAACCCACATTTGTACTAGACGTGTGAAATTAATGTGGGAAAAAATAAATACTCTGAAGCCCAAGTGAATTGAGAAAGTCAAAAAGCGTTAGGTTGTGCCCCGCTCTTCTCTATAAAAGAACCAGCATACTTGACCAGCATAATTTCTGTGACACTTAATTTTAATGATGGAGTATCTGATTCAGCGCATCACATTTCTTTTCATTCATTCATTCAACGTAGAGTAACAAACAATAGCTATACATAAAAGCATCATACAGTAATAACATAATGTGCACAAAGTACATAATAATATATTCTGCTACTGGCAGATACCTAAAAAACAAGTCCAACCATATATAAAAATGAATAAATTCGTAAATATATATGTATATATAAATAAATGTGTGCAATTGAAAATGTATGTTAAAAAAAAAATAAAAATATAAATAAATAAATAAAAATCACTGCATGGTAAACATGATGGTGGTAACAGATGGTTGTAAATTTATCGGCTGCACCGATTTTGGAACAGCCTGGACAACGAAGCCGTCGCCCCGAGGGGGTTATTATGTGAACGCTAGAAAAACATTAGGAAATGTTGTTTTTTTTTATATATATATATTATCATTTTGCACTTTGGAATGGAAAAGTTACTGTTAAATGTTCTCTGAGCCATCTGAAAAGTAGTAACATAAAAAACGGAATATAATGTTACAGAAAAACGTTACATGAATGATGTTTAAATAACTTTTTTGTGGTGTTTTGAGAACGTTATAACTTTGAACAACATGCCCTGTTAGCTGGGCTTGTTAGTAAAGGATCAATTCGCCCAAATATATTTATGTGAGGAAGTACAGGGTTTAACTCGCCGTTCACTGAAAATATTTTAAATATATATTTTTTCGTCACGATACATATGCAAACTTTGTTTACATACAACCGGAAAAGCAGCGCGCTTAACACCATATAAGGAAAATAAGGGGATAAGAAAATGTGCTCAAACTATTCTAAGATTGGAGGTGTTAAATTTTCGTGCATTTCTGTTTTTTTATTTGCTCAATTATTTTTAGGCTTTTTTTTGGATCAAGTTCTATCAGTGCATTTGTAATGCTTTATAGGGTGCAGTTTTTAATGTTTGTAGTATTTTGTATTTCAATTTTTCATTTTTGGGCAAACTATCCATAAAATAATAATGCTTTTTTCCAATTATGATTTTAATTAAGAGACTGAAATGCTTTGCTTTTTTGTCAACTAAAACTCATTGGAAAGATATTTTTGTAGTGTTTCGTCTGCAGAACAATCCAAACACATTAAATAACAGTACATCCCACTGACGAGATGTGTCTATTCCCATTAAGGTAAAAGATGACACTGCTGTGAATGAGATCTTTACCAACCGGCCTCGTGGCCTAATGGATAAGGCGTCTGACTTCGGATCAGAAGATTGCAGGTTCGAGTCCTGCCGGGGTCGCATCTTTAGGAACATTGTTATATAACTGTATGAGGCGCCGTACTTGACAAAAGCGAAGCGAATGCCGCAGAGAGCGACAGTGCGCGAGAGAAACCGAGAGAGACCGAAAGCGCGCGAGAAAGACCGAAGGAGCGCGGTCGACAGTGCGCGAGAGAGACCGAGCTGTTAAATTCTGGCATCCCCTCAGTCAATCCGATACTGAATATACGTCGGTCTAACGGTTAACCATTGTATTTGTTTGTTGCACGTTCTTTATTGTATAATTGTAATTATTTATAATGGACTACTCCCGCTTTCTAAGGCAGTTTCATGAGAACACAGATCACTACGTTTTATGGCTGGCAATTGATTAAAACAACAAATCATGTTCTTTGCGAGTTTGTTGAGTTTACCAATCTGTTGAGTTTACCATTTTTTTTTTTTTTAAATGAATCTGACTGATGAAAACGATTGCTTTTGTGCTGGTGCTTTTATTCCATGCAGTCTTATAAAATGTAAAATATAAATGCAACAATGAATATATTTAATTAATCTTAAATAGTAACACACACAGCATAGAGGAGAATGACAGTCAACTACTTTGACTATTAATTAAGCATTTTGGGAATAAACATAATTACAGTAAAATGATTGACAATGAAAAATGACAGAATGGTGATTAAAATATTTAATACAAATAAATAAAGGTTCGTATTTATCAAGTGCATCCATCCATTATAAAAGTAATCCACACGGCTCCGGGGGGTTAATAAAGGCCTTCTGATGCGAATCATGGGTTTGTGTAAGAAAAATATCCATATATAACACGTTATAAAGTAAAATAAGCTTTCAAATAGAAAACAGTTATTTTACATTTTAATAAAATTTCTCAATATTACTGTTTTACAGTCTATGGGTGAAATAGGCTAATCGCGTATGTTTAACAGCTGCTTTCTCAGATCACTTGGTTGGATTAAAACTTCATGATCCATGAGTTTGGAAAATTCTTTACACAGTAATTTGGTTTTGATTGAGAGCCATGTCAATATTCTCAAGTACCGCTGGACTTGAGAGAATATTATTTACTATTCTTGCTGTGGCAGACATCACGACTGATCACGTCATTATATGAATGAAGTCAAATTCTTCGCTCTCGGACACACTCGGTCTCTCTCGCGCACTGTCGCTCTCTCTCGGTCTTTCTCGCGCGCTCTCGTTCTCTCTCGCAGCGTTCGCTTCGCTTTTGTCAAGTACGGCACCTCATAGTATACGGCCACTGGAGAACTAAATTACTGTTGAGTTTAGCTCCAACGCCGAGTCCAAGATGTATGTGGTGAGAAACAGACAATATGCTTTGCGGTATACGGTATAAACCAGTGAAGTGTACTAATAGTACTAATATGCGTGAACTGAACTAAATTAAATGTATTTGGCTGTGATGGATGCAGCATCCACTGAACTGTAATATATAGTAATCGTGTTTATAGCCTATAATGAAATGTAAACTGTATAGCAAATGTATTTTGCTATACAGGCCACGTTCTTCCATTGCTCCGTGGTCCAGTTCTGATGCTCACGTGCCCACTGTTGGCGCTTTCGGCTGTGGACAGGGGTCAGCATGGGCACCTTGACTGGTCTGCGGCTATGCAGCCCCATACGTAACAAACTTTAATGCACTGTGTATTCTGACACCTTTCTATCAGAACCAGCATTAACTTCTTGAGCAATTTGAACTACAGTAGCTCTTCTGTTTGATCGGACTACATGAGCCAGCCTTTGGTCCCTATGTGCATCAATGAGCCTTGGCCGCCCATCACCCTGTCGGTTCACCACTGTTCCTTCCTTGGACCATACTGACCACTGCAGACCAGGAACACCCCACAAGAGCTGCAGTTTTGGAGATGCTCTGACCCAGTCATCTAACCATCACAATTTGGCCCTTGTCAAACTCACTCAAATCCTTACCCTTGCCCATTTTTCCTGCTTCTAACACATCAACTTTGAGGACAAAATGTTCACTTGCTGCCTAATATATCCCACCCACTAACAGGTGCCGTGATGAAGAGATAATCAGTGTTATTCACTTCACCTGTCAGTGGTCATAATGTTATGCCTGATTGGTGTATATACATACACACAAACTTTTGTTTGATGTGATTAAACATTTTAAAGCACTAGTTAAAATACATTCTCTTAACCTAGTATTAGTCTGCCATTCATGGGTTTATCTCCCTCAAAACATGCAAACAAGCTCAGATCCAGCAATCTTTTTACAGCTCAACTAATAGCGTGGGGCGTGTCTACTTTTCACCAACAATTAACATAAACACAAAAGTAGAGCACATTCATTTATCTTTATTACATAGAAATTGCAAAGACAGTTTAAATAAATGATGTGCTGATTGTAATATTACTAGAGTACATTAACATAAAAAAACAATACATCTACAATATTTTATAACCCTTAATCTAACATCCTCCCATATTAATACATCATAACACAATGGCCAAGTTATGGCTATTTAATATACTGTGGTACTTTAACACTTAAAAGTCAATGCCACTCACAACAAAATCTTTCAAATTTGGCAATTTCTAGAATCCCTGAAATTAGTTTTCCTTTTAACATTTCATACAAATCTTTAGACATTTCATTTTTACTTTTTTTAGTTCTACAGCATTTTAAAAAGAGCCACCTGAAACATATATTTATTTTGCAAATAAACCTTTAACCATCTTCCAGTCAAATAGCGTAGCACCATGTTTGCATGCTGTCCTGCCTTCCTCTGTCCCGGCAGTGAAAAGCACCAAGAACCACAGATTCATGTGAAGTTAATGCAGACCCTACAGTAAAGTAACAATATAAAATAGGCAGAAACATAAAAAAACTTGAAGACAAAAACAAGCACACACAATGGCTCAAACAGAACAGTGGTTTTTAGCAGCATAAGGACTGCAAGTTCGGTGATCCAGGTCTTAGTTGTCCTCTGGACTCACATCAAGCTTTCTTTGAGGGATGTAGATGTTTTTAGGAGCCGTGGTGTTGGTTAAAGTAGGGAAGGAGACGGGTGTGTGAAAGAAACTCTGCTGGAGGGGTTGACCGCCTTTAGGTGTGGTTACTAAAGCCTGCAGGAGAGAGAGAGCAAATATGCAAATGACTCTTAAACAACAATGGACTATTCACACAAACCAAGAGAGGCTCCAAGTAACTGATATGGAAATTACACTGCAGTCCAAAAGTTTGGAGTCAGTAAGATTTTTTTTATGTTTTTGAAAGAAGTCTCTTATGCTTAGCAAGGCTACGTTTATTTGATCCGAAATACAGTAAAATTGGTAATATTGTGAAATATTATATAAAACAAGTTTTCTTTTTGAATATATTAGCAGCTATTACTCCATTGTAGTCTATTACTGAATACAAATTACATGATTAAAATTGTAGTTAGTAATGTAATCTAGTACGTTACACATTTGATTACTTTTTGATTGCTTTTAGGTTACTTTTGACCTAACTTGTTTAAAACAAATAGTATAATCTTGTACCATATCGATAAAAAACAGAAAGCGAAAGAAAAATGATAAAAAAATTATCAACAACAACATGAAGTGCATTAAACATTACGTCAGGGGAGGAACTGCAGGGATTCGTAAATTGATGAAAAGCTAATAATTGATTAAATCTTAAATGTTTAAAATAAAAACAATACAAATAAAACACTTACAAAAAGATGAAGTATTTTATTTGTTGAACACATTTTAATTGTCAATTTTAATTGTCTGAACACATATTATATATATATAAGCTTTTTTGAAAGCATTAAAAAACATTAAGGAGAATCTATGAATTCTAAGTAATTTACTTTCATTTAACAAACATTAAGTAATCATGTAATCAATAAAAAAGTAACTTTAGTCTGATTACGAGTATTTTAAAATGTAATATAATCTAATCACAAGTATTTACATTTTGGAATCTGATTATGTAATCCAGATTACATAATCAGTTACTAAGCAGCACTGCTTCAGCGCCTCCTGATCCTTTAGAAATCATTCTAATATGATCATTTTCATGTTGATTTGATGTTTAAGTGAGCCTTCATCCTTGCTGAACAAAAGTATTAATTTCTTTTAATATTAGTATTAAAATCTTACTGACCCCAAACAAGAAAATACTACAGGCACAACACAAAATGTTTGATATTCCCCCATTTATTAATTGGAAGCAAAAAGGTCTTATTTTATTTTTTAGTTATCCATCTGGTCTAATGTAGATTATAATATTTTAATTCATTATAATATTAATTGTTATTATAATACTAATTTACATCATAATATAATTTCACTAAAACAATTTTTTTGCGATAGTAACATGCTGATCTCTTACATTATTAATTTAACCGCATAGCAGTGGTTGTACCTGTGGTATGCTGATGAGGGTGAGGGGCTGTCCGTGTATTGAGGCTGGCTGCAGAGCTCGGGCAGGCGAGAGGGGCTTTACAAAGATCATGCCCTGGTGAGGGAGCCCTGGGTGGGGAGATTGAAGTGCGCTGGACGACTCAGGAGTGGAGTTTGGTGTGGTGGTGCTGGGGATAAGGCCCAGATTCTGCAGTGTGAAGTTGAGAATAGCAGGACTGGGGCTATGGATGCGATGGCCGTGAGAAGGGAAGGGGGACATGGGCGGTATCCGGTGGAGAGGGAGCCGGGTGGGGGTGACTTCTTGAGGAAGAGGGGGTCTGGAACCTGGATAGAATGGGAATGGCTACATCAGTGATTGTTCAATTAATTTACATGCAAGTTTTCTGCACAAGAACCGTGATTTTTCCAAGTAAGACATGTTCCTGAATCAACATATTTTGTTAATCCTGGAACAATATTCTTGTCTGAAAATTTTGTCCTAACCCTATCCCTCCCCCTACCCATAACTTATCCCTAAAATCAGAGGGAAATGATAGGTGAATAACACTGATGTAGAAGCACCTAACCCTGGTTGTAAGCCTAAACTTGTCCCTCTAATCTGATTGGTTGATTGGAATACTGTTCCAGGATCAAAGATGTTGATCCAGGAACATGTTGTACTTGGTGAAATCACGTTCACCTGGCTAGTCTAATGCTCACTGATGTTTATTGTGAAACATTCTGGACTATATGACAAATTTGGGCCAAAATGAATTCTCAAACCATCTCATCTAGGTTCCTACATGTTTTGAGCACTGAATACCCATGTCGTTTCCAGCTGTTTGATTACTGGAACTGGATAAGTACTTATCTTGGGTACTAGCATACCTGCTGTTGGGGTGTGGTAGACATTGTATGTTGGTGTGGAGGCTTTGGAGATTTCTCCAGCGGTGCACTGCGGATCTCTGAAGTTGACGATGGACTGTTGAGGGATCGGAATCAAATAACCTGCAGGGATCAAAGTCTGATGCAAACAAGAGAAATTACAGTCAACCGTGTAACTCATATGAAAATAAAAAGCAAAACATCTAAAACAATATGGATCGTTCCTACATGAGGAATTTTTGAAGATGCACATATGTAGTGTGATCCCTACCTCTGTATGTATGGCTCCAGATGGCAGCCCCATGTCCTGAAAGGGAACGCTGAGCTTCTGGGCCTGCGACTGTGGCGGTCTGACAGGGGTCAGTCCTGCCTCATTGTCTGAGGTCTGAACCTTCTCCTCCTTCTCCAGGAAGGTCTCCACGCTGTGCTCCAGTGGCGCTGTGATGGTGGGTAATGAGGGAGGCTGGTTCTCACAGGGCTTGGTGAACTCCAGATGCAGGGCTCTCGGGGAAGGGCGGTGGGAGACAAAAGACCCTCTACGGGCCTTTAGGCGAGCTTGCAGAATCTCACACAGCTCTGGAGAAACGCTCTTAATAGGAAACAAACACCAAAAGGATGGAATTGTTACTAACGCCAGTACATGAAATGCAGTTAATTTAACAGTTCAGTACACTGCAAATGCTAGCTAAAAAAAAATTTCAGATTGAAGGAAGAATGTAATCATATTTATTTATATGGACCGAAATAACACAGCAATAAAGTACAATATTTAATACTGTGAAAAAAAACAAAAACAAATCATTAATTCTGAGAAATGTCTAGTCTACCTTAACAATTAGACAGTAATAATAATTAAGTTGGCTTGAGAAAAGTAAACATTCTGATCTACTACTTAACCTCATGTACACTAGCAACCGTATAGCAACTATCCAGAATATCAATCTGTTTTTCTGATAGACTGTATGGCCTTCAAAACCTTCAAACTAGCTTTAAAACTACTTCAAACTAAAATCCTTCACACTTCAAGCTTTTAAAACGACTTCTAACTTTCTTGTCAGGCTTTCTCATGCCAACAATCAAAAACTTTTGACGAGCATTCTTGACTAACTTTAAAAACTAGTTATAAACTGTTATTTATGCAATTACATTTACGCAAAGTTGCTTTGTGCTCTAGATGGCCACGATTTGTTTTAATAATATAATGCATCTAACACTTTTATTGTTGTTGAATCAAAATAATTTCTTATTGGGTCAAAAAAAACAAATAAAACATCTAATATTTGTTCTGCATACTGAATAAAAATATTGGTAAAAATAAATTAAGTGTGATATTGGCCAATCTGCAATGACTCCTTCTGAGGTTTCACATTAAATACAGATTAAATATTAAATGCACATTCACAATATATTGTGAATAACATGTTCATCTATATTCTTCAGCGAACATATCAAGTAACCTCACCTTTGGCTCTATCCGCTGCAGTTTGGATGGACTTCCCACTAAGCTCTTTTCTCCACATGCTCGTTTAAGGGTTGAAGGACTTGTCGGCTCTTTACCGTGCGATGACTGGTGGTTGGTTTGGCTACTGCTAATCATGGCAGCCGGTGATGTCTTTGCGTTTGCACTCCCTGGGCTCTCAAACGTCATTGAACGGACAGCTAGGCTGGTGGGATGCGGTCTGAGAGAGGTGGGATGCATGTAAACAGCATATGACCCGCCTGCCTGGTGCTGAGGAATCAGAACCGGGATGATTGGGGAACACTTAGTCGATAGGTATGAGATCGCCCCAGCGGGCAGAACGGGGATCTGCATTCCTGAAGGCACATGAGCCTGATGATTGCTAGCAGACGTGGATTCAGATGAGTGTGAAGGGCATCCATTCAGAGCGTCTGTCACCTCACTGTTCGGTTGAATATGATGGCCCCTAGAAGCCAAATCCATAGGTGTTATGTCTGAAATTGGCAGTTCGTTGTTTCTGTTCTAAGAAGCAAAAGTTATGTTTACTTACGTCGATTGTTCATCTAGTTGCTTTTTGCAGATAGCAGCTAGATGGGCCATTTTGTTTGTGTAGAACTCATTGTTTGCAGAATCACCTATCAGACATGGAACATTAGTTCATTATCAGAACATTATTTGGCTCTGTAATATTTTTTTTAATACTTTACAATAAGGTTTCATTTTTTAACATGAACTAACAATGTAGGAGGTCTTTTGTGGCTGTTCGAACCAAGCGTGCCGCACACGTCCTGAAAAGTGAAGCCAAAGCGTCTCGACCACCCCCAGGTGGTTGGTCCCAGTATAGCTCATAAACCCCGCCCCCTCCATGTATTCTAATGGGACGTGAGACAAACTAAACAATCAAATTAAACTTCAAATAATTTTTTCCAAAGATGGTTTCTGTCATTTTAGGTAGTTTATCACGCTGCTGTAAGTTCAAGTGTTCGTTTTTTAAAATAAGTTTGGTTTTAGTTATTTATTTGATGCTAAAAATGGGAGTGTGATGTTATGATTCACAGCTTTTCTGAGCGAAGTTGTTATTGAGGCACCAACGGACATTTTTCAGGATTTTCAGGAGGAGATTGGAGCTTTAGCTTTAATTTCTACATTTCCATAACTGTTTATTTTACACCGACATAATGAGTTGTTCTGCAGTAAACTGTACTAACAGATACTGCGGGAGTGTGGGCGGGGTTTTGATATCGCGGCTCTACTTCCTGCTCTCTACGGCGCAGACTCAGGTCCCGAGGTCACTACTGCGCAGACGCAGGTCCCAAATCCCAAGATGTCAGCACCATATTCGGACATTGGCGGCTTCACTTTTCTTCAATGGAAGATAGTGAAGGGGCGTCGTCCGTCTTTTTTAGTTTTAGACCCTGTTTATACCTGTATTTAGTGTCGTCTACTTATGATCCGACTGACCAAAACGCATCTTAATACCAGGTGTAAAAAGGGCCTTAGTCTCTGTTCTCATTTCAGTGGAAAACCAGAAACTGTTCACCCATGTCAGGCTTTTAGTTCCAACACAAAGCCTCTAAAATAATTTTGTTTGTGTGATTCGATTTCAAAGAGACAATCTCAAGCTGGGAAGCAGGAGGAAGACAAACTTGAGACTGATACTATTAATAATGACTGACCTTAACAAGCAGTTGATATCTAAAAGTAGAAAATTCCCACAGAAAACAGAAGATGATCAGTCAGTTGTTTGCTTACGATAAAACAACAATAATGGCTCACCTGTCATTTTAATAGGACTAGAAGGTGCAGAGTTTATTTTCCTGCGGTCGTTCTGTATGCTCTTAACCAGCTTGACTAGGGAATGGTGGCGAGTAAAACCTCGCTTTGTTCCAGGGGAGGAAAAGAGATTTTTAGCACAGTTATCAACAGAGGAACGAGACTCCAGAGGCTGTGATGCTGATGGTGTAGTGGAGGTCCCCTGATCTGTAAACATAACCAACAGCAATAAATGATATAAGAAGTGAACACATGCACTTTGCTTCAAATAAACACCGAAAGTCTGAATAGGATTATAAACAAGTCAGACAGGTCACACTCACCCTTTGGAGAAGGTAAGTCTTCTGGTCCAGTCCACTTGAAAGCAGGCTTTCGTCCTCTATCCTCAGTCACATGCACTTTCTTTATCAGCTCTAGGCTGCTCAGAACATTTGCAATGTCATAAAGTCTGCGGATCTTAGCTACCAACAGAAGAAGTAAATAATCAGTTCCATCTCCACTATAATGACAGTTAAATTACAGAGTTTTAGGGTACATTTACACAACAATGATGTACTAAAACGGAAAGTTTTTCACTTGCGTTTTTCGTGTACAGACGACACCATTTTCAAAACGATCCCAGTTCCCATGGATCTGGGAAAACGACTAAAAACTGTATTATTCATGCCAGGCCAGTAGTTGGCGATGTCACTTTATATAGAAACACTACGCGCCTATAGACTAAACATGTAATATGCATGCGCATGAAGTCATATTTTCACACATTTGTGTTTTTGTAGTTTACACGGAGACGATAACAGTATCGTTTTCAAAAACTTGCACTTTGAAACCCATTTTCAGGCCCACAAAATGCTGTTGTCATGTAAATGAACGGCCAAAACGCATAAAAAGTGTAAACGACCCCTTAGACTCAAGTTTTAATCAGTTTCTTCAAAGCAGTTTGAGTCGAGTACATTTGATTATAGGGATGCACCGATATGAAAATTTTGTCCGATACCAATAGTTTTTTTTATTTATTTATTTAAAAAAAACTGATAACCGATATATTGGCCGATAAATCTAAATACATTTTTGGGATTTTTCACAAAAACAAAAGTCTCACCATAAAAAACCATGTCCCAAGTGATTCCAATCATATTTCAAGCAATTCAAAACCATCATGGCGAACAGTGCGCATCTGAAGGAAATAATCCATTATTTATCGGCCAAATTTTAATATATCGGCCAAATTTTCTTATCTGACTGATAACGATAACATTAAAAATGAACATATATGGTGGCCGATATATCGTGTATCCCTATTTGATTATGCACTTTTTGTATCTGTTTTCAACCACCAAAAGAAACGGATAACATAAGTGTCATCCACTATCACAATAATCAAAGTGTATTTTATCTGTACGATGAGAACAGCACTCACTTTTGAACTTGTTTTTGTCTTGATCCACCACGTGATCTTCGCCGATGAGGATCTTGGCAGCTATTTCAAGACTAACCACAGGAGGGCTGGATACCAGGAACAACATGACGAATTTCTGACTCATCACTCTCAGAGATTTGTCTTTCCGACTATTCGCTGAAGCTGCAGGAAAAAGCAAAGTTAACAGGTTTTATTCAGTGAGTATGCATATAGCACAAATTTGTGTGTGAAATCTGTGTATAAACATTTTAACGAATAAACCATGATTCGCAAATAACTTTCGTACTAAGGACACGCCAGATTGTCCTGCCAGATTAAGGAGACGCAACAAGAACGAGCGCAATTAACAACGGAAATCAGTAAGTCTTATACTGTAAGTTGATGAGTTTTAATATTCCTCTAGTCATAGAGCTTTTTAGATGGATGCCGAGGCTTTTTAGGTCAGGTAGAATCTGTGATTTCTGACCCAGTTTGTTTGCTGGCTTTCATGGCAGCAATACTCTGTGTTTTGGGGGTGTCGAAATACTATTGGGTAAATTGGCAATGGGCGGAATTACACAGACCAAAACCAAAACAGATATTCCGACGTGGAACACACATCTTAAAGTAGAATAACTGGCTGTAGCATTGCTTTTCGGAGACAGAATTATGTGAACTAAGCATGTTTCCTAAATCTCTGCAAACATATTATAGTAATTTTATGCTTTAAAAAAACAAAAAAATGCAGCAACATTAAATATATTTCATCATATACAGTAAGAAAAACTGCATTATAGCAGCAGCGAGGTTTCTCTGCATAAAATGCAGAAACACCTTGCACGCAAAATATAGGCAAAGCGCTCACATTTGGATTTGTGCCGGATAAGAGAGGTACGTGAGGCCAAATTTATTTGTATAGCGCATTTCCCACATGCCAGTAGTTTAAGTGGAGTGAGTGACTTAATAGTCAGGTGTAATTTATTTTCTGGAAAGTACGTTACTCCATATAAACACTAGAATGAAATTAAGATCAAATTCATGTGCGTATGTATGTGTTGTAAATTAGGTGGACATTTTTCATGAGAAGTACACAGTTCTCCTGTGTGTACAAATACAAAGTAATACATGCAGTTATTAGTGAATGAGACCCAATGTATTTCTGTTATGTATAGATAGATAAAATAACAGTACTGCCTGAGCAGAAGGTCTGGCATAGTTACCTGCTTTAGGATCTGTTCCTGAAAGCTCCACTTGACCAGATTCTCCATCCATATCAAAACTGGACATTTCTTCATTCTCCTTCTCCTCTCCCTCCAAGTCGAACTCTCTCTCTTCTCGCTCTAGGTTCCTTTGACGGATCTGGTGCATCAGTTGCTCATAGCGGTTCTCTTTGCCAGCCCGTTTCAGCACGGCAAGCGTCTGCGAAAGTTTCACCCGGCCATGCCACGTGTAGCAGTTCTTAGCCAGCCGGCTGACCATGTTCAGGCTCTCGAGAACATTCATGATGTCGTAGATACGACGCCGTTCCACATCTGAGGGAATAGTGAGATTGGAAGCAATTAGGATTGATGAAACAAACATGAATGATGACTGAAATAAGTTTTGTTTGATCAGTGAGTGACTTACTCAGTTCTGTTGCCACATCGTCAAGGCTGATTTTGTTGTTTACAGCAGGATTGGGGTAGTTTGGGTATCTTGCAAGAAATTTGTAACACAGCAAACCCAGGCTTTTATCTTTACGACTTATCTGGAGCTTTTCTACTTCTTCCCCTTGCTCAGGCTCCTGCGTGGCACGACAATGGAAAACACATATTAAAGCATTTTAGCTATACAGAGAAAGAACGGCAACAAATAGTGAGAGATGCATGTTATGCGTAGACTTTTACTGATACCTGCGAGTTCTCCGATTCGCCGCTGTCCACAGCTTGTTCTTTCTCGCGGTTGCGAATCTCTGGACTGGCCGCACTGATGAGCATCTTTAGGTTGGAGGTGGGTGTCCAGGGCTCACTAGACGTTGCCTCAAGGCCCTTAGTAGGTGTCGTCAGGGGCCCCATGTTATTATGGCTCTCAAGTGATGTAGCGTCAGATGCTGAAGCCTTATTTGAGTTTTTTAGTGGTGTTTGTGGTTCCACGAAAACATGCCCCTGTTACATAGAAAACACAATAGGTCTGAATGATCATAATCAGTTTTTTCTTTTTCAAAAAATGCCTCTAGAGTATGACAATAATTTGTACTGGTTCTTTAAGTCACTATTTTGTTGACATCTGTCAAACCAAAATACTTATAACTGACCTTGTCATTTGTTGATGTTGCCTTGAATGGACTTCTTAAAGGTTTCTTGATTAATATTTGACCATTTGATAATGTACTGGACATTTTCCACCTAAAGAAACGGACAGACGGGGCAACGTTACAATAATCAACGTTCACTTAACTTACATTGTTTTTTACAATCAATCCTACCGTTTTTTCACAGCATTATACATTCTTGGAGACAACATTTTGAAGATCAACAATTTCTCGCACAGCTAAAACTAATTTTAAAAATATAACAGATGTGAATTAATGTGCATAAATCAATAATTATTTTTATTTCAAATTACACTTGATTTTTTTGCGCTTGGTAATAACTGACAAGCGTTCCATCGAATGGCTACAGAGAACTTAAACGAAAACACGCCCCCAACTGACAGCAGCCAATGAGAGGGCACGGGGAGGCGGGACTTCAACACGTCCCGCGCGCCTCCACACTTTTTGAAATCTTGGCGCGGAATCTAGCAGATTGCAAAAGATTTAGTCCGGAAGTTACTAACTTTCCTACAACTTTAAAGAAATCGTTTAGGTACACGATTGTCTTAGGCTTTTAATAGTTCGACAATCTAGATAAACTGTTGATTTTCCTGGAACCAGTTTGTAACATTACCCGACTAACGTACTAGCATAGGTAGCTAATAACTCACATGCTTCTCTGCTGTATATTGTATTTAAATTAGAATATAGTAAATAATTAGCGCTCGGGAACTAATTCTGTACATATGTACATACGTATTTACATCAAGATTGTAGTCATGTTGGCTCATAACACTACAAAACTAGCGGTTTCATCCGGTTAGCGCGGGTTAAAAATCCAGAGAGCCGCCAGTTTGATGTTTGTGTCATAAATGTATGATATCTAATTACTGAAATGAATGTACAAAAAATTGTTTTCGATTAATATTAGTAACTAAAACGGAAGTTAAGCCAAACAAGCCTGAAACTTTCCGCAAGCTTACAGCCAACTATCTCACATTACACTCCTCTCTGTTTTCCATAGAGAAAAACTTCAAAAACATGACGAAATATAAAAAGCTACTCACCCAAAAAGAGAAAGGTACCTCTCTCACATACTACTCGGCATCGGTCGTGCCCATAAATCCGTATGAATTCTTTACAGGTAAGTTTAAGTATCACACGTTTACAGTTCCAGGTCTTCAAGAATATCGGATCCAACACTTCTGTAAGTGAACCCAAGTCACATTAAAGTAACCGTGAATAAATAAAATGAGAAAACAAACTGCTTTTGATGCATAGCTGAGGAAAAGTTGTATGTGTCCGTTTCCTAGTGAGTAAAAAAGTTTATTTGATCAGTCTGACCATTTGTCCCGCCTAGATACTGGACACACAGCGCGCTACACCACGCCCCGCCTCCACACTCCTTTCCGCCAATCACAGCGAGAGGACCCCAGACTGGAGGCGGAGTCAGACTTCCGGCTGCTACTACGATAGCAGGTCATGGGGGTAAAAACCATAGACATAAATACAATATGTATTTATTATGTCTATGGTAAAAACCATAGGTAAAAACTCAGTGAACCAGGTTGTTACGTGTTACACCGTGTCCTAACTACACGCGACGCGATAAGATTCCAGCGACAAGCAACTTGTCTGTCCACACCAGACGCGACGCGACTACAAGATGCGACAAATCAATCAAAAACCACAGCCAATCAGAACAGCGCGTGGGCGGGCTCTCGCGGCAAGTGCACGGCACTAGAGATTAATTTTGACGGCACTCGCTAGGAAATGTATAAATAGCCTACATAATCAAATTCACAAATATTACACCATTTAAACATTACTAAAATACATACTGAGTTACTAAAACAATCTTTGTTATAGAATATACTTGTTTGTTCACAGTTTGAACGTTCTTGTTTCCATTTGTTTAATTTCAAGATCTGAGGTGAAAGCACATAAACACTACCTGAGTTATCATTGCCATGTTTTGTGTTGTTATTACAGCCGCGACGTCGGAGAAATAGAAACCGTTTCTAAAATAGAGTCATCGCGTGTCGCCGTCTCGATTGGTTAGGACAAAAACTCTAATTAACATGGAAAAGATACCTTTTATCGCGTGTAGTTAGGACACGGTGTTAGGGGGAAAACACTTTGATTTTAACCCCTACCCTCTCTTCCCGAATGAGACGGTACAATGGTGGTGTTCTGTATGCAGTGGTTATTTGTATAGTTATAAATGCATAATTTCAGTTAATTTAACCTCCTGAGTGCCACTGTCCTTGTATGAGTACATTATATTTTAGTGAATTTCTCTGACACCATACATGTCACAGTTTTAAGTCTGGATGTCCTGTAAAGAGCACATTCGGTGCTTTTCAGAGATACCATTTGTTTTGAGGTTTCACCAGGACAACAACTTCTCCTTGGTCTTGGATGACCTTGGTCAAAAATGACTGAATGATCAAATTTAGCACTCTTATGGAATAAATATGATAATATTTTGTAATATTTTGACATGAAAAAATACTAAATTAAAAAAAAAACGTTGTTTTCCTGGGCCTTAGGAGGTTAATAAACTTTTAAATTTAGTTCTTTATTGTCTTTTATTGAATATGCAATAATTGCTACAGTATGATTATTGATAATGATTGTTGTTACATAAAATAATTGGGGGTTGGGACCTTGGGCCCCGGATTACAAATTAGCCAGGGGGACCAGAAACCCTAGCTGCGCCCCTGCTTCTCGTACCTGTAACAAATCCTTCCCTCGTGGGTCAGAATGACCTGAAACCCTAAAATTATACAAATTATTTATATATGCTATCATTTTTTTTTGTCCAGAAAGCTTGTATCATTTCGTTTTTATATATATTTTTTTCTATTTTTTCTGCATTTTTTTCTGCATTGTAAATTTGTTCAAATCTAACCATTTCATATCTGTGCGCAGTCTGCATAATCAAAAAAAGGTAATATAAGTTGCAAAGCAAGTTTTTTTTTTAAGTAATCTTACAAAGTATTTAGTCAATGTGAGGTTTAAAAGTAAATTTGGGATCCAGCCATAAACCCAAATATTTATCTGATTTACTCTGTGCAATTACTTGCCATCATTACACATTATTGTTAGATATGCTTTGTACCAAATACCATGGTATGAGATTTACCTTTTATTTAGTAAATTATTAGAATAGAGTCAGTTTTGCAGAGCATTAAAATCCGATTGGTGTATATTTTGAATTTGAGTCAAGTGGGGTTTTGAGGTATAAATGACAGTATCGTCTGCGTAAGGATGAGCAGAAGAATGTGAAAAAAGAAGAGGACCCAATGTTGAGCCCTGTGGTACGCCTCTTTCTTGAATAAATAAATCAGATTGTTTCCCTTAAATAGCAACACAATGTTTTCTGTTATGTAAATAAGAGTTAAACCACAATAAAGAATTTTGAGAAAAACCAACTGCATATAGTTTATCTAATAATAAGTAAAGATCAACTAAATCAAAAGCCTTCTTAAGATGCGTGTCTGTGTGTTCTGCATTGGGGATGTTCTGTAGTCTTATGCCTTCATTTGTGTGTGTGTGTTCTGGATCATGCCAGATTTTTTTTTTTTTTTTGACAAATTAAAAAAAAAAGTCCCCCCATTTCCCATTCATTCCTATGGTGGGTCAAATTTACCTGCAAGGGAAGGATTTGTTACTATTTTTATTACGACCACACAAACTCCTCGAATCCATTTAATTTTGTGTGTGTGTGTGTATTTCCAAGTTCAAGTGTGACAAAAGTCCTAAGGTCTTGGACCATTCCGATGAACACTCAACTTTTAAAAAAATAAAAGAAAATCAATGTCAGGTCAAAATGACCCTAAAGTCAGAAGTTCAACAATACCTAAAAACAATATCATGTTTGAAAAATAAGAACGCTCCAAAATGTGTTTCTATGTAAACAGGCTCATATTTTTATTTAACTTTATTTCTAGCTGTCTTTTCATTTGTTCACTTTTTTTATTTGTAAGATTGTTTTATTTTTATGTTTGTTTAATGTACTCCCTGGGTGTATTTGTAATTCTTTAAAGCAAAAAAAAATAAATGAATAAAAAATAAAAAT
Organism: Coreius guichenoti; assembly: GCA_039654105.1. Taxonomy (NCBI): domain Eukaryota; kingdom Metazoa; phylum Chordata; class Actinopteri; order Cypriniformes; family Gobionidae; genus Coreius; species Coreius guichenoti. The sequence continues at coordinate 46,583,213 of CM077168.1, forward strand.
AAACGTTTTTTATTTGGTCCTGGACACATAGCAGTAAAGACAGCTGTTTTTCGTTTTAAAGACAAATGCACGATGATTTGATCCAATGAAATAATACTATATTGGAACTGAATCATCATCAAAACACGTTTTCTTTCAGTTATAAAAATAATTATATGTAATTATAATTAATAGATGCTATATTATTATATATAATTAAACTTTTTTTCCGCAAGCAACGGTATGAAATCTAACTATTAAATATTAAACTAATCTAGAACTATCATGTTATTTTTTTTAAATGCTTTATTAACAACAAATGACATGTACAGAATTATAATCTTATAACATCAATACATCATAAACAATCAGTGTTACAAAAAGAAGAGAAAAAAGAAGAGAGAGGGTACAAAATCATACATAGATTCTTTTTAACAGTACATGGAATATTTTTATAAAAATGTTTAATGAGGAGCATATCGCAGTTGTTTTAATAGTTGTTTACTATTTTTCGAATTTGAAATTACATCTATGCACAGCTTAATTTCCTTCTCAAACACTATGAAATTGGGCTTGCCATTTGTAAACTTGCATTTGTGGATATGAAATTTACATAAAAACAATAAAATTTATAATAAAACCAGCATCCTTTGAACATTGGTCTTTAACATAATAACCAGATCACATACCTGTAGGATAAGGCAAATGTTTTTAAGATATTGCCAGCAATAAAACTCTCAACATTTTTCCAAAAACTCTACGTATCCTGGCAGGACCAAAACATGAGAGATGGTTTCAGTGGAACTTTCGCAGAAAGAGCGTTTTATTTCAATATCACTTTCAAATCTTTGTATAAATTGCTCGGTAGGATAGACTCTGGCCCGGTTTCACAGACAGGGCTTAGATTAAGCCAGGATTAGGCCTTATTTCAATTATAGCTTTTATAAACGTGCCTTAGAAAAAAAACATTACTGGTGTGCATCTTGAGACAAAACAATGGCACAGACATATTTTAAGATATGTCAATTCAAGTTGCTTTCAGCTAAAACAGCTCAAGCATGCATTTTAGCCCGGGACTATTTTAAGCCTTGTCTGTGAAACCGGGGGTATGAATTATTTTAGTATGAGATTTCCTTAACCTTATTTGTAAGGAGCAATTTCTGAGGCAGTGACCAAACTTGGGCCCAATTTACATTATGAAAGAGATTATTCCAATAAAAAATAATAGGAGTAGTAGAAATATTCTTTTTTAAAAATAAGGATCTAATTTTATAATTGATGGATTTTGTTTCTATGTTGTTGATGTATCAAATATCGCTAACCAACACCGCCTTTGTTTGCCGCTAGGTGGCAGTGTGCGTATTCGTTGTGGACGTTTCCATGGAGACGTTCAGCGGCATGAAGCGGCGAGTGTGCGCGGAATGACGTAATGTGATGGATTGAAGCTGCTGTAGCGCTGGTCCCGCGTGCACTGCCTGCCACTGCTGCTCCGCATCCTTCAGCGGACACTCAGCGCTCCTGTTTGGGGTGAGTTCTCTCTTTTATTTTTGCTCTATCGTCATTAAGTAGGTCCTCGTATTAAATATGCTTCATCAAACCTCATCTATAAGCTTCGCGGTCTGAATTGTTGTGCAATGTTACATTTTTATCTTGAATCACTTAAGAGCCAAAGGATCTCGACTACAATGCGAGCGCTGTGAAGGAGGGGTTTGCATGGCAGAGATATGATTACTTCAACTAAATTAAGAGCCTTTATCCATATGCGGGGATAATGAAAACATGTCAAAAGTCAAAATAATGTTTTTTTGTTTTGTTTTTAAAAGTATTTTAAAACAATTCTTCAAATAAATATTTGTTTGTGTGTTACACAATCTTACACAATATGTCAGCTCTAAGGTAGAAAGTTTATTTAGATGTTAGATGTTTTTAGTTTATTTGTTGTTTATTGGATGTCCTAATATGAATTGTGATATAATGTAACTATATATTAAATAAATGTCAATGTTTGCAAGCTCCCATTGTTCCGCAGCAAATTGGTAGTAAGAACAAAATATAATGCACTTTCACATGCATATATCTAATAATATGATAGATTGCTTGTGCTGTATTTAGTTTAAACATTTAATCAATACTCATGAAGTTTAACATTATTTTTATCGTTATTTTTACCTCACTTAGTTCTTATATATATATATATATATATATATATATATATATATAATAAAATAAAATGAAATAAAGTTTGCTTTATCTTGTTTTCTTCTGTCCCACATGCACCTGACTATGTGAAGAAGTCCAAGTCTGGAGCAAAAGTACTTGGATCTCTGGATTTGTAAGATTTTCCAAGAACCAACTGTGATGTAAAGCTGCAAGAACATGGCACTATGTCATTTGGAAGATTTCAGCTCATCAGGAAAATGACTTTGTGAATACCGAAATGTGTAATTATGAAGTTGGGGTTGCTGGTCACAGGGGCCCTTCCCCCCTTCCCGATGCCTGTCACAGAGCAGCCGTGCTGCGCTTCATCTGAAGGGATGCACCATGGTGTGATCGCACGTCTGTCCTACCCCAGACTCAATGAATCGCACGAATGAACGGACACTACTGTGGCAAAGGGAATTAGCTCGGTTGCATAGGGACTTTGGATTCGGGAACACTGGAGCAGGTCGGAGAGCGTTGGATTTTTATTTGAAGAAGTGCCGTGGATACTTCAAGGAGTGTTTTGGGAAGATGTCTGAGTCAGGAGCCGAGGCGTCTACATCTCAGCCTCAAAAGCGGAAGCAGGTAGTTCACGGTCTGGAGGATCAGAAAAAGGTGAGTGTTTTGATTTGAGATACTCATGTCTTACTCTTCGAGGAGAGTAAAACTACAGCATTGCCTAAATTTAAAGCTGCCTGATCTTTTCCTAAATGCCCCTAATTTGCTTTTGAACATTCAGCTTCCAGATACTAGGATTGTGGCTGGATTTGATTTAGGGCTGTCAAACGATCAATCGCGATTAATCGCATCCAAAATAAAAGTTTGTGTTTACATAATATATGTGTGTGTACTGTGTATAATTATTATGTATATATAAATACACACACATGCATGTATATATTTAAGAAAACTGTGTTATATTTATATATAAAATATTTATAATTATATATAATATAAATTATATACATATATATACAGTGTATACATGCAAATATTTCTTAAATATATAAATATGTGTGTGTATTCAAATATACATAATAATTATACACAGTACACACACATATATTATGTAAACACAAACTTTTATTTTGGATACGATTAATCGCGATTGATCGTTTGACAGCCCTGATTTGATTCTTCAATCGCTTCAGTCGTTTAGGCCCTGTTTACACCTGGTATTAAGATGTGTTTTGCTTGATCGGATCACAAGTTGACAACGCTAAATACAAGTGTAAACGGGGTCTAAAATGGTTCGAGCTTGTCCACTTTTGACCACTTCCAGGGGGACTCGAAAACGCATTCGACCGGATTGATTTCGTAGTGTAAACGCTCATGTGGCCAAATCGTTCTAACAAAACACTGTCTACTCTCCGCCTACTGACCTAATGCGTAAACATTATGGGAAGTGCGCTAGACAGTCGGGATTTAAACTGTCGGCTGAAGACCCAGATTTGGTTTGAAGACGAAAAACGTACCAAGCACAATGTTCTTTCACCATTCCTAACGCACATTCACAGCGTACGCCGTGGTCTTGCGGCTATCAGAGCAGAAACTAAAGCTGCTGCTCTCCGTATGTTTTTCCGTCGTCTCCGGGTGCGTTCATTGGCTATGTAAATTGCGCAAGCTTAGTTTGTTCATTAGATCGAAAGATCTGAAAGAACCCATACATTTACCCGTCCATAGACCCTCCCCTCGAAGAAATCAGGACAGAAGCGGTCAAATGTGGACAAAAGAGACGGATTAAAACACCAGGTGTAAACGGGTTTGTGTCTCCGATCGACCAAAACGCATCTTAATGCCAGGTGTAAAACAGGGGCTTACAGTTTTATAAGGGAGAAACTTGGAACACTTTCACCTTGGCCATGCTGCACATTATCCAGTGATTTATGGTCAGCTGAGGCCGTGCACGTCCCTTGGCATATGGCCCAATAGCATAGCACCAGGTGCAATGGCCACTTAATTGACTTGTGTTGAGATTTGTGTGTCTACTTTATGACTGCTTGCAAATGCATGTACTGACCACAAAGCTTGTGGATAATTTTAGACTTTACAGCAGTGTGAAAAAACCATGCCAGAGTTTTGGTGTTCATGAAGGAGTGTAATTTGCTTTGTTTTGTTTTATTTGAAAGCAAATCTCCCAGTGCAGATTACCTGTCATGCAGGTTTTATGATAAATTAAACTAATAAACAGCTAGTAACGCGCAATAACTTTAGGGCAGTCATCACAAACCTGAGTGTTCTTTGCATCCGATCCGATCCAGTTTCGCCCCTCAGATCAGGTGCATTCTGCTCTCAAGAGCTGAACTAATTGGCTTAAGGGATTCCTCAAGGCCCATGTTTCACTTCCGTCTTTGGGAATCTGATTTTACATGTAAACGGACACCCATTTGCTTGCCTCTCCAAGTATGATATGTTTTGCTTGGTTTAAATCCGAGCATGGAGCGAAGAGATGAGGCTTGGGCTTCCTGGTTGCCCAGCTGGATCCTTTAGGGGCATTTTGGTTTCTCGCCCAGATTTAAAGGAGAGTCTTGAAGGACTATTAAAGTATACAGACTAATTTGACTGAAATTCTTGGTGGACGGCTTTTTTTCCATCGTCCTCTTCGGTTTGACTCGATTAGATATGCAAAATCGATCACCTGGGATTCTGGTAGAACATGAATTAATTAAAGTAGCAAAAAGCACAGCTGCTGTTTTCCAATTTTCCAGCATGATAAACTCTTGTCAGGACTCTACGCCTTCACTAAGTCTAACACATACCTTGACATAAAGAAGACCGTTGGCATAAAGACCAAATAATTGCATATTCAAGTTATCCAAAGGGTGATATGAATCAGAAATTTGTTCAGTAGGAACGTGACACGATATTTTGTATTGCACAATAGTTTCTCTTAATTGAAACCAGTGTTTTTTTTGAATAGGTCTGTCCATCTGTTAGTATACAATCCATTGTTTGTGGAATAACAGGGGTCTCCCTGGATCTGACGCTAGGTGTTTCCCAATTACCTCATGCTGTATAGATTTTCCTGAGAGAGCTGCTCCTGCTTTGGTTAATTGGATTTTCTTTCTACTATTGGCCCTGATTTTTTGATTACTTGTATTCATCAAATGACTTTTCCTGGGAGAGATGCAGGTAATGCACTACATTCTGGAATTGCTCGTTGAGGTGAAGCTTACATCATTTTTTTTTAATGTGAAGCTATGAATTTTAGATTAGCGCCTAGTAATGACAAAGAGCCAGTGAACTCCAGTCCTCCGTTCATTGACAGCAGGAGGGGTGAATCAATGAAGAGGCTGAAATACATTAATGAAATAGGTATAATTGAAAAAGCATAGTGGCTTATATTGAGTGGCATCTTCATATATTCTCATGAATGTTTCATTGCTTTGTTTTGCTTTGCTTCAGGAGAAACTAACGCGTGTTCTGCATATGTTCTTCAATTCTTACTGCAAATGGTTTCTTAGTTAGCTATAGCATTTCAATTCATCTCAGTGCTTGGCTGTCTTATGCAGCCCTGCATTTATTTGTCTAAATTATTGGCAAATTTTGAATGTACATATATGGCAGAAAATTACTTTTTTGGTCCCAAAAATGCTGAGGTTACTCTTGATTGTGTCAGTGTGCAATTTTGATCTACGTTTATTGCCTGTAATTTTAAGGGATCAATCATGTTTTTGTGATATATTTGTGATATGTAAATCTAAAACGAAGGGCTAAGTAATGACAGTTGTCTACTTTTGTTTTGTTGATGTGGCATATGGTTCCTAAGGATAAAAAGCAGTGTTGTAAGTACACTCAATCTTTTTTAAGCATTTGTTTAAGATTTACGAATTTTAATTGTATAGTAAAATTCCATCAAATTGAAATACATATTATTTATATAATAATTTTAGGAATTTTAAATGAGTAAAAAAAATTGAGCTTAAATCATTTTGTATAAATCTTAATGGAACAAGGGAATGGATAATTTCAGTTTATGTGATTCGATGAAAATATGAAAATATGTTTCAATTTATGAATAAGAATCACATAAACTGAAATGGTCCATTCCCTTGTTTTATACAAAATGTTTTATTAAGCACTATTTTTTTTTACTTAAATCATAATATGAATGATATGAATTTTATGGAATTTTATTATACAATTGAAATTCGTAAATCTTAAAAAAAAGGCTTAAAATGTTTTTGAGTGATTAGTAACCATATCAAATGAATGTGATTTCACTAATGTCTCTTTAGCATTTTTTGAGTAATGTTGTTTAAATGTACTTGTATTTAAATGCAAAAAGGTTATAATTTTAGGACAACCCCCAACCCTTGTTTTTGTGCCATTTAACATTAGCCTTGCTAAATAACATGGGATATTTCTATAAAGCAGAAGGAACAATCTGTTAAATTATAGATTTTTCAGACTCTCAGGTTCATCTTTTGCTTGTTTTATCAGCCACTGAAACTCACTGACTTTCTGACCGCTGAAGAACCTAAGCTCTTTCCTTTAGCAATGGTTCATTTTACAGTCAGTCCTCACTCAGAGAAATGTTTTCATGCTTGCTATTGTTGCTAAAGGTAGGGACCAAAACTGAAGCCACACCAAACTGAAGCCACAGAACTTGCGCTGATGAAAGCCGACTGTGTTGTTGCCTCGCGTCGCCTGCGTCGGGGGGAAAAAGCTGCACTTGAACACACCAAGAGAACTACAGTCGACTGTCAACTAGTATGCGTGTTCTGCACCTGCGTGTAAATGAGACAACTGTCTATTTCTGCAGATATATTCGTCTATATTCGTCATTCAAAAAGGGAAACCGACGCTGCAGGCTGCAAATACACAAACCGTAAACAAAGCAGTGCGTGCTTACCGTTTTGAATATCACTTTCTTTATTCCCCTTAGCTCATGTTATTATTAAAATATTCGCCCAGGAACACTCGGTAAGATGACGTAACATTAGAACAGCCTTCCATCTGTACCGTTTTGAATATCACTTTCTTTATTCCACTTAGCTCATGTTATTATTAAAATATTCGCCCAGGAACACTCGGTAAGATGACGTAACATTAGAACAGCCTTCCATCTGTACCGTTTTGAATATCACTTTCTTTATTCCACTTAGCTCATGTTATTATTAAAATATTCGCCCAGGAACACTCGGTAAGATGACGTAACATTAGAGCAGCCTTCCATCTGTACCGTTTTGACTTCTTTGGTCGCTGTTTTCCAATTTTTCTCGTGCACTGACAGCCAATCAGAGTTCTCTCTCTCACCGACTGCCCGACGCCGATTCTACATGTTGAATCGGCCCAGAAAACCCCAACGCCATCCGACTAGGGCCAACGGTGCAGAACATACCCAAAAAACTAAGTCAGCCGACGCTCAAAAACGGCCCGACTTTGCCTGACGGCTGATCGTCGGCTTGGTGTGTCCCGGGCATAACATGAAAAATGGTGATTTTTACACTAATGTTTACATAAAAGAGCAGAATTTAATCATATTGAATTTGTGTACTTTTGAAATTGTAACTCCCCTTTGGTTGACATGGCTACTGTGTCAGTAGTGTACACTAGACCAAAGGCTGTGTTTGTTGAGGCCACACACATTGAAACTGACAGAGCCTGCAAGTGCTGTTATCTTTCCTTCACTATTTTGAGTAGTTTTGCCTGAAGACTCTCAGTTTAATATCTTACGGCTTATTAAAAATGTTAGGAGAGTTGACAGGTGAAAATATAATGAATTAATAAATATTCAAATGTATTTCAAATGCTCCTTTTTAGGCATTAAGGGGTTCTAGAGCAGGACAAAAGCTTTGACACAGATTGAAAAGTTGCATGTGATTTGTTTCTTCTGAAACGTGTCTGGGAGACATTCCCTGTGTTGTTGGGATTGGAAGAGTGACGTTAATTGCAAATCAAACTGTTTGGCTGTGACATCTTGGACATCAAACTGATCTCATTAGGATGAGAAACTGTGTGTTTGTGCCTGAGCTGTTGACAAGACGGTTTGTTTTGATCTTCTTCACTTTTGAGTCATATTGTGAGAAGTGTTAAAGTGCATGTGTGTTTTGACTTAAGGCCACTGCCATTCCTTTGATATTGATACTCTTTGGGATCATTTCGACAGTAAAGAGTGATGGCGTTTTTAATGCCAAATAACCCCAAATATGATGATCTCCCTTCCATAGATATAAAGGCAGCTATGTATTTATATTTATACAGACTCATTTATACTGTGTGCACAATAAATATTGTTCAAAAGCAGCTTAAAATCAGAATAAAATGGGCTGTAAATGAAATAAAATAGCTTCCAGCTTGTCCTTAAAAAGCAGAAACTGTAATTATATCAAATTCTCTACCTGTTAAAATGTATTAAACACATTTAAGTCTAAAATAATATATAATTTAATATTTAATTCATATCATGTTAAAACAAAATGCATTTTGTAAAAATTTTCAGTGGCTCTCTGTATGTCCTCGGAACAGTTTAAAACGCAAAAATGCAGGGAATTTTAGATATTTATCGCAAGGGCCATTTAAAGATAAGTTTTGATTTGATAAAGGCCCAAATATTTATGTTCAAAATTGCATTTTTACTTCCTATATAGGCATGGGATTTTATTGTATCACATGGGATATGCCGAGCAAGCTGTATCTTTCCTCACTGTAATGTTCAGACTATTACAGATTTAACTGGAGTGCTAAAACTGCATCAAAGACAGTAATTGCCATTTTGAACAGTATATCTCTGTGTGTGCACCTTTATTTAGTAATATTGGCTTCCTTCCCAGAGATGCAAAGCGAGCGAGAGAGACTGCTGACAGTCTTGATTGATCGTTTTCCACTGGCCCATGATAGAAATATTTGAGCCTAATTGAACATAATATCAGTAAGGCTGGAAAGCTCATTGAAAAATGACTGTCGTAGCCTCTTTATTTACAGCCAGCTATTATCACTGTAATCAGGTTTTCCTCCCCTTCCCCCTGCCTGAGTTTCTCCACTGGAGATGAGAAGTGTGTGCTGCGCTCTTTCTTTACACCTCTTTGACAATTCATCTCAATAACTCCTGCGTGGAACTCTTCATCCGTAGAGGAAGGTCTTACTCCCTGCCAGCAGAGATGTGAGAGGAGACATAAGGTTTCTGACTGATGCTATAGTATGATGATTGTACAGGCCACTGTATTATGATCATGGTGTAGTATTAGTGCAATGTAGGCCTGTCACAATTAATGATTAATCTGATAATGGTTCTTTGATCTAATTGCAATTATACAAGATTGAGATAATTGTGCAGTTTCACTTTTATTTCAATTACATGCTCTCATCCAAATAAGGGAAATTTAAGAGGTTAAAGAAATGCCATAAAATGTGTGATATTGTGTCTGCTTTTCCGGTGTGGAGATAAGATGGTAGCAGTAAAGAATAAACAATATAAAAAACTCTGTTCTTAAGTACAGAAAGGTATTAAAAGGTCTTCCTTCATATGGAATAAAAGCCTGTGGGTTAAATGAGAATGCATATTATATTATATTATATTATATTATATTATATTAAAACTAGTTATACATTGCTGTATATCATATGGGCCTATTTTATTATAAATTTTATTGCATACGATTCCAAAAAAAACAACAAAAAATAACATATTATCTTTGCACTGTGATGAACAAAACTGAATTAAATCACAATTATTTGTATAACAATTAATCGTCAGTACACAATTCATAATCGTGAGAGTCCTAGTGCAATGATGTCTATTAGTATTATAGACTATACTGTATTTTTGTATAGTACAGTTAAAACATTGTTTAGTATACTACAGTCTGTTGTATAATATAACATCATACAGGATAACATTCTCAACAGTATTTTGTGGGACTTTTCCCCCCTGATTATTATGGCCCAGCTTGCTGTTTGCAGTATTTTTGTACAGTATTGTATTAAAGCAATAAAGTACAGTATAGTATACTTTATTGTAAAGTGCTGTCGTATGTTAAAGTACGGCACAGTACAAGATATTATCTTGTATAACACACCATTGGTTCTCAAACTGTGGTCCGTGAAGGATTTGAAGTAGTCTGCTTGATTGGCTGATTTTTAAAACAAGATACATGTTTATAATTGACCAAAAACACCAATGATTAATCAACCGGTAGCAATTAATACACCGATTGTGTAACATTCATTTGTGTCAGTTCAATGATTTAACTGTGAACATAAGTGTTTGTTCAAACTTCTAAGTTAGCAAAAAGTTGGCTTATTTTCGTCAACTAAAAGAAGTCTAGTTCATTTCAGTGAAATAAGAGCAAAACAGCAGTCTGGTAAAAACTATGAATTAGTAAAACTGAGACTGTTTAAACTCAAACACTACTTAAATAGGTAATTGTTTTGATTTTTGGTGGCCCACATTTTTTGTTTTACTGTTTAAGTGATCCGCCACATGAAAAATGTTGTGAACCACCACTGCTAATGTATAGTATATTGATATCTTCTGGGATTTGAGCAATAACGATAATTAGACTATATTTTGCTGAGTGTGTTTTTGTGCTAGTACCTTGGCTGGTTGTGCCAAGCTGTCCAAAAGCTTTTCCTATTCTTCATATTCTATGCCGTTAATTGAACTTTTCCATTAAGGGGCGATATTTTACCTCTTAGATATATGCATAATCTTTTATTTCAAATTCTTACATTTAATCAATACATTCAATTAGAATAATAAGACACTAGATTACCCATCTTTGCTCTGTAGATGAACTGTTCTGTGTGGATTCGTTTGGAACCATTTTCGTCAGCAAAATAGAGCAAAAACGGATGATACTACTGACAATATTTTGTCTAAAAGGTTCAGTATTAACTTCTTGTTTACTGTTTTATAAAATCAATATCACATTTGCAATTGGAATCAATTTGGGATAAACAGAATTCTTGCTTGTGTGATATTGCTTAAACTAAAACTCATACGTGGGAGTGCAGTAGACCTCCTTTCATCCTGGTCTGTTGGATTCTCCATGAACGAATGTCAGTGAGGGGAAAGTGGTTTTGTCGGTCAGGGCAGGTGGCACCGATGAGCTGTTGAATGTGACGTGAGGGTGGAGATCGGAAAAACCAGCTTCTGACTCTCTGAAGCCCCAAAGCACCATCTGTCAGTCCCCTCTTCTTCCTCACGGAGGGACGGGTGGGAGGGGACAGGTGGTCAGGCCCAGTTGGAAGGTTGAAGCTGAGCATGACCAGTCTTGTATCTGTAGGTCTCATCTATATCTTTTAATTAAACTATACTAGTGCCTTGGTCTTGGATACAACCTCCAAGATTCTCACTGTGCTGCTGCAATAAACCACTGATTTGAGCCATCAGTTGGACATACTTGATACTGGAGACACATAATGGACTTGACAAGCCATGCATGTTCTTACAGGATTAATCAGATTATCATATGCCATCTGTATGTGCAAAAACATTGCAATACCTTTAAGCATGAATCCTGTAGATTTTCTATAAGACATTACACGTTTTTGTACAAATCTGTAGCCCCATAACCTGCTTACAGTGGGGAGAACAAGTATTTGATACACTGCTGATTTTGCAGGTTTGCCCACTTACAAAGCATGTAGAAGTCTGTAATTTTTATCATAGGTACTCTTCAACTGTGAGAGACGGAATCTAAAACAAAAATCCAGAAAGTCACACTGTATGATTTTTAAGTAATTAATTTGCATTTTATTGCATGACATAAGTATTTGATATATCAGAAAAGCAGAACTTAATATTTGGTACAGAAACCTTTGTTTGCAATTACAGAGATCATACGTTTTCTGTAGTTCTTGACCAGGTTTGCACACACTGCAGCAGGGATTTTGGCCCACTCCTCCATACAGACCTTCTCCAGATCCTTCAGGTTTCAGGGCTGTCGCTGGGCAATACGGACTTTCATCTCCCTCCAAAGATTTTCTATTGGGTTCAGGTCTGGAGACTGGCTAGGCCACACCAGGACCTTGACATGCTTCTTACGGAGCCACTCCTTAGTTGCCCTGGCTGTGTGTTTCAGGTCGTTGTCATGCTGGAAGACCCAGCCACGACCCATCTTCAATGCTCTTACTGAGGGAAGGAGGTTGTTGGTCAAGATCTCACGATACATGGCCCCATCCATCCTCCCCTCAATACGGTGCAGTCGTCCTGTCCCATTTGCAGAAAAGCATCCCCAAAGAATGATGTTTCCACCTCCATGCTTCACAGTTGGGATTATTCCCAATTTTAATTTATTGTGTGACCTTTCAAAGGGTCTTTGTTACTGGCATCCAGGCTCCGGTAAACACAATGTTAATGGTAAATGAGATTTTGTGCACGGAGACATATAGCCATGTATTCTGTCATTCATCACGGCACATCCGCCCAAACACGCCTGAGGCGAGACTCTCCTGCTGATCTTGACTAACAGTTCTCTCCACATCAGTACGAGAATGGACTGCCTTCCCAGAGGGCCTGGAAGCTGTTTTTAAAGCTGTTATCTTCAGTCTGTAGTGCAGGGGGCTGTGCTGCTGCTGATATACGGTACCTGCTTCAGTATTTTCCTTTAAGCCCCCATCCACTTCCCAAACTCTTCCCTAATGTCTCCCCTCGGCTGTGGCATGGCATATGATCTCATCAAAATTCAATTTTACACTCTAGGAGCTTTCCCGCCGATAACGAAGGATAAAGGCGTTTTTTCCCTCTCTAGCCATGTGTAACCTGGAGTGTAAAGCCGGAGAATCCCGTTTTTGCCACCGTTTGGAAGAGCGGGGTTTGAGTTCTGAATCCTAATCGGCAAAGCTACAGACAAGCACAGGGACAAAGAGGGATGGGGAGGCGGTGAAGGAGAACACGGAAAGGTACTTCACGGAAAACCTGCAGTTGTTGCTCTAGGTCAGGGCGGCATGTACGTGTGTCCGTGTGCGATGTGACATATGTTGTGTAAAAAATGTCGAGCCGCAGTTTCCTTCAGGGCTGCTGGGAAATGGGTTTGCCGAGGTGACAATGAGCAATGGCACAGGCTTTGCTGGCCTCTCTCAAGCCAAATGGAAAAGCGGTTACATGTTTTCTCTCTCCATTGTATGAAATCCTTATAGATTTTCTGCGTAGTTACAGATATCGATCCTTATGTTGGAATAACATAAATCTCTCTTGATGTTTACTTTGGTACTTTTAACAACATTTATCACTCTTGTCTAGTTCAAAACTAGATGCTTAAAATTTAAAGGGAAAGTTCACCCCCCCCAAAAAATATCATGATATCAACTTAACTTAAATTTGGAACACAATTTGGTTAGACATATAGCTTTGATTTTGTAGCAACTTTTGAGCCCAAATTATTTTGTAAAATATACATTTTGTACAAAATATATTTTTTCAATTCAGTACATTTGCTTTACAGTAAACGTAAACTTCTATAACTTTTTCACACTTTCATTTTTTGAATAGTATTAATTCTGTCAGCTATTTTTTAATTTAGGCTTAGTCCTGTGTCAAATGTACTTTTTAGTTTTTAATCATATTTCGTCAACCTTTATCCTGTTTTTATTTAGTCTAGTTTTAGTTAATGAAAACTTGGTCACATTTTCATCATGCTGCATAATGGTTAAATTGATAATCACGATTATTTTTCTCAAAATTATAATCATAACAATTGTTGTCATTTAAGGAAATGTATTATTACATTTCATCAGAATTATTGCACTTTCACATATAAGCACAAATCAAGAGAACGTCAACTCATACACATGGTTTATTTTACCTCATCTAGTTTCCTCCCGGTGTATTATAGGCTATTTATCATATAAATTAACATACTCTCTACATTATGAAAACTGGTAAAACAAGAAACTTCTCTCAAAATTAAAACAGTGAAAAAAATTCCTAATATATTTCCAATAATTCAAAATTACATTAGTGTTTTTCTGTTTTAACAACAGCAAAGACTTTGTATTGTCACACAGAGCTGCGTAAGTGCATTTATTCCACAACCACAATTAGGGATGCACCGATACCATTTTTTCAGAACCGATCCGATCCGATACCAAAGATTCTGAGTATCGGCCGATACCGATACTAATCCGATACCAGCACAGTTTTGTTTAAAAATTCAATGTAGAATTTCTATACCTCAGTGTGTTGAACTGATAATCACTCTTTTGTGTGTTAAACACAATCTACTAAATACAGACAACTTCATTATAAAGAAAAACAACAAATTAAAAAAATAAGGGAAGCAGGGAAGCATTTACTGAACTTGAATGTAATGACTTCACATTACCTCACATTAAACTATGGAATGGATTCAGAACACTTAATATAGTGCACGAAGCGTTGATGATGCTTTATAATGTTTTTGTGCCTTTTGTGGGGCACTAGGGCTTAACAATAACGCAGAATATTATGTGCACAGTATCGGATTTGGCTCGGTCCTGTCTGACCGATACCCGATCCGGCAAATAATGGCGGTATCGGAGCCGATACCGATACTGAGTATCGGATCGGTGCATCCCTAACCACAATCGCAAACAATATAAGCTTAGTCAAGTTTCATGTTTGGATTTATTACAGTTCATCACTGAGAAGGTTTGATCGCGGATTTAGTCGCAGCAAAGGAACAGACTGCGCTTCATTTGAGCAAAATATCTCAGTGGAGATCACTAAACTCCAGCTGACTTGTTTGTCATTCGCTCTTCTTCCACAGTGTAGACAGTGTGGGTGTGCATTGTTGCCAGGATACAAATATTAAGTAAAATGTACCCTTTTAAGAGGAAAACTCTGATTGACATCTGGCGACCTCAAGAATGAAAGCTCATAGTAGGGGCTTGTTTGCTTGTAATATTTTGTGTCCTCTTTTTTTTGACAAAAGCAAAGAGAGATTTTGTTAAAGTTTTTTTTTTTTTACCAAATTTTTTTAGTCTCGTCTTTTTTCATCAACGATATTGCCTGTTGATATAGTCACAGTTATCATTTAATGACCTTGGTGTCGTCTCTTTATCGTCTTATTCATGGGGAAAAATTTTTTCGTCATATATTACCGTAATGATATTTTCGAAGTTGCTTTCTTTTCTGCAATAATCTGTTGAATGTCTTCTTTAAAACACAAACCAGCCTTAGGTCTGTATTCCAAAGCATTGGATGTGAGCATTTACTCTTCTATGAGCATATACCCAGCCGTAGAATTTTCTGTTCTGCTTTTCATAGACATTTCAGATGTTGGTTTTCATCCCTGTTCACCCCTATCATCAGCCGTTTGCGTGAGCTCCCTCCGCCATGTAATCTACAGAGAAAGAGGTGGAATGAATCACTGAATGATTTCCCATCACCCATTGGCCTCTGTTTTACCTGAGAGACGTGCAGCATTATAATGTTCCTCTGCTGAGGTGGGAGTGTGTGTTTGGTTGAATGTGAATGAGTGGGAACCTTGAGAGATCGTACCTGTGGGCCAGATACTCATGTTGCAGACGGGCTTGAAAAGCACTCATTGATTCCTGTGTCCAGAAAGAGGCATTTATGGGTAAATCCATTAAAATCCTTCTGTTAAAGCCGTCTCTCTTGTGGTGGTGACTAAGCATAGTAATACAGAGTAGACGTGGGACTTTAGATTATGTTATATACAAGAATATGTTAAAGGAATATTTCACCTATAAATTCACATTTTGTCATTGTTTAGTTGGCTTCATGTCACTCACTTCTGACATTCTTCCGTAGAACACAAAAAGGGTGCAGAATTCCCAGAGTGTTTGCTTTTACAGTTAACGTGAAATAAAAACTGGCCTTTTAATTTTTAATGAATTAATTTTTGGGGTCTGAATGCTCTGACATTGAAACAAATGTTCTTTTTCTTTTATGTGACCAAGGCCATGTGGGCGAGGAAAAGTAATTGAGGATTGGTTGATCCGGGTTGATTAGTGAAGTTAGAATGTAAATATGTACACTGTTTGGGGCTTGGTAAGATCTTTTTTTTTTTTTCCTCTCTCTCTTTTGTCTCTTTTGCTCACCAATACTGCATTTGTTTGATAACAAATACAGTAAAAAAAACTGTAATACTGTGAAATATTATTGCAATTTTAAATAGCTGTTTTCTATTTTAAAGCTGCAGTCCATAAATTTTGCCTCTTTGTCGCCATCTCTGTTTGAAACCTTCAATTGCAGTTATTTGCGAAATTATCTTTATGTGGGTTGTGCATCGGCATGGCTCCTCAGTGTGGATAATTCTAATGTTTTGAGGTGATTGTGTGGCTGTCATTCATTCACTGCACTGGTGTGGATACTGTACTTCAGAATTACAGATTCTACGTCTTGGAAGTATGACCAAAATAAGAATTTTCACCAGAAAATATAATCTGAACAAGTAAGTAACATGTCTGCCACTTTTGTTCTGACCAACTGAGAAAAAAAGGCATTACAATAAATCGCACTACCAACGGTGATTAAATCTAACGATCGCTTAGCTCATATCACATCAAACCGTGCAAATTATTATTATTGTTATACTTTGTTCTCAAATTGTTAATGTTAACAACATCAGCATTGTGTGACTACGTGTATTTAGTGTCTATTAGCGTTACCTGTAGATTTCAATTTCTGTACAGTCTACAATCCGCCATCAAAATGATAAATTTAATTATTCCAGCTGCTGTGACAAAAGGCTACAAATGAATAAATGATCCGCCACCTGCAGCATCCTCACATGCGATACTACTACTACTAGCCAGACTCCCTCTCCGTACAGTAGGGAGAATAAGTATTTGATACACTGCCGATTTTGCAGGTTTGCCCACTTACAAAGCATGTAGAAGTCTGTAATTTTTATCATAGGTACTCTTCAACTGTGAGTGACGGAATCTAAAACAAAAAATCCAGAAAATCACATTGTATGATTTTTAAGTAATTAATTTGCGTTTTATTGCATGACATAAGTATTTGATACATCAGAAAAGCAGAACTTAATATTTGGTACAGAAACCTTTGTTTGCAGTTACAGAGATCATACGTTTCCTGTAGTTCTTGACCAGGTTTGCACACACTGCAGCAGGGATTTTGGCCCACTCCTCCATACAGACCTTCTCCAGATCCTTCAGGTTTTGGGGCTGTCGCTGGGCAATACGGACTTTCATCTCCCTCCAAAGATTTTCTATTGGGTTCAGGTCTGGAGACTGGCTAGGCCACACCAGGACCTTGAGATGCTTATTACGGAGCCTCCTTAGTTGCCCTGGCTGTGTGTTTCGGGTCGTTGTCATGCTGGAAGACCCAGCCACGACCCATCTTCAATGCTCTTACTGAGGGAAGGAGGTTGTTGGCCAAGATCTCGCGATACATGGCCCCATCCATCCTCCCCTCAATACGGTGCAGTCGTCCTGTCCCCTTTGCAGAAAAGCATCCCCAAAGAATGATGTTTCCACCTCCATGCTTCATGGTTGGGATGGTGTTCTTGGGGTTGTACTCATCCTTCTTCTTCCTCCAAACACGGCGAGTGGAGTTTAGACCAAAAAGCTCTATTTCTGTCTCATCAGACCACATGACCTTCTCCTATTCCTCCTCTGGATCATCCAGATGGTCATTGGCAAACTTCAGATGGGCCTGGACATGCGCTGGCTTGAGCAGGGGGACCTTGCGTGCGCTGCAGGATTTTAATCCATGACGGCGTAGTGTGTTACTAATGGTTTTCTTTGAGACTGTGGTCCCAGCTCTCTTTAGGTCATTGACCAGGTCCTGCCGTGTAGTTCTGGGCTGATCCCTCACCTTCCTCATGATCATTGATGCCCCACGAGGTGAGATCTTGCATGGTGCCCCAGACCGAGGGAGATTGACCGTCATCTTGAACTTCTTCCATTTTCTAATAATTGTCTGTTTGATTGAGTGTGTGGACAGGTGTCTTTTATACAGGTAACGAGTTCAAACAGGTGCAGTTAATACAGGTAATGAGTGGAGAACAGGAGGGCTTCTTAAAGAAAAACTAACAGGTCTGTGAGAGCCGGAATTCTTACTGGTTGGTAGGTGATCAAATACTTATGTCATGCAATAAAATGAAAATTAATTATTTAAAAATCATACAATGTGATTTTCTGGATTTTTGTTTTAGATTCCGTCTCTCACAGTTGAAGTGTACCTATGATAAAAATTACAGACTTCTACATGCTTTGTAAGTAGGAAAACCTGCAAAATCGGCAGTGTATCAAATACTTGTTCTCCCCACTGTATACAGACGTGACGTAATGACACAAAGACGAACGCCGCCATGCTCGAATTTCCCGCGGAAACCCACCAGTACCACTCAAATTATAACACATTATTACAAGCTTAACGTTGTGAATCGGGCTAATGTAAGGAGATAGTTTTGAACACTGGCTGGTTATGTACTTGCTCAAACTGATTTTGGATCATTTTTAACCAAAAAAAGTTACAGACTACAGCTTTAATGCATTACAAAATGTATTTTTTTCTTATGATGGCAAAGATGAATTTTCAGCAGTCATTACTCTTTGTATTATTATCTATATTAAAAACAGTTGTGTTCCTACTTAATATTTTTGTAGAAAGAGTGATGCAATTTTTTCAGTATTCTTTTTGATGATTTGTTTTTGATAAGGTTCATAAGAACAGTATTTATTTGAAAAATAAATCTTTTGTAACAAAAATTAAAGTCTTTATTGTCACATTTGATCAATTTAATGCATCCTTGCTGAATAAAAGTATTAATTTCTTTCTTTTAGAAAAATCTTACTGGGCCTAAACTTTTGAACGATATATATTTTCATATTTTTAAATTGACCTGAATTTTTTGAGAATCCTGAGTAGCACTTTTAAAATGTTGTTTAGCTGTTTTTGAATGGCTGACACATTCTTTCTTGCTGAATATTCAGTTTGTTTCTTCACTTTGTTTGAAATATGTAACGTTAAAGAAAGTAAATGCATTGTGAATACCAATTCATGTATTCTTTTGCGGAAATTGATCAAGATTGTTGCTTGTGAGCTTTGCATGAGCTTGAGATTGAGGTTTCCTTCATATAGAACCTGTAACCTCTCTAACCTGATCCAAATTCCAGTTGCCTTTTGGCAGGTGTTCCCTGTTCACCTACTTTCATCCGGTCCATTACTCCGGTAGAGCATCTGTGCGTGTATATGTGATCTCCTCTGGCATGCTTCACCCAGAATCCCAATCCCTGGGGCTTTCTCCCCCACCCAAATCCCATAATTGATGGAATTTCCCCAGATGAGCGAGAGTAACTGGAAGTATCACATATGGAGCAGTCAAAAGACAACACACGGGGGATTAATTAGCTACAGTAACCCCTTACTGCCTTCACATGAGCTCCATTCTATTCTCATTACCTCCAACCCCCAACGGCCTGTAAACCTCCTCCTCATAAAACACACACATAATCAATATTCACATTCTGCTGCTATTGATCACAACCATGAGCACCACTGGCGCTGTTGCCTGAAGACCCTTGATTTCCGCCCAATATGTCCACAGTTGGTTTCTTGACCATATGGCTTATTGAATGTTATTGTGCATTAGCAGGATACTTAAACTTTTGTACATTTACAGATTAACTTAGCAGTTACTGTTGTGTTCAGGGATAAATGAGCGTTTCTTTGGATTCACAGCTCTAATTTATCTGCTCCTCCATCTAAATTTGTTTTGAATACTGGTGGGATGAATGCTAATGATTCTAATTAATTGCAGATTTGATATGATCTAATTTGTCATAACATGCACAAACAAACCCATTGGTTTACCACTGGGAATCAAGTGCATTCATTTCTAATTGATAATTCTTTGAGGTCCTGAGTTGCATTTCCCATAGACCCAAGCCATATCTAGAGACCAGAATATCAGACTTGGGGGTGGGCAGTGCCCTAGCAACCACCCAGAACACCCTAGCAACCGCACAGCATTCAGGGTTGTGCACCATTCAGAATTGAATTGAGAATGCATTTTAAAATTCCTGAATTTGAATTGCAAACAGGATGCCAAATTGCAGTTGAAGATGAATGTAGTAGCATTAAAAATGAATTGAATTTCAAATAAATTGTTTTATCTAGAAAGACAAACATTAAATGTTGGTTTGACAAAGCCTTGTTGAATTCATTAAAGTTTGAAGACCTTACAGATCTGTGTATTTTTTTTAATTCGCTTTTAATTTTTTATTGTTCAGTTTTTATTATTAAGTTTAACTTTTAGTAATTTTGTTATGTTTTTGTCATTTTCTATTAGTTTTTTTTAAATATATTTCTATATAGCTTTAATTTTTATTTCAGTTTAAGTTTTAGTAATTGTACTACTTCCGGTTTTTCATCTAATATTTATATTTTATTTTAGCTTTATTTCAGTTACCAAAAACAAATTTTAAGTTTTGGTTAACAATAACAACACTGTAACAGATAGGCTCTGTTTACAGCTGGTATCAAGAAGCTTTTTCGTCAATCCGATCACAAGTGGATGACGCTAAATACAGGTGTAAATGGGTTTCTAAAACGTTTTGAGCTTGTCCACTTTCAGTCACTTCCAGAGGTAGTTAAAAACGCATTCGACCGGATTGCTTTCGTAGTGTAAACACTCATGTGGTCGAATGTGTTCAAACAGCCACAAAAGACCATCTACTCTCCGCCTATTGACCTAACGCGTAAACATTATGGGAAGCGTGCTTGCCAGATGGGATTTAAACTTTTGTCGGCTGAAGACCCAAGTTTGGTTGGAAGAGGAAAAACGTACCAAGCACAATGTTCTCTCGCCATTTCTGATTTCTAACACACACTCACCGTGTTCGAGCAGAAATTAAAGCTGATGCTCTCTGCATGTTTTTCCATTATCTCTTTTCATGTTCATATGTAAAGTACGTGAGCTCATTTCATCCATTAGATTGAAATATCTGAAAAAAGCCCATACATTTACCCAACCATTGACCCTCCCCTTGAAGAAATCAGGACAGAAGTGGTTGAAAGTGGACAAAAGAGATGGATTAAAACACCGGGTGTAAACGTGTATGTGTCTGCCTTAGGGCTGGGCAGTATATCGAGTTTGTACGATATATCGATATATTTTTTAGAAACGATATGGAATGAGGCAATACGGTTTATATCGATATACAGTAGATTGATACAAACGCATCTGAAAAATAGCGGAGTACGCAGAGTGAGCTGATGCAGGGAAAGTGCATGATACAACTTGTCCTCAACATGACACATACATTATATTAAGGGCTTCAAAATAACTGGTAAGATATAGTTAACACGTATAGTTTAAAGCAGCTTGCCCTGTCAGATGCTCTGAGAAATAGGCTACTTGTGCTGACAGACAGATAAATACTTGCGGTGTTTAATGCGTTTGAAATGTGGTGCTTTCTACAGTGCATAACTTACATTTCACAGGTATGTTCTCCATCTGTAAATGTTAGAAAGTCATGCAAATATGTCAATTTTGCTGTCCGGAGAGGACGAGCCTTCTGCATGTGAATCTCCGCTAAAATTCAGGCTTCCGTGAATGAGCGCCGCCGTGTGCATGCGCGGCAAACAGACGGAGCGCAATAGAATAGGAACGCAATAATTCTGACTAAAATATACATATTTCTAAAATATTTGTTGTTGAGCTAAATGTGCCATATGTGGAATTTTAAACCTACGAGGAAGTATATTTTTATTAAAGTGACTGTTATAATGGGGTAATCAAATGTAGGCTAATATGCTTTTGTTTTTAATTTCATTTTTAGTTTAGTGAATTATTAATTTTGTTTTTAGATTGTAATGTTACAATGTTAGAATGAAATGTGATTTTAACCCCCTTTTTGCACATAACATATTGCATAGCCTACATTACATTCACTGTATTTGTTTATAGCCTTTAATATCAACATTGTTTTTAGGATATCATTGGGCAGGATGTGAAATAAAATTAATTATTATTAAAATAAATACAGATTTTTTTTTATCCAAATAGAAAAGCGTAGAAAATACCGAGACATATACCGTGTATCACCATTCAACCCAAAAATACCAAGATATGATTTTTTGGTCATATCGCCCAGCCCTAGTCTGCCTGGTCTACTCGTGATCCGATGGAACAAAGCGCATCTTAATACCAGGTGTAAACAGGGCCATATATAGACAGACAGACAGACAGTTTCCTTACCAATCATCTACTCATAATTTTTGTTTTTATTTTTCAGATACTGTGGATTCACGACACGTGACCTTAGTGTAGTTGCATGTCAGTGGAGATTAGTTTTATTGACTGCATGCATGATTATGAGTATGCTGTATATATGATATATGTTTTAGTGTGCATGTGTGGGATGTTGCTTAGGGCGAACGAGAGCACATATATGTTGTTCTCAACACCCACTTTTAAATCTAATGCTAGTATGCTGTATTAATGCTGACATCCCTGTTGAACTCTAAGCAAAGACCTTTGTGAAATGAATCCTTACCACCCACCCACCATCTCCAGAGCAGTTTACACCAGTCTGCATGATCATAGTATGGCCCAAGCTTGTATTGCTATACCTTTAAGTCCATAATTGAAAACCCTTTCAGGGTTAGGGGTCAAATGGGTTCTCTGTTCTCTCGACGCCTCTTCTGAGTTTTTAACAATGGGCTTTGGCCACACCGATCTGCAGAACAGGTTTGTCATGTCTCTGTCTTAATCCAGGCCATTTTCTTGCTGAGAAGTGCTTGTTTTAGCACAGAAAGGAGGGGCTGTCCTGCCGAGAGCTCAAGGACGATGCGGTGCTGTAATCTTAACCATTAATAGCCCTCCGCAGCAGAAAGACACCAGAATAAGGAATGGGGGGAGCCTGGTTATTCGAGCCATACAAACACACAACAACATTAGCTGCAAATACAAGCGAAAACAATGCTTAATTAAAAACTCATATGACAGATGTTATCTCTACTCTGATGCACTTAGATTTAATCCACCGCAGACCTTAATGGTGCTTTAAAGGCCAAATTGATTCCATGATGCATTGGTTAACATTTGCTCATGTTATTTTTCCATGATGAATGCTTTATTATAAAACGATAGTTGTAAATTGGGTGAGCCGCGTTTGAAGCCTTCAGTGGCAATATTATTATTGGAATATAAATTGAAATCATTTAATACCAGAGTCTCAGTATTTTCTGATCCTTTGGACTGGGATTTTCCAGAGCTCAGATTAGTTTTTTTGACTGACAGTTACTTCCAAGATCGAGAGGAGGTGTCTGCAGTCGCCTGCAAGCATTGATCGATATTATAACCGTGGGGTAATAGTGGAGATCAATAAGCGTCAGGACCGGCCTGTTCCGCTGATCAAATATTAATCAAGACAGACGGAGCCGAGTGGTGTCTTAAAGGGTCTGTCTCTCTGTTGTAATTTAGCGTCTCTGTTGGCTTTGATGGGGGCAAACTAGGACTTTTAAAAATTAGAGAGAGCTTTTTCTGCACTCTGAGAGAAGAAATAACAGATTCTTCTTAATCAAATAACAAGGGGTGGATGCTCTGGGAAAATGCTTTAAATTGTTCATGGTAATTGAATGTAAAATTATGTTAATTTATTGGCTGTTATGAGTTCTCACCCATCCTGTAAGAGACATGTGAATGATTGTGTCATAATCAGAGGTGACAGAAATTCATATGGAGATGTTTTACAGAGCGCTTCATTCTGGCAGATTGCATTGTTGAAGATTGCAGTTTACGTTTTCAGTTTTGTTAGCTTTAATGATAGCATTAGAAAATAAATTTGACTTGTAATTTACCTAGTAATTTGTAAAAAAGAAAAAAAAAAACATGCGCTGTGAGCTGTGTATGTGTGTTTGTACTATTTGTCTAGTTATGAATGTTTATCTGCATGATTAGGGATGGTCATATCTTCCAGTGCCAGTGAACTTGATACTAAAATGCTTTTCAACCACTTTTCTCTCTCATTGAGCTTCCAATCATGTGCATGGATATAACAGCTTCAAACACGCTCAACTTACTGGCAATGTGCATGCTTGTGTGTGTGTGTGTGTGCGTGTGTGTAAGGTTCTCGTCTTCTGGGAGAACCCAATTCCACTACAGTTCAGCAGTTGATAAGGAAATGATAGTGTCTGCAACCCTAGTACAGGATAGAGTGTAAATGATTTGTACAGATAAGAGACCAGTTAACTTTCTCTCTCCCTGTAGGTCTGTTCCAAAAATCTAATGAGCTGCCTACCTAGACAACATTTATGGATGTGAAAGGATTGTTATGTATTTTTGACCAAATTCTATGGCAGTATCAAATTTCACTGAGAATCCATTGCAATTGAGAGCTGAAATGTTGATTATAAATATATTCCATATTCCAAAGGTATTTATAGAATAGTCCAATCTAATTAAAATAGAATTTTACCCAGTAGTTCTGTTTGTATTGCTATGTATTACTGTTCATAAGTTGTTTTTTTTAGTTTTTGAAAGAAGTCTCTTATGCTCACCAATACTACATTTATTTGACCAAAAATATTCCTGTGAGGCAAAGCTGAATTTTCAGCATCATTACTCCAGTCTTCAGTGTCATCCTTCAGAAATCATTCTAATATGCTGATTTGCTGCTCTTTCTTATTATTATCAATATTGACAACAGTTATGCTGCTCAGTGCTCAGTTATGCTTTTGTGGAAACCGTATTTTTTTTTTTCAGAATTTTGAGGAATAGAAAATTCAAAACTGCATTTATTTGAAATAGAAATCTAAACATTATAAATGTCTTTACTATCCCTTTCGATCAATTTAATCCATCTTTGCAAACCTACTAATTTCTTTGAAAACAACAAATCTTTTGAATAGTAGCATAGGTGCCCAAAACACAAGATATTCTCCATTCGCTTTAGCCAATAAAACATTGGGTCCCAACTGATCAACAACCTGACACAAAAGCTTTCTGTTTTTTACATGATGATGAATTGTATTTTAAGCAAATAACTCCAAAATCATCAGGTATATCAGCGAGAGAGTGACTCGCCACAACACTCATGGAAAGAATGTGTTTTTGTTTGGTTGGTAATGTATTTGCAGTGTGTTTCTCTAATGAATTTATAAAGCGCACCATCGCACAGAGTTTTAAGGGGCATTTGTTGCATATGTGTATGTGTCACCTTGCTTAGCCCAGTTATTTTTTGTTCATGGAAACAGGTGAATAAAGATGTGTATATTTAAAAAAACAAAAAAAAAAACCAACAACAACCAATAACTGAAAGATGTACGCGCATTTCTTGTTGCGGTGGAGTTGGGGGATGCTAGGTGGTGATTGGTTTTAGGGGGTTATGGAGTGCAGGCACCCACCGGCAGAAACATTAATTTGCGCTTATAAATGGTATTTTTTGGTGTGTTTTTCCTATGAAGAACATTTCAAATGAGGTTCCTATGAGGTTTTTATTCAGGCAGCAGTCACTAGCACACTAAGGGCCAGATTTACAAACCCTCTTTTGGCGTAAAAAACTACTGTTAGGATTTTCAAGACACGCAGTGAAAAATTTGCGCTGAAAAGGCGTGGACAGGGTTATTTTTGCGGCTGACCTTATTGCATATGCATTTGTAGGAGTTTCCTTTTCAGACGCAAAATTTATGGGAGGAGAGTATTTAAATGAATCATGCAAGGTGATTTACTAAGGTTTGCGCTAGTCAGTTTACTGGTATTTGGGCCATTATTTACCGCCCAAAAAAAGCACATCTTAAACCAGACGCTAATTTGCGCTGCTCTTGGTAGATTGCTTTGGTCATTATGGAAATGATCCGGCTGCGTCTGTGTTCTTTAATTTGCGCGTCGTCAGTAGATCACGCGCAGAACTTTCCACTTCCAATTGCACTCTCACGGTAATTTGCCCTGTTTAGTAAATCTGGCCGTAGGTTTTGAAACATAGTAATATCTATGTCACAAATCACCTTTGTACCTTATATCTGCTCAGCACCCATAGAAGCCCATCATTTACCTTAGTTTACAAACCAGGGACTATTTATTCTAGCTGAATCATGGCATTTGATGAACATACTGTATATTTTTATATTGTACTGTTTTGAAAAATCATGACACTTGAGACTATGCTGTGTTGTGAATATATACACTGTATATACAGAATGCTGTCAGACCTCACAGTCTCTGATACTGAGTGTGTGTGGTTATCAGAGCTTGGAGGTCACCTTCAGGCTCGCCAATCTGAGACTGTGATCTTTGAAAGCGATATGTCCCCTCGTTCTCTCCTCCACACACACATTCGCTCTGATACGGACACATTATCTCCTAAAAGTATCCTCCTGTAGTGTGGGAATGCTCCTCTGTGTGTGATTTATTACAGAGGCCCTCAGCGCACTTACACACTGAGGTTCAGTGAGTCAGTGTGTCTGCAGACAGAGATCCTGCTCCATATTCCTCCATGAGACGTTCAGGCTTGTCTGACTGCAGTAACAGCACACAAACCACAGAGGTTACCTCAGGACATCACTGGATGCCACGGTATACACTATTACACTCCTCTCTGGTCAGTGCTGAAAGTGAAAATATTAAGCTATCCAACACAATCACTGCTAACGTATGATGTTAATATTTAGGGCCTGAGCACCGATAGTGCGAGGACCCTCTTGGAATTGCTCTGTTTATTAATATTTAAATGATCTGAACCATGAGATAATCTATGTTTCTCATTCTTGTTCTTATTTTCATAAGCAGGTTTAGCTCAGGATAGTTCAAACTATGGCATAATAGAACTTGTGTGATGCATTTAATGTAATCTAATAGTTAACTAAACCTTAACTGAAATGTTATCTGCATCTTTGACTTAAACTCTGAGTCGGTCACAGTCAGCCCACACAAGTAGATGAAAAGTGGCTTTTATGTATTTTAGATTATACAGTCTCTATTACGTTTCATATCTTTTCATATTCCTCAAACCACTGGACTGCTTATGTTGATATTACTGACATTATTCTCTTTATTCATAATATTTGTATCATTTTTATTGGACTGCAAGTAAATATATGAACTCACAATCTTTACTGCACTTCTTGCTCTTAGAAAAGATCAGCTCCTTTTGGATGAATCTGCAGGACACGCAATGCAAAATACATTTCTAGCATAAAATACATATATTTCACCTAATAGCAAAAATTTGAAATATGAAATATTAAAATAAGGATAAAGTTGATGAAGTGAAACTTAATAAACTGAACTATAAATAAAGTCTACTATTAGGATAATATTCAACTTTTTTAAAGCTATGCATAATAAAAGTATTCAAAGTATTATTGTGCATAATAAAAAATGTGAAAATTTAAAATAAAGTGTACTATGCATATGGATGCATAAGGGTTTTTTTTGCGTTGTGACTATTTATTTATTTATTTATTTATTATGTATTTTTTACATCATGGCAGTATATGTTGTATTGCATTTATCTGATTATAAATGAAACAGTTTGAAATTTAAAAATATTTATGTATTAAGTTTTCATGTATTTTATATTAAATAATACTATTTTTTTATATCTGTAAATCTGTAACATTATAAGGATCTTAATATAATTAAAATAAAAATGTAATATGATTTTTATCTCTTTTATAATTTTTTCTTTGCTTTTGTTCTGTAATGTGACCTGAACTTTTCTTGATAGTCTTCATAAATTTCCCTTTTATGTCTAAATTACAAAGATGTTTTGTGAGTACTAACAAACCATCTACTGAGGTTTAATTGCCACCTCTAAACACTGTTACAAATTTCACAAGTGTTTTAAAGCTTTTGTAAAACCTGCCAACTGTAGCGTTTCGTGCAAGACCAGGAATGAATGGGATTTCCTCCTACTGTTTTATCATCCGCCCCTTACAGTGCTTCACACAGTGTAGAACATGTAAGAAAACACCAGCTCTGTGAATGTGTGTGGGAGTGATTGTGAAATAGAGATGGCACCACATGGGGTCTCGATGCCCCTGCAGTCTTCTGGCACAAGTGCAGCATCATCTCCTGATGCTTCAATACCTCCAGGTGTGACTTCCTTCCTGAGACACTCTGCCTCAAAACCTCCCAGATAGATTCTGTTATTTACACTTTCCCAAGGGATTGTGGATCTCTTCAGAGTGAGACCTTCAGTGGAGGCATCTCTTAATTGTTTGGAAATCTGTGCATAGTAAAAAAAAAGCTCAGAACAGCAGTCAGTAAATCAGCCTTCCAAGCATGAACATAACACAATGGTGATTTGGTTAAAATTGCCAAACATAATGAGTCTTTGGACGTGGCTGTAATATTACTTTGGCCAAAAATAGCAGACACAAAACACCTACTACATTTGTCATATTATGCAGTATACAGCTGTAGCAAACTATATGGCATACAGTGTCCCACAATGCAATGTGCTTGAGTTAACCTTTTTTTCTGGTGTGATGAATGAACCAGAAATAAATAATATCAGCCATGATTTTATCTTTTTCTTGACTCTTTATTTGATGAGACTGTCAAGTTACCACATTATTTACATTAAAATGGATTTAAAATAATATTTATATTGTTATACATTAGCTTGGATGCCAGCCGAACTTAGCCCCGCCCACAACATTTGAGGTCGGGAAGTTCGGTCTGGACTTGATCCGTTGTGGAGCAGCTATGCTCGAACCAGATCTGTTCGGACCAATCAGATTGTCAGGGCGGGCTTTATACGATGATGGACAGATGATCAACAGTAACATAATCATCCACATCACCAAAGAGCGCTTGGGTTGAATTCGTTTAATAAACGGAGAACTTGTTCGTATATGCATACACCTTTACTATTTCTCTCAAAAATGATGATCGTGTTGGTAAGTACTCTGTGTACACTCTAAAAAATGCTGGGTTGAAAATGGACAAACCCAGCAATTGGGTTGTTTTAACCCAGTGAACAGGTTGTTTTAACCCAGCGGTTGGGTTAAATGTTTGCTTAAAACAACCTGTTCACTGGGTTAAAACCCAGCGTTTTTTAGAGTGTATCCTTAAATTCTTTTTACAACACCGGCAAAGATCGTTTACACTCATCTTCTTCTTCTACTTCTTCCAGCGTGCGTGCCGGCGAGTTCTGTTGACAACTATGCTTCGCTCAACATACGTCACTTACTCCGTTGCTCTGATTGGTTGTAGGTCTATCCAATTGAGTGCATAGGCATTTTCTTTCCTGGTTCGGTTGAAACACGCCCCATAATCACAGCCCAATGGAGCAGTATCAGACTCATATTCTGACTAGAATCTGAGTATGACGACGTCAGACTAGTTATACATGTTTATATATTATTACGTTTTAACTGGGTGTCAATGTTTAATTAAAGCAATAGTTCACCCATCATTATTTATTCACCTTCATGTTGTTTCATACATGTATGACTTTCTGTTTTTGTCCATGCAATCAACCTTCTTTAGTGTTGCACAGAAGAAAAAAGGTTGAGTTAATGATGACAGTTTTCATTTTTGGGTGAACTATCCCTTTAAGAAGACACTCAACTTTGTTTCTAACCCCCCTTTTTTTTAGTCTTAATACAAAATATATGAGCTATCTTTCTCCTTGCATTGTTTTTCTTTGTTTTTATGAAGAAGGAATATTGGGGGGGAGGTGGACTTATATTTTCATACTCATTTATCATAAGAATGCTCTGCAGCCCATTTAAGGTCAGCCCCCTGTCCACGGAATCTTTTAATGAAGAAGATTCCTGCAGCCAATAGGAATGCTTGTTTACTGGGGCACCCTCACAGTCGGCCAATCAGTAGTCTAGTGTAGGGAGCAGGATTGATGACAGCAGTATACCAGTGTGAAAGCTCACCACACTTTGTCGTTTATAACTTTATATTGGAGATCATATCGTTCTCAAAGCTGCAGGAGAATCTAATATGTTTAGGCCTTAGCCGTTTTTTTCATATGATGAAAGTCTTTGATGTAGCACTGTGTGTGTAGCCCACAACCAGTACGGGAGGATAACAGGCTTTCCCTCTGTCAACATTTTTCAGCATATATAAGCTAGTTTTAAAATTACAGCTGCTTTTGTATTTTGCTTTGATAAATGCACAGCTGAAGATGAACTGTCCTAGCATGTGGTGTAAATGTATATTATCAACAAGAGGCTTTTTTTTTATCGCTTTCACGTTTCTTTTTCATCGTTTTTATGTACAGTCAGTCTATCATTTTATCACTTTAACATTCTGTCTGTCTTCCTGTCTATCTATCTATTGGTTTAACATTCTATAGATAGAACTCTCCATAATTAAAGGGTGCATAACACACACAGTTTCTGCCAGTCTCATGTTAATCCTATAGAGTAGTATTGCATCCTTCATATCTCCAAAGAGTCTTTAGTATTATCATATTTATAAAAGACAGATACGCTGTACCGATTCTTTCCGAAAGCAGAACAATTCCGATTGCCAACAAAACACCGACATTTGATGCAGTTTCGCTGGGTTATTTGGGAAGCTGAACAAGGTTATCTTTCCTTCACAACCAAAAACACACTTTTTTAGTGACGTTGTTGATTTCGTGGTCTAAAAACAAAATGACAGCGCTGCCGATGGCTTCCGAAACGAAGCTCGTTGATGGACGTGCTCTTGGTCTCGCTCTGGTTGATGTGCGCATGCGCTCATCCGGGAGAAGTGCCCATACAAGGAATTTCGTCCTTTATGACGTTATACTCGAAAAAAACGTTCTGAAACTTATTTGAATCCTGAAGGAGTGCATTTGGCCATACGTACAACTCGTTTTTTTTATTTTTTTTATTTTTTTTTATTTTGGCCATGTTTAGCATGAGAATCCAACTCTTTAACAGTGTAAATAAGTCAGAATGCATGAAATAGCATTAGACCCCCCTTTAAGGTAGTTGGTACATTTTCAGCGGTAGCAGTTCAAACTAATATCACGTAATTGACCTCTCTACGATTATTGGTTGATATACCGAGGTAGGCTAGCCTCCTTTGCGATTGTATTTTTTTTCAACACTCCAACTGTTGAAAGTAAAATACTCGATGGTGATTAGCTAATTTTCTTTTACCAACTGAGGCAAAAGTGTCCTTTGCCTCCCCCTCCCCTTTTCTATACTTGCCTTAGCACAGTTTTCTGAATAATTGTAATTACATCGGCTGATTCTGCACGTTAGGAGAAGCAGTGGTGGTTCCGACTTCAGTAATATTTTATTACTGTGTTACATTACACAATAACTGGGAATTTTATTAACATTAAGTCATCCTTCACCCATTTTCACCTCAAAATTTTGTGTAGGCTGTGCCTCCCTGATGAGCCGCCACTGGCTATCGTTTTATATAACGTTCTATCTGTCTATCTATCTGTCTATCTGTGTTTATCTTTCCGTCCGTCCATCTATCGTTTTTTATGTTATATACAGTGGAGCTGCATGATTAATCGTTAAAAGATTACGATCTCAATTCAAACACCCATGCAATCTCATTCCTAAATGACAACGATTTGCCTGTGTCTATTAAACCTTTGACAAGTGCGATCACAGCAAACATTCAGATCTGTGTTCTGACCCAGAGAGAGCAGTTATCATGTATAGGTATCAAACAGCTTCACAAACAGTCTTTTCAACCACACAGTATCATCATTTCTGTCTCACAATAATTCAAATTATCACAGAATACTGTGATAAAAGTTTATAGTTAGGATATAAACACTGATGTCTGTCAGTAGCGATCAAAATAGAGCAAATCACCTTTTAAAAAAGTAATGATGCTTCAAATAAAGATTGTATCAATTATATGGTTACACCAGTAGGTGGCGACAAGTGACTGTTAATTCATTTGTCATTTGAATCATTCATTCAAGAGATTTGTTCAAAATGCTGAATCATCCATCCAGTGATGAAACAAATGAAGTCTTTATGAGTGAATCATTGAATCATTCACTCAAACCGATTAAAAAAAAAAAAATTCATTCAGATTAATTAAACATTTTCAAATAGACTGCAGCAATTAACATTTTGTAAGAAACTCTAGTAAATTACGTTATTTGTTTAGATCCTTGTTCAGAATCGTGATCTCTGTTTGAAACAAAAAATCGTGATTCTCAGTTTATCCAGAATTGTGCAGCTCTAATATACAGTATATCTGTAATTTTGTCACATTAACATTCTATTGTTTCTACCTATCTATCATTGTAGAATTTAACTTTCTAATGTTTTACCTGTCTTTTGATTATCACAACATTCTTTCCCGGTTTCACAGACCAGGCTTAAGCCTTGTCCCAGACTAAAATTTGAGCTGTTTTAACTGAAAGAAACTTGCACTGATATATCTTAAAATATGTCAGTGCCATTGTTTTATCTTAAGATGCACACCGGTAATGTTTTTTTCTAAGGCACATTTATAAAAGCTACTTAGATGTCCTATTTAAACTAAGGCCTAATTCTGGCTTAATCTAAGCCCTGTCTGTGAAACAGGGCCTCTATCTATCATTTTATAGCTTTAACTGTCTATGTGGCTATTGTTTTTAACATTTAACTACTTGTCTATACTCTAGCCATTTAATGTTGGAACTGAAATTTGGAATTTGAAATTTGAAAAGGCATTCTCAATTAAATTCTGAATGGTGCACAACTCTGCTAGTGCGTTTTGTTCTAGTGGGGTGTTCTGGTGATTTATAGGGTGTTTTAAGGGGTTGTTTGGTGGTTGCCTACTGACTTAAATGGGGGGGGGGGTCTAATGCTATTTCATGCATTTTGACTTATTTACAATGTTAAAGAGTTTGATTCTCATGCTAAACATGGCCAAAATTTCAAAAAACGAGTTGGACGCATGACGGAGTATTTCTGTGCCAAATACACTCCTTCAGGATTCAAACAAGTTTCATAAAGTTTTTTTCGAGTATGGCCCTGTATGACATAACTTCCAGAGCGAGAGCAAGAGCACGTCCATCAATGAGCTTCGTTCAGGTTACAGAAGCCGTCGGCTTCTGTCACTAAAGAAGTGCAGGGCTCCAGACAAAAAAAATAATTAAGGAGCCATTGGCTCCTATAAGGGAAAAAAATAGGCGGCAAATTATTTTTTTAAGTGGCAAAAAAAATAAATAAATGGGTTTTAATTTTGTCATGTGTTGTCACATCTGCCCTCCTTTTACAGCATCAGCATTTTCATCCATCTTGTGGATGTCCTGGGAACTAAGATTCACCTAAAGTAGGAACTGAATTGCTTTTCCAACTTGAGAACTACATAGTCACAAATAATCATTCTTTACACAGAATCTGAACCAGTGTCACAGACCATAATAATGTCAGCATCACTGAGTATAGTTTGGTGAAAGGCAGATAAATAGTTTGATAAATTTGGTGAAAGGCAGCTCTTCACATGCAATTATATGAGCAGTGTTTAATTTCATTTTTAGCTCCTTCCATTCCTTCTCATGTAGACAGGTTAAGTAAAAATATAAGGATTAGTGCATATAGTGCATGATATAGTGATATGCACTGCATATATTTAGCAAAATGCGTTTTTCTATAGCTATTTTTCTAGCTGACTAACGAGTTTATGAGCATTGAATGTCTTTTCTGAGGTAAATTTGACATTACATGATATGATATACAAACTTTTTCCCAGGTCGAAATGCTGATTGAGCGATCTGTCAGGCCACACTAAAGAGCGCCAAAACGACATTTATTGCTTGTATTTTGTGATAAAATTAACAAACACATTAAAAGGTGACATTTAAGTACAAATCTTACTGCGATTATGGATGGCTGCAATACAAATAATGTGAAGTTCAGGCAGTAACAGAAAACAGCAAAGATTAAAATATATTGATGATATGAATCCATATCACTATCAATTAAAAACGAGAATTGTTAACGATTATTTCGCGTCCACCCAGCTGTGATGTTTATCTGTTGTTGTTTATCCACGTTGTGTGCACGAAATAGACACTTGCCTTTCGGCACTTTTACAGTAACTTACTTGGATGTTCGTTCATTGACACGTCTCCGTCGCTTTCTATCTCTCTCATGCTGGCACATCAGTGTGTTGCTCGATAGAGATGAGGACTTTGAAAAAGCCCTATATTTTTCGTTTTGACACGCGTTTCTGACACGGAAAGCTGATCCTCGCTATCTCCATTCGTATTTTGGCGCTCAAACTCTCCACTCTCTTTTTTTTCTCTCCACTGCAACTTTGCAGCGCGTCGTCTCATTTTATTACGTCAACACAACAAAAGATGTGATGGGCTACTCATCACAGAACATGCAGGTAAAAAAGGCACCAATTTCTTAATCATAACATGTAAATTTATATGGTCGCCAGTGGCGATCTCAGCAAAAATATCACTCGCAAATTCATATTTTTTTTAGTCGTAGTCTGGAGCCCTCAAGTGTGTTTTTGGTTGTAAGGGAAATATAACCTTGTTCAGCTTCCCAAATGACCCTGCGTTAAGGAAACAGTGGATGCAGTTTGTTTTTCCGAAGCAGCAACGGAGTTCTGGAAGTGTGTTTGTTTGTTCCCGGTCATGAGTCGAAACCGCAGGCGGTGAGTGAAACTGCATCAAATGTCTGTTTTGTTGGCAATCGGCGCGTAAGTGCATATAATGTCAACAACACGAACATATAGTAAATCGAAAGTTATCCAGGGATAATGCCATGATGTATTGTGTGTGTGTGTGCGCGTGCTCTTTAGCTCCGCCCACTGCATGCCTCCACGAGTTTGGCTGTTTTCGGAAAGAATTGGTACAGCATATCTGTCTTTTATAAATATGATAAAACTAAAGACTCTGCAATACTACTCTATAGGTACTCAAGATTAACATGAGATTGGCAGAAACTGTGTGTGTTATGTACCCTTTAAGTCAAAAGAGCCCATCCTCAAGTCTCTATGAATTTCTAGTGCCCTGAAGTGCTTGGTTCCGCACTACAGTCAATGAGATTTTTTTGCCCGTTTTATGCTTTTCTTAGCAAGTACCATTACAAGAATGTGAAGAATATTAATACAGATCTGTTAAAAGCAAGCGCTGTGCAAAGTATGTTTGGGTCATAACTCTAAATGCAAGCCTAGTGTCGTCTTGCCGCTGCAGTCCTTTAGAATAATAATAGACTATCATCTCCTGTAGTTCTTTTACAATTCATCTTGACTTACTTTCCAGGTTAGTAAAGTGAGCTTTATATATGGGTGGGCGCAACCTAATTTTTCCTTGAGGCTGATGGAGTGTATAAATTAAGGAAGTAGAAAATACACTATTTGCCTACCCTGCAGTTTTTAGCATGACCTCACAAGTTACAACGTATAGTTTGATGGAGGTCATAATGATTGGTCTTGCTCGCAGGCATTTGCCTCACTGTGCAGGCTGTATGCGTATTCCTTATAGGATCATGTGTTGCTGTGTATTTCTCAGTTTCACCGGATGATGAATGGCCTGGCTGTAACGTTCATCTGTATGGATTTGAGGTCAACGGCATACTGCATCCATAGTGTATTGTAATTGAAAGCAGGTCTGTTGGAGGAAGTAAGATTTTACACTATCTCTCATTTTACGATTTTTGCTCCCTCTCTCACTCAATGGCTTGTACGGTTGTGTAGTGATTCTCAGTGATATGTTGTTGCTTTTTGATGATGCATGGTGCAGGGAGGGACGTTTATCATCGCATGGGCTGATTAGCGCGCAGTCTCTGGACACATCACACCATCCTTCAGACCTGCGGTGACAGAGCAACCATCAGTCCTGTGTTGTGTGTGTGTGAGAGCAACTCTTAGGGTTTCGCCTTATCTTTCTTCGAGCTTATATGTCACATTGCAACAAGTCGTGGTGTAGCAAATGCAATATCACTGTTGTTATGTCGAATTGCTCTATAGCGAAGCGAGATTTTGACAAGATTTTAAGTCATTTATGACAAAACGTTTCCCCACCATTGACGAGTTATTCCAGCAATCTGTGGCTGCATTTACACTTCAAATCTTAATGCACAGATCTGATCTTTTGATCATCCATTCCCCCCCCCCCTCCCCCCGCCTGTTTACATTCACTTTAGACACGACTGGTATCCGTTATCTGTGTTTACTTTAATCCCTGCCCAAAATGAATCTGTTGGTGATCGCTTTACTCTGCGACATGGTTGACCCATCATGTTTTGAATGGCCGTACTAAAATGATTTCATAATAAGGAATTAACGAGAGAGAGAGAGAAAGAGAGATTGTGAGTGTGAATTAACTGCGTGCGTCTGTATTTAATAGTGAACCTTATTAGTTGCGTCACTTCACTGCCATTCATAAATCCTCTCCCGTGGCCTCATGGGATAGTAAAGTGTCCATCGAATGTGCACTTCAGAATCTCACCGGATGTAGTTGGTCATCCGGTTACTTTTTGCCTTCTCTTTTATGAGTACTGTGAATTCAGACATACTTCTTTTGTCACATACTGTTTTTTCCCTACTATATATTAGGGAAGTGTGCAATTTATGATGCAACCTAAATTTCTTGTTTTGATCATCATTCTGAATCAGATCCAGTCTTTTGCCCGAAATGTTGTTTTTAAAAAAATGAAACGTACCCACTTCCGAGTTTTGATTTAAAAAAAGAATGAAAAAAAGGAGAACGAGTTAAATACTCTCCTATTTTTTATATATAATTTAAGGAAGTTCAAATCATAGTGAATAATGAAGGGAAAAAAGTTTTCCCTGTTTAAAGGGAAAAATGTTGTCATATGCTGGTGTTCATTACTATTTTTGATTTATAGTTATGTAAATAAAGATGGTTTCTAGTTTTATTTATTGTATTTATTAAACATTTATCTGTTCATTTTATTATAAAAATTGCATGTCAAAGGCACATTAGATAGGCACATTATTTTTTGAGATCTCTATTTATGAGGCATTTATGAGTTTGGGTTAAAATGGCATATCAATCTTAGCCAGGTTTTAGTGTTTCACATGGGGGCTGTTCTGTTCCATCTTGAAAGCCACCAAATGTTGTCACCAAAAATATATACACTTTAATAACACATTTTAGTGGAAATGATCGTTATATGTGCTTTGCCTCATTGATTTGAACATGCCTTCATAAAATATGCATGTATGAATATTAGATTCATCTCTAACAGTGGTTCTAGGCGATAATGTGCAAATAAACTAGATTATTACATTTTCTGAAGATAATATGAGTGGTGTTTTCACATGGAAAACTGGTGCCAAGGTGGTTGTCAGGCTGGTGGCTTCCGCGATCCATGGTTTTAACAATGCTTGTCTCTGAATAAATAGAGTCCTGGATAAGGTGCAGATGCTGGTAATTGATTTTCACTCTCTGCTTCGTGCAAACCTGCAAAAGTTAATTAAAAGTGCTTAGCCGTCTGACCTCATTGTCAGTAGTCTGTGTGTTTTGAATAAATATATGTAGATTTCTAAAAATGCTTACTGGGTTAATGTGCAATGCAACATTATGTCTGTGTGTTTTAAAAGTGTGTATTCTCACCAGGCATTGTGATCTGCTCTGTTTTGCCTGTTCTCCTGTGTAGAGCCCATAATTGCTTTCCCCACTGTCCCTCTG
Source organism: Coreius guichenoti (assembly GCA_039654105.1). Taxonomy (NCBI): domain Eukaryota; kingdom Metazoa; phylum Chordata; class Actinopteri; order Cypriniformes; family Gobionidae; genus Coreius; species Coreius guichenoti. The sequence continues at coordinate 46,620,848 of CM077168.1, forward strand.
CCTCCTGCCTATAGAAAAGCCCACTGAGGATGTAAAGGCCGGGATGTAGACGTGAATGCTGTTGCAAAGGTGTACGTTCAAGCCAAGATTGTGGGTCACAATGAAGTGGGAAGTAAAAGAATATAAAACCCCTAGAGACTGTGATGGAGGTGTTTATGTGAGTAAATGTTTGTGGGCATTGCAACCAAGAATTCCACTTTCACCAGGCCATGAATACAATTTTTATTCTACCATGCAAGATTCCCGCATGTGCAGTGCTGTTACTGTTAAACCAAATCTATTAAAAATCAGTTAGTTAGTGTTGATGGTAATATTATCATTATAGTTATCATTAATATTAGTTAATGTTTTGGTGCAGACAGGCCTTTTGGTCTAGTGGTGAAGCTTTTGTTTAAGTTGCGAGTGGACTTCAAATCCCAACCTAGCATAACTCATAAATATGGCAACAAAAATCTAAAAGAATCTAAAAGAATCTGCCAGTTGGAGAAACAGAAATAAAAAGTGTTCTTTGTAAATATTTCATGCCAGTCCAAAGTTTGTGCTGCAGTGGTTAGAGCTCAAGAGGACATGATGGAGAGCGTTACTACAGACACTGCAGGTAAAATAAAGTGTAAGCATACAGGATGTTAGAACTTGATCATATGACTATGTAAGCATACAGAATAGACTTAATTGCCTAAAGATTCAAGAACTACTTCTGTCCAGATAGAGCTAATAGACTAAACTACACTACCCGAGTAGCTCAGCAGTCTCAGGTTGGTTAGTCGTGTTCATTCGCACAGACCAGAGCTGCTTCCAAAATCGCTTACTGTCTGAGTAGGTACTACATTTGAATTTGAACTTGCTTCGCAACTGTTAAAAAAGTACGTTCCGTATAGTATGAATGCGTGTCGTATGAATCCAGATGTATTACATCCGCCATGTTGTCATTATCATCTGACTTACCAGCGCCAGTTGTGTCCCTTCACCTCCATTCATAAATCCTCTCCCGTGGCCTCATGGGATAGTAAAGTGTCGCACTTCAGAATCTCGTCGGAAGTAGTAGATCATCCAGGGACTTTTTGCCTGTTTTACGAATACTATGTAATCGGACATACTACTCTGTTGGCATACTGTTTTTCGCATACTATATAGTAGAGAAGTGTTCGATTTCGGACGCAGCGCAGGTATCTTCTACTGAGGCCTGCATGTGGTCTGCAGATCAGAGCTTTTGAAGTGGCAGGACTATTCTGTTTTAAGAACATTTTGATGTCAGCCGACGTGAATACAAATGTCTGCGGGTTCCAGTGAGATCAGAGAGCATGACAAGGTCTTTTGTTCCTGCTATAAATGTATTTTCTCTTCTCCTTAACCAATATCCTGATAGTATTTCCTCAAAAGTAGCTTTAGGAGGGTGACAGTTTGGGATTTAATTAGAGAATATTGGAGGGTTGGAAGAGGAAAGAGAACTGGTTGGAGACTTCAAACAGTAGAGAGAGAGAGAGAGAGAGAGAGAGAGAGAGAATTAAAGTCGGGTTGTCTTGGGTTCATTCACGGCTACAGTGAGAGAGAGAGTGAGGAGAGAGAGATAGGCCCTGTTTACACCTGGTATTAAGATGCGTTTTGGTCGATCGGATCACAAGTGGACGACGGTAAATACTGGTGTAAATGGGGTCTAAAATGTTTTGAGCTTGTCCACTTTCAACCACTTATAGAGGGAGTCGAAAACGCATTTGACCGGATTGCTTTCATAGTGTAAATGCTCATGTGGTTGAATGCGTTCGAACAGCCACAAAACACTGTCTACTCTCCGCCTACAGACCTAATGCGTGAACATTATGGGAAGCACGCTAGCCAGGCGGCTTTTAAACTTTGTTGGCTGAAGACCCAAGTTTGGTTTAAAGACGAAAAACGTACCAAGCACAATGTTCTCTCACCATTCCTGATTTCTAACACACACTCACAGCGCCTGGTGTGGTCTTGCGGCTGTCAGATGAGAAGCGAAAGCTGCTCCTCTCCGTGTGTTTTTCCGTTGTCTCCGGGCGCGTAAATTGCGCAGTCTTATTTTGTCTATTAGATCGAAAGATCTGAAAAAACACATACATTTACCCGCCCATAGACCCTCCCCTTGAAGAAATCAGGACAGAAGTGGTTGAAAGTGGACAAAAGAAACGGATTAAAATACTAGGTGTAAACAGGTTTGTGTCTACTTGTGATCCGATCGAACAAAACTCATCTTAAGGTGTAAACAGGGCCAGAGAGAGAGAGAGAGAGAACATGTGGAAGATTAAAGTACCTTCAGCTTGTCTTGATGTCATCTATCACTCTCACCTCTGTTCATCCTCACGCCCCTGGGTTTCATATTTTAGCCTGATCACAACCAGAAAGCTCTCTTTTTTCTTTCACTCTCTCTTGCTCTATTTGTTTGTTGTAGTCTTTTGTCCACAGTCTTTCATTGTTTCATCAGCTTTCCTGTTTCCCCCATGTACGCACAATGTAATACAATCTAGATTTTGTCAAAATCTGAGTTGTGCCTTGCCTGTGGAAAAATAAAGTGCTAAAATGCTAGTGTTTTTGTTTTTTCTGTTGCTGTACAGTTGCTAATGGGTTCTGTTTTCAGCACATTGCTATGTGGTATGGTATGCTATGATAGGGTATGCTAGGTGGTTGCTTACTAATCCAAGTCAAAAGATTTCCCCCACAAGTTTCTATGCTATTCTTATCCCTATATAGCCAAATTCAAGTCATTTTACTTTGTGGCCATATTGGTAATGGCTCCAGGCTGATATTTTCTAACGAATTTTTTTTAAAGAAATTAACATTCTTTTCATCAAAGAATCCTGAAAAAATGTATTATGACTTCCACAAAAATATTAAGCAGCACAACTGTTTTCAACATTGATAATAATCAGAAATATTTCCTGAGCAGCAAATCATCATATTATAATGATTTCTGAAGGATCATGTGACACTGAAGAATGGTTTTAAAATATATTATTCATTTTACAATATTACTGTTTTTACTGTATTTTTTATCAAATAAATGCAGCCTTGGTGAACATAAGTGACTCTCATAAAAAATCTTACTGACCCAATTTTTTTTTTTGGAATGTTAGCATAACACTTTGTTGAAATTGTTTTAATTACATATTTAAAATCAGGAATAAAACCTGACAACAATTCTAACACAAATTGTAATATCTGTTTCTTAAGCTCAAATTTATTTATTTTTTCAGATTGTCCAGCTAATATACAGTGGGGAGAACAAGTATTTGATACACTGCCGATTTTGCAGGTTTGCCCACTTACAAAGCATGTAGAAGTCTGTAATTTTTATCATAGGTACACTTCAACTGTGAGTGACGGAATCTAAAACAAAAATCACATTGTATGATTTTTAAGTAATTAATTAGCATTTTATTGCATGACATAAGTATTTGATACATCAGAAAAGCAGAACTTAATATTTGATACAGAAACCTTTGTTTGCAATTACAGAGATCATACGTTTCCTGTAGTTCTTGACCAGGTTTGCACACACTGCAGCAGGGATTTTGGCCCACTCTTCCATACAGACCTTCTCCAGATCCTTCAGGTTTCGGGGCTGTCGCTGGGCAATACGGACTTTCAGCTCCCTCCAAAGATTTTCTATTGGGTTCAGGTCTGGAGACTGGCTAGGCCACTCCAGGACCTTGAGATGCTTCTTACGGAGCCACTCCTTAATTGCCCTGGCTGTGTGTTTCGGGTCGTTGTCATGCTGGAAGACCCAGCCACGACCCATCTTCAATGCTCTTACTGAGGGAAGGAGGTTGTTGGCCAAGATCTCGCGATACATGGCCCCATCCATCCTCCCCTCAATACGGTGCAGTCGTCCTGTCCCCTTTGCAGAAAAGCATCCCCAAAGAATGATGTTTCCACCTCCATGCTTCACGGTTGGGATGGTGTTCTTGGGGTTGTACTCATCCTTCTTCTTCCTCCAAACACGGCGAGTGGAGTTTAGACCAAAAAGCTCTATTTTTGTCTCATCAGACCACATGACCTTCTCCCATTCCTCCTCTGGATCATCCAGATGGTCATTGGCAAACTTCAGACGGCCTGGACATGTGCTGGCTTGAGCAGGGGGACCTTGCGTGCGCTGCAGTATTTTAATCCAAGACGGCGTAGTGTGTTACTAATGGTTTTCTTTCCCAGCTCTCTTCAGGTCATTGACCAGGTCCTGCCGTGTAGTTCTGGGCTGATCCCTCACCTTCCTCATGATCATTGATGCCCCACGAGGTGAGATCTTGCATGGTGCCCCAGACCGAGGGAGATTGACCGTCATCTTGAACTTCTTCCATTTTCTAATAATTGCGCCAACAGTTGTTGTCTTATCACCAAGCTGCTTGCCTATTGTCCTGTAGCCCATCCCAGCCTTGTGCAGGTCTACAATTTTATCCCTGATGTCCTTACACAGCTCTCTGGTCTTGGCCATTGTGGAGAGGTTGGAGTCTGTTTGATTGAGTGTGTGGACAGGTGTCTTTTATACAGGTAACGAGTTCAAACAGGTGCAGTTAATACAGGTAATGAGTGGAGAACAGGAGAGCTTCTTAAAGAAAAACTAACAGGTCTGTGAGAGCCGGAATTCTTACTGGTTGGTAGGTGATCAAATACTTATGTCATGCAATAAAATGCAAATTATTTAAAAATCATACATTGTAATTTTCTGGATTTTTGTTTTAGATTACGTCTCTCACAGTTGAAGTGACTCACAGACTTCTACATGCTTTGTAAGTAGGAAAACCTGCAGTATCAAATACTTGTTCTCCCCACTGTACATGCACTAGCGTAAACAATTGATTGGCTTTTTTTAACTGTAATGCGAGACTATAGCTGATATATTGTGCATAATGATTTGTGCCCTCAATATATTATGCATGACATGTAAAAGTAGACTGTCTCTCTCTGCCTTATACATCTCTGATATGTCTCAGGTCCTTCCTTCAGTTTCAGTCTATGGGATTGTTTAGCCTGTTATATTCTATATCTATAAGAAAAAAATACATTGTTTTGGAAAATTAATACATTTACATTTATGCTTTTGGCAGATGCTTTTATCCAAAGCAACTCACATTGCATTCAAGGTTTGCATTTGATCATTTCATGCATGTCCAGGGAATCAAACCCATGACCTTGGCGTAGTTAGCGCCATGCTCTTTTATTTGGCAATGATTTACTCTCTGAAGTTTAATACTGACTAAACTTCCGTTTGAGCAAAAGTAATAGTCATGTTTGCTTTAGCAAACAGCATCTGGATCTTTCTGTCCTTTCAGTAACCTATTATATGAGCTCATTATAATGATTTTAAACATTTTATTCTCTCTCTTTATGTTTTCCTCACTCTCACTTCTCTGTTCATCTCTCTCCTCACTCATTCCCTCACGGCATTCTTCTTCTGTCCGTGAAGAAGCACTCAGGGAGATGTGCTACGGAGGTGTGTGTGTACATGTGTGTGTGTGTGTGTGTATACACAATTCATTAAGCACTGGGTCCTGAACTTCCTTTTCACTAGATACAAGGACTCCTCCACTATATTCTTAGCTGAAAAGACACAACCAGACCTCAGCTTCTCTTGAATTCGCTTTCACTGAATGCCATGTAGGTCTGTAAATAGCCGTAGTCTGTGCGATTTGTATTAGAAAGCTTGTTGTGAATAACATTGTGTGTGGGTTTGTGTGTTGTGTTCCCCCAGGCTGATGAGACCTCATGGGAGTGCTGTAATTGCCGTCTCCACCAGTCGTTCTCCAGACCTGTTACCTGCGTTCAGAATCAGCCATGCCTCATGTAGCCACAGTTGGCCACGCTCATAGAATATCACAAAACCGCACAAACCTGCTGTGTTGCAATTTTAATTCGCCACCTGTCAAATCAGCCTTCATTGCACGCTACAGGTTATTGTATTTTTAGCTTTGACACTGTGGCATAATTGGATTTGTACACCTCTCAGGGGTAATGGGAATTGGGCTGAAGGGGGTTACATCAAGGTAATAGACAAGTATTGACTGCAGAGAAGTCCTGTCTACAGTCACAATTTGGACCAGTTCCTCTTCTAACATCTTTATTTTAATATTTTTAATATAAATGATGTATTAATTGTTCATTATTAATATGAAAATGTAAAAAAAGATATAAAAATGTCAAATCTAAAAAAAAAAAACCAATATATTAATATTATAAATGTACATATATAATTGTAATGTGGGGCCTCCATGGATCGTACTTGTTTGTTCAGCACATCCCACAGAGCCTCGATTGGATTGAGATCTGGGGAATTTAGAGGCCAAGTCAACACCTCAAACTCGTTGTTGTGCTTCTCAAACCATTCCTGAACCATTTTTGCTTTGTGGCAGGGCGCATTATCCTGCTGAAAGAGGCCACAGCCACCAGGAAATACCGTTTCCACGAAAGGGTGTACATGGTCTGCAACAATGCTTAGGTAGGTGGTACGTGTCAAAGAAACATCCACATGAATGGCAGGACCCAAGGTTTCCCAGCAGAACATTGCCCAAAGCATCACACTGCCTCCGCCGTCTTTTCTTCTTCCCATAGTGCATCCTGGTGCCATGTGTTCCCCAGGTAAGCGACGCACACGCACCCGGCCATCCACGTGATGTAAAAGAAAACGTGATTCATCAGACCAGGCCACCTTCTTCCATTGCTCTGTGGTCCAGTTCTGATGCTCACGTGCCCACTGTTGGTGCTTTCGGTGGTGGACAGGGGTCAGCATGGGCACCCTGACTGGTCTGCAGCCCCATACGCAACAAACTGCGATGCACTGTGTATTCTGACACCTTTTCTATCAGAACCAGCATTAACTTCTTGAGCAATTTGAGCTACAGTAGCTCATCTGTTTAATCGGACCACACGGGCCAGCCTTCGCTCCCCACGTGCATCAATGAGCCTTGGCCGCCCATGACCCTGTCGCTGGTTCATCACTGTTCCTTCCTTGGACCACTTTTGACAGATACTGACCACTGCAGACCGGGAACACCCCACAAGAGCTGCAGTTTTGGAGATGCTCTGACCCAGTCGCCTAGCCATCACAATTTGGCCCTTGTCAAACTTGCTCAAATCCTTACGCTTGCCCATTTTTCCTGCTTCTAACACATCAACTTTGAGGACAACATTTAAAAAAAAAAGTTCACTTGCTGCCTAATATATCCCACCCACTAACAGGTGCCGTGATGAAGAAATAATCAGTGTTATTCACTTCACCTGTCATAATGTTATGCCTGATCGGTGTGTGTGTATATATATATATATATATATATATATATAAAAAATTTAATAATATACACATATTTATATTTTATATATATTATATATATGTGTGTGTAAAATGTATAATTTATAGAATTTGTATCTTTATTACTAATATCATTTTTTATTATTCATTTATTAGATCATATTTTGTGATGACTATATATATATAGTTATATACACACACTTATATATACAATTATACACACAAATATATAATTTTTTTTATTCATGTAAGTAATTAATAGTATTATTTATTTTATGATTATATATTTTGTAATAATAATTTATTTTTATTTATACTTTATTTACAGGTTTTATTTGTTGTCTTTTGACTTTTTTGTAGTATTGATCTTTGCAGAGAATTCAAATTGGTTTATCTGCTATGCCAAACACGTGTAGCCAATTACCAATACCCCTTACTAGGACCAGGTATGCTGTTTCTATTTATTTCTTGTCTTTTCCTTGTAGAAGTGTTTGCCTGACTGCACTGAGCTGCAAATTGCGATCAATTACTCAGCCATGAAAAGACAAATTCAAGTGAACAAATAAAACAGCTTGTTCATTAAGCCCTCTTTTGTTTGCTCTATTCATCCGCAAATACTTCCACAGTGTGGACACAAATGACGCCATAGCACAACATGAATACATTCACATGGGAGAGCCCATTTGCACAGCTTTCTTATCCTGTGTTGTTGATGCCATTAAGCTAATTGAGTTAATTAACCTCTGGAGCTGCGATCAACCAGTGCAGCCCCAAAACACTAAGCCTATACAACTGACACCAGATAATGCCTTAGTTTGTGCAGCAGTGAGCGTTGTAAATTGAATTGTTGGTTTCATGATTATATTATCCTTGGTGAAGGTTAAATAGATGCACACATGTAATCTCTGTTCCAAAACTTAGTGAGCTGCCTTGTTGCCTACTGTTTATATAGGCAGAGTCATAACTGAAATGGAATATTCAATTGATTAAAATGGAGTTTGTTATTAGCATGTTGCTAAGCTAACAACACAAGAAGTATAAAATACATACAACTTCAAATATTAGGTGAAATATTACATTTTTAATTATATTTATTGACAGCCTGAAATTTTTTCTTTTTACATTTTAAAAGTTAAGTACATAATATGCTGATTATTTAAAATATTTTATGAAGCCAAATGAAGACATCTACAATTTTACACAATTTTGGAGGAAAAAAACTTTGAATAGATGTTTTTTTGGGGGTCTGTAATTGGTGGTTTTTGGCCCTTTGGTTTTCGTGTTCATTTCCATCAGGAATATTCCTTCACTACCTTTTTATCACGTTTCTTTTTGTTAATAGTTATTTGTGTTCATTTGACAGCTGTTTTATCTACACTGTAAAAACATCCTGTTAAATTTTATGGTAAAAAACAAAAGAACAAAAAAAGAAAAAAAGAAAAACTGGCAGCTCTGGAGATTCACCGTAAAAATACTGACAATGTTTTCAGTATTACTGGATGGTATATTTGTGCCTGTATAATTAACAACTTTACACTTAAGTAATACACTCACCTAAAGGATTATTAGGAACACCTGTTCAATTTCTCATTAATGCAATTATCTAATCAACCAATCACATGGCAGTTGCTTCAATGCGTTTAGGGGTGTGGTCCTGGTCAAGACAATCTCCTGAACTCCAAACTGAATGTCAGAATGGAAAAGAAAGGTGATTTAAGCAATTTTGAGCGTGGCATGGTTGTTGGTGCCAGACGGGCCGGTCTGAGTATTTCACAATCTGCTCAGTTACTGGGATTTTCACGCACAACCATTTCTAGAGTTTACAAAGAATGGTGTGAAAAGGGAAAAACATCCAGTATGCGGCAGTCCTGTGGGCGAAAATGCCTTGTTGATGCTAGAGGTCAGAGGAGAATGGGCCGACTGATTCAAGCTGATAGAAGAGCAACTTTGACTGAAATAACCACTCGTTACAACCGAGGTATGCAGCAAAGCATTTGTGAAGCCACAACACGCACAACCTTGAGGCGGATGGGCTACAACAGCAGAAGACCCCACCGGGTACCACTCATCTCCACTACAAATAGGAAAAAGAGGCTACAATTTGCACGAGCTCACCAAAATTGGACAGTTGAAGACTGGAAAAATGTTGACTGGTCTGATGAGTCTCGATTTCTGTTGAGACATTCAGATGGTAGAGTCAGAATTTGGCGTAAACAGAATGAGAACATGGATCCATCATGCCTTGTTACCACTGTGCAGGCTGGTGGTGGTGGTGTAATGGTGTGCGGGATGTTTTCTTGGCACACTTTAGGCCCCTTAGTGCCAATTGGGCATCGTTTAAATGCCACGGCCTACCTGAGCATTGTTTCTGACCATGTCCATCCCTTTATGACCACCATGTACCCATCCTCTGATGGCTACTTCCAGCAGGATAATGCACCATGTCACAAAGCTCGAATCATTTCAAATTGGTTTCTTGAACCATGAGTTCACTGTACTAAAATGGCCCCCACAGTCACCAGATCTCAACCCAATAGAGCATCTTTGGGATGTGGTGGAACGGGAGCTTCGTGCCCTGGATGTGCATCCCACAAATCTCCATCAACTGCAAGATGCTATCCTATCAATATGGGCCAACATTTCTAAAGAATGCTTTCAGCACCTTGTTGAATCAATGCCACGTAGAATTAAGGCAGTTCTGAAGGCGAAAGGGGGTCAAACACAGTATTAGTATGGTGTTCCTAATAATCCTTTAGGTGAGTGTATATTGTTAATATACAAAGCTACTTAACTAACCAAAACCTGCTTTTTACCTTAAATGGATAGTTCACCCAAAAATGAAAATTCGTCATTAATTACTCACCCTCATGTCGTTCCCAACCCGTAAGACCTTCGTTCACCTTTGGAACACAAATGAAGATATTTTTGATGAAATCCGAGAGCTCTCAGGTCCCTCCATAGACCAATGTAATTAACACTTTCGAGGCCCAGAAAGGTAGTAAAGACATTGTTAAAATAGTCCATGTGACTCCAGTGGTTCAACCTTAATGTTATGAAGTGACGAGAATACTTTTTGTGCACAAAAAACAAACAAAAATAACGACTTTATTCAACAATTTCTTCACGTCTGTGTCAGTAACTTTTTTTTTTTTCAATTTACAGTACTGTTCAAAAGTCTTAGGCACGTTAGTATTTTCAGTCCAAAAAATAGTTTTAAGCCAGTTGTTTATAACTTTTGCTGTAGTGTGTCAGTAGGAAATATCAGTTTACATTTCCAAACATTCCTTTTGCCATTAATTGTAATAATCCAGTGAGATTTTTGTATGCACAAGGAGTCTGACAACAGCCGGCATGATCCACATGGAGACAGGCCCGGTTACAGAATCAAATCATTGAGGGTGCTTCTGAAGTCACTGAGGGTGCTCTAGTAAAGTGCAGATGTAGGCTAAGCAACGGCTCCACCATAGCAGTGTACAGTGAGAAATGTAAGATTAGTCATCAACTTTTACCAATAAATAGAATTTCAAAAATATTTTGCTACAAATGTTTGTCTATTAATCTATTAGTCTGCCTTTACATTGCTTTAATGCGTTACTAGTATTTTAACATGTTAAAACATGCTCCTGAGAAGCAGAAAAAACGGTTTTGTGAATTTAGATTTTTTTTTAGATTACATTGTTTGGAGCATAAGAAAACAAATTGACATTTTTCAAATAAATAAATAAATAGATAAAATAAAGAGCATAAAAATTGATTGGTGAATGAAAAAAACCCCCATTGTTTTTGCAGCATGCAATTGGCCGTCGGTCCTCTTAGCAGCATGAAAATCAATAGTTGTATTCAGTGAATTTTATAGACTGTAGCTTGCTGCTTAGCACTCTCTAGCACCCCCGTAGAACCGGGCCTGCACAGAGATCTAATCTTATCATCATCGAGTCTGTCTGTGATTATGTGAGGAAACAGAAAAAATCGAGACAGACTAAACTCAGAAGAACTGCAGGAACGTCTCCAAGAAGCCAGAAGTAACCTACCTGCAATTGCTATAAAATCAAAGCCATATGTCTAACCAAGTTGTGTTCCAAATTTGAAGTTGATATCACACAAATTGAAGTGCCTATGAGATTTTGTTTAGGCTGTTCTCCTGTGACAAATTAATACATTTCTGTCACAATATCACTTCTATAAAAAAACTGCAAAAATGGAAAATTGAGTCTCAGCCCTTTCCGACTATATGTATTTTGTCAAGATTAGAAAAATTTCGATTATAAAACAGTTCAAATAAATGTTGTAAAATGAAACGACATCACCCACTAAGGGGAGGAGCCCACTAAAAGGTTTTAAAGTACTGTTTTCATGGTAAAGCACTGTCCGATTTCAAAACGGTTTTCACAGGATGAATTTTGAGGTTTTAAGCTTTCCTAATTTACTAAATTACTAGGGGAAAAAGGTAATTAAAAAAGAGCACCAAGCGTCCCACTAGCGGGGTTTACAGTGCGTATTTTTCATCATGGAAATTTGTGCACATCATCATTTTATTTCTTCTTCATTTATGTGCCTCGTAATCTTTAATCAAAGTAACTTCCCCTCCCTCATGCAGTGGCATCTCTTCTCTGATGACATGTTTACTGGTGTGAGGGCGGGGCAACCTGTCAGTCACATGAGATCGACCAATAGCAAACCACAACCATCCAATCAATTCTCACTGGACAAAATCAAGTCCCGCCCTACATTTCTTCTTGTTCGAGAAGCCGTTTCACTTGGATATACATCACAATAGGGATGAAAAGACTATCGTAACTTCCATTTCATGCCGACTTTAAGGATACATGCAGTGCTGCCTTATACTTTGACCAAAATTAACATATTTTGTGTATATTTATGATGCTGTCTAGATAGTTTTGGAGCACAGTCCCACATTAAGATGCAAATCAGATGCCACATCTGTGCAGCACGGCATACAACACATCCAGCCACCTACACACATTCACCTCGTGCCCCAGAGCAGCTTTATGAGATTTCAATGAACGAGGCAATTTTATAGGGGTGACATTTATGATGGCCAGACAGCCATGAGCCCGAGGGGGGCATCATTCATTAGACAGCGGTGGCCAGGCACCTCTGCGCGTGCTCTTGAGAGATGTCACATAGACACAGGCTTATTCAGAGGGTAACGCTGGCAGAAAGCTACATTTCGGCACTGAAAAACAAGCCAGAGTTGTAGGGTGTAGATTGGGGGGGTGGGGGGGGGAAGAAAAGAGGAAAGGAGCGAAGAGATGGATAGGACGACGACGGCAGCCTGACAGGAAGTCTGTCTTTCTCCAGGTGTGGAGGTTCTTTGAAGATGTTGCTGCTGCATAGTTTTATACACACACTCACACACACATAAAGTCTTGTAGCTCTACCCAATAAAACATGTGCGCCACACACCCCTGCCTGCAGCTCTGTCCAATAACGGTGAAGAATGTCATATTGAAATTCATAGTGTGTGTTGCGGAGAGCTTTCCTCTCTTATTTCATTGGTATCCCTGTGCATAATGTGGAAATGTTCAGTAATCATATCTCATTAAGTGTGTGTGTAAGTGTGTGAATCTGCTTCACTTCACTAGTATTCATCTGCATTCTCATGTGAAGTGTTGAGGTTTGGATATACAGTATCAATGTATAGAAGCTTCTAAAGCTTTTTTTTTTCTTCTAGAGACTGGACAGAAATGGAAATACCGGAAACCTTTGTGAGGGTCCCGTCATACATCAGCGAGTTCAGTGCATCAAGACAGAATCCCATAGTAATTAAAAAAAAAAATAGCAATTTAAATATTTATTTTAAATTACTACTTTTTATTTATTTATTTATTTTTATAAATAATATGAATTAAATTAATGGCCACTTAGCATATTTATTCTAATTTGTATGAAAAAATAAATAAATATATATATATATATAGATTACAAAATGATGTTTTTACATTTTTAATAATATTTTTTTTACATCATAAATGTACACATGAGCCTAATTTAAATTAGGCATATTTGATCTTCTTTATCAGTAAATGTAGGTTTACTTTTTAAAATAGCTTTAAAACTGTTTACATAACTTTAAATTTTAAAATTATTAAAAATAAAACATATTTATTTATAATATGGGCCATAATTAAAGCCATAAGCATATTTTTTCTAGTTAGTCTGAAATATTATATTTACATTTTTACATAGATTTAAAAACCTTTTATATATATATATATATTATATTATATTATATTATTTAAATAATTAATTTTTATTTTTGTTTAAAATTCATATATTTATGTACGAGACAAATTTAAATCCATTAGTTATATTTGATCTTGTTTATTAGTAAAAAATGCATTTTTTAAGTATTTTTATTTTATTTTATAAAATCATATATTTATTTATAATAATATGGGCCAGATTAAAGCTATTCGGCATATTTATTATAGTTTTTAAATAGATTTTTTAATAAACCTTTTTTAATTTTTACATCATATTTTTATATACAAGCCAAATTTAAATCCATTAAGCACAGTTGATCTTGTTTATAATTATTTATTTATAATAATATGAGCCAAATTTGAAGCAATTTAGCATATTTAATTAATCTCATAAAATTTAAATATAGTAAAAATCCGTCTATAATTTCAATATGAACCTAAACAGAACAATCGTAAAGCTTTGTAGATCAATTGTGCAGACATTAAAGTATTAATGTTTTAGAGGTCGTACTTACACCGATATTTGTATGCATAAGTGTCTATCCAAACATAAAGACACATATATGTGGTAGAACTACACTTTCCTTATAAATACCTGTGAATACATCTGCTGTTTTTCTGCTTTCTGGCAGTCTGAAGCTGTGCTGCATATGTTGACCTGCTGTAAACTCTCATCTCTGCTTTTGAAATGAAGGTCTCTCGCTCTCTGTCAGTCCTTGAACGATTAGTTTCTCACCTGAGGCTGTAAATTTGATTTAGTATTGTCACTACACTAGAGACGTGCACACTTCTATTGGTCTTTTTATGAATTTAATGGGAAGGTAGGGCAGAACTGGAGATGAATATAAAAGAAGGCTTTATTTCCATCCTACGCCGCCTTGTAGAAACCTTGAAACTGAATGGTTATGAGGTAAATCACGTGAACACCATCATTTTCCATTTAAACTTCACTTTTCTGTATTCACTTTAATTTCATTTACCTCCTGCAGCTGTGGCACGTCGTGCTATTGTCCTGAGAGACGCTGAGGATGGAAGATGAACCTTCTATACTCCACATTGTGTGTCAGTGTGTGTTTGTGGAAATACACATTCAAAGTTCTGAAGCGAAGACAATTTTTCAGTTATTAAAAGTGTTATTTTCAGTGTTTCAAAAGCATGATTGTATTGATACTCCTCAAATTGCTTGCAAATTTTCAGCATTCAAAATCTAACAGTGATAATCTTGCATTATTTGCACACTCAATAGTCTTTTCTTTCTTGCAACACATTAACTTCCTCTATTCATCCATTGGCATTTCATTCCATCTAATTTTGTGCCGTATACCCCCTAAAACGCTGTTGTTTCGTGTCTGCCTCCATCTTTAACACTATTTTTTGCTGCCTTGCAAGGACTGCTATTTCCGTCTGGCAATGCAAATTAAGTTATATTTTGTGATGTGACTACAGTTCAAAAGAGATTTTTTTTTATGTTTTTGAAGTTATTTAATCAAAAAAATACAGTAAAAACAATACCTTTAATACTGTGAAATATTATTACTTATTAAAATAAGTGTTTTCTATTTGAATATATTTTAAAATGTAATTTATTCCTGTGAGGCAGATCTGAATTTTCAGCATCATTACTCCAGTCTCCAGTGTCACATGATCCTTCAGAAATCATTCTAATATGCTGATTTGCTGCTCAAGAAACATTATTATAATCAGAGTGGAAAATGTTTGTGCTGCTTAATATTTTTGTGGAAACTGAGATACATTTTTTCAAGAAATATTTTTTTGTAAGAATGTAATACTCTTTAACTGTCACTTTTGATCAATTTAATGAATTCTTGCTGAATTATTTACAGTAGGGGTTCAATCTTCAACTGGCTGGCAGGAGCCGCCACTGACAGATCATGTGACCTGTCAGTGGGTGGTGGCAGCTGCCAGTCTGATTCTGGGCGGGCTGGCGGCTGGAGTATAATGTGTTTCCTATCACACTCGCTGCATGGAAATACATTATTTTATTATTATGAATATAATATTAGGAATCTATTCTTTTGTATGATAGACGTTTTAGGGGGGTTTCTCGCAATTAAAGCAGTCAAATGAACGTCCTCACGACTGGGTGCTCACTGACGCTTGGCTGGCCGCTCAGTTCAGCTAGCCGCCGTTGAGCTACGAGTATAACGCGTTCTCTATCACTGTATCTGCAAGGAAATACATTATTTTATTATTATAAATATAATATTAGGAATCTATTCTTTTGTATGATTGACGTTTTCGGGGGGTTTCTCACAATTAAAGCAGTCAAATGAACGTGATCACGACTGGGTGCTCACTGACGCTTGGCTGGCCGCTCAGTTCAGCCAGCCGCCGTTGAGCTATTTTTTGTGCTCCCTTTGTAAATGAAATAAAAATGCAAACTATGAAATTTCTCCCTGATCATTTCGACATATCTTTTAAAAAGGCCACACCCTTTTGCAGTTCGCATTTTACACACATATTTGGTGTGGATATATCTCGTAAGCCTATTTTCTACAGAACCTCTGGTGCAAACTGGTGTTTGACATCAGAGCTGTTTTCTGAACTTCTATTTGTAAACGAGGATCTGGAGTACAATATTTATGAGTTATATAGAGTGAGAGCCTAGTTAGAGTGTTAGCTGCCACTAGTACTCAGTGTGTTACTCACAGTGGCAGTTTGAAGGTAAATAATATAATGTAAAAAGCAGGGACAGAATTCAGATAAAGCAGTTGAACCAAGTGAAAACAGGCTCAGTTTACAGCGTTGAACCATCTGTCTCCCTTTCTCTCCATTTCCTTTTTCTAACCCCTAACCTCTTGTCATGTAAATAAGTCTGATTTTCTTATAGCCTTGGACCAGCTGCTTCTGTGCATGTTTGTGTGTGTGTGTGTGTGTTTGGGCTCAGCTGTGGATGGAGGCAGGTGTCTAACCTCAGGGAAAGATGGCAAGTGTCACTGATACATCACACACAGAAATACACTCAACCAGAGCATGACTAATAAAGCTATTTGTGTTTTCGCTTACCATTTACAACCTTTTTCTTATGTCACACAGGACACACACACACATGTTCTCAGTCTCTCTGGCAGAGAAAACACTGCGGTGCAGTTCTGGCAGTGTGAGGTCTCCCACTGTGTGTGTTTCTTTTTATTTATGAGTTTTGATGTAAAAGGGACAAATATCCCCATTCACGCTGCAGTGCTTAATCTGTTGTATAAACACAGTGGCGCTCTCATGTGTTTGCAATCAATATCCGTGCAGTAGAAGCACGCAGAGAGCGCTGTGCCTCTGGGATTCAAACCTGAGACCCCATAAAACAAGTGCAAAGTCTGTCTTTGATCCAGACACAAGCTTAACACCTAATAAGGGAATTGTCCCTGCATTTTCCTGTACTTAAGCTGAGGTCCTAACAGGGCACAGCCGCTGCTTTAGACCCAATGTGGCACTGGATGCTGTGCTGAAAGGTTAATGCCTGAGTAAAGCCAGTGATTTAATTTGCGGCAGTGGTTTTGCTGTCTTAAGATTTTTTTTTTTAGCGTTGGGCAGAATGGCGCTTGATCACTCTGACAAGTTCAGAAATTTTGGGTTACAGTCCTGCAGTGAGAGCGAGCGACGTTCGGTTAGAAATGTTAATGGTAGCATGTCAATAATCCAGACGTCACAGTTATGCCACTGCAGTTGTATGCGCATTGTGGTGCTGGCAGAAAAACAGTGGTAACAAGTGGAGGAAAACGGTTGAGATTCATGTAGTAAGAGAAAAAAAATGTCTGGTGAAAAATATGATGGTCTTCATTCATACAGAATACAGTCATCGAAGATGCCCTTTAAAGCGAGAAACCGACATTTATGGTTTCAAGCCATTAAACGGAATGAAATCTGCTGATGAAATCTGCAATGATTACCCTACCATTAAAGCATGAATTTGACATAAACAGTAGTTCTACATAATATTCATATATGCAGTTCATTGGGGGCATAATGTATTACAGTTACAGCATGAAATAATATTTAAACCTATAACATTTTTATCTCACAATTCTGACTTTTTCTTGAAATTGCGAGTTTATATCACAATTCTGAGGAAAAGGAAGAATATTGAAACACGAAATTGCAAGAAAAAAAGGTCAGAATTGTGATATATAAACTCAAAATTACCTTTTTTAATTATTTTATTCCGTGGCTTCCATAGATTGCTACTGCAGAATTGCCACTTTCTGCAACCAGGTAGGCTCCGCCCACAAAACACATCATTGCTGTTTGCAAACACCCAAATGGTCTTCGACTATGCCAGGGGTTTTCAATCTGTTAGATGCCACGGACCCCCAAATATGATCATCCTTGTGTAAGGGAGCCCCGTTCAAAAAATTTAAAGGCAACTATCTTTTAACTCCCAATTTATACACTAAAAAATTTATAGTACTCACTATAGTAATGTAATTTTCGTAGAGGCTAGCAATAGTGAGCTAGTTTTGAAGGCATAAGATCCCACCCTCCCTTCAGAGCGTCTCCAAAGCCACGCCTACTTCAAAACACATGAATGCGTACAGCAGGGAGCAAACAAAAGCGTCACGAGAGACGGCGTTAAACTACCTCATGTCTCAAAGCACATAACAGTACAATAATAATGAACAAAAACAACTAAAACTGCTGCATATTCATTTCGGCGTTGATAGTGTTGCCATTTAAACGCATAAATTCGAGTCACAAACCGCTCCGAGTATAACGTCATGGGTTTCCATCTCTTCCTAATTACAATTATGGCGTGGAGCAACATTCAGCACTGCTTGTTGCTGCTCCTTTTCTCAGTGGAACATTCCAGAGACTGAAGGCCACCTGCATTGAGTACAAAACAAACTTACACTTACACTTAGAGTACACTTTCTACAAAACAAAACTTAATGAAGTGGTCAAAATCATTTCTGACAAATTCCATGTCTTCTGATATATTGCGCATCTGATGTGTCCTTTATTACTCGTGCTGTTCACTTTTCACAATCAACATATATTAAATAAAAAAATAACATTAGGCTATAATATTTAAACATCAATATGAAACAAAATACATTTTAATGGCTACTGAACACAAAACGTTTGACTGGTACTATATTTATAGCATCTGAGCAGAAATTTGCGAATAAAAGCTTTATTGATGTGACACTAGGCTATTTTACAATAAACACTTCATAATCTGTCCAAAACAGGCCAAAGAAATCTTGTCTAAACAGTCTTGTGTCTATGACATTTTATGTTGCAGCAGGATTCATATTGAAACGGTCTTTTTGCGTTTAATATTCACAGACATTAACAGAATAAACTTACCTCACAATCGGCTGGCAGTTGCTCTTAGAAATAAGCAGCTTTTCTTCTTAGGTAAATTATTCCAGGATTATTCCTCAACGCGTCTCAAAACGATGTAGCTAAAGTATAGCACTACTCTTGATGTGTTTATTCGAGTTGATGTGGGCGTTGACTCTGCTGGCATGGATTGCGTCAGTATTTGAATTTCAAAAGAACTAGCGCTCCGTGGGCGTGGCGCATTAGCGGAACGAAGAGGCTCGCGAACGACTGACATCTCTCTCTTTTCAAACAGATTACATAAACAGAGAATATTTGTTTTCGTTTTGATTTACATTATTTAAAACCTGACATTTCACCGTTTCTTTAGACATATGTCTCATGTTTGTGAGACAAGTATTCACTAAGTTAGAGTTCATTTTCTGAAGACTATCTGAATGAACGTCATTGAGAGAGAGGCTACAGATCGCACACCATGTTTGTTTTCTTTATTTTGCAAAAAGCACAACTATACAAAAAAAAATAGAAACTTAACATATTATAAGGATGTGTAACACTTGCCTGAATGATAAAAATCGACAGAGTTATTTGAGTCTCTTTGGCACTGATAAAAAAAAAAAGCGAGTTGATCGCGCCGGCGCGACGGCCGACTCGAGGGGGTTAACATTCCAACATTACTCCTCTACACGAGACACACGGCTACCTACATTCACTACACAGATCAGTAACATGTGACCAGTGGTTTTAATTAATGACATGAAGAAGCTGCATTATGAGTGCCTGGATGAGCTGAATGTTTGGCTAGATTTACAGAGCTTTCGTGTGTGTGTGTGTGTGTGTGTGTGTGTGTGTGAGGGTCTCAGACAGTGCATATAAACAATGTATGTCTGTTTTACATGTCATGCATATGTTTAGACAGCATTAATTTAGTTTGTATGAGATCTTAGACTTGGCAACATGACAAAAAAGTCACTTACAACAATATATTGTGAACTGGGTGGTCATCTTTAGTCATGAAGGTTTAACAAAATACTTAAATTGTTTCTCCTCAAGTGAAGTATCCACACACTGTCTTGACAGCACATTTGTTCTCAATTACACTATAAATCGCATTTGAACCTAACATAAACCTTGTACACATCAACAGATTTGTCATTGCTCTGCTTTTGCATGTCATTGCCATGGGTTGTTGGGTGCTTTAGGGGCCTGTAACAGTGTGTGGAGTTGTTCGAGCTGTGCTTAGTGTAGCATGTCACATTCAGTGCCCAGCGGTACAGTTTTTAGTCAACACTGTCCAGAAGTCCCACTGTGCTACTCCACTTTCTACAACACTGAAAGAGAGACAGTGTACACATTTTGTTTTCTCTTTCTGTGACTTACTTCTTTTCTTCTTTTAAAGTGAACTGGCAGGGTGTGTGACTCTCTAAAATACCCATTCTAGGTCACCAGTGGTCTTGCAAAATGGATTGTGTATGTGTGTTTGTAAGTTTCTGAGCGTCGTTGTGAATGATGTCCTATTTTCTGGGTTGTTATGTACAATGTCTATGTTTGGACTCAGCTGCATGTGTGTGTCTGGTTGTCTGATTTCATCTTCTGATTTCTTCTCTGTTTGATTTCATTTCTCAGAGAGCTCCTGCTACTTATACTTTCATTTCAGTTTTGTCCCAGTTGTTTTTTGACATTATTAGCTGCCTTAGGTCCATATAGACCTGTTTATTTCATATTCATTGACTCACTTGCTTTTTAGACTCCTGCTTCTCCTAACTTTGTGATGTCTTAGAAATGAAAGTAGATGTAAATGGGACAACTGACAAGAGTATAGAGCTGTAACGTGGATGGCAGCTTTAAAGTCTATCATTTGGACTTCATTAGGGCAAAAGAATTGTGAAAGAATAGTTGGGAGGGAGCATGAAGAATCATTTTCACACATGAATAGGCACCTCTGAGTCCAGACCTTAAATTCATTGAACGTCTTTGTGATGTGTTAGAGTAGACTTTACAGAGTGCTTGACTCTTGCATTGTCAATACAATGCAAATTCATGTGTGGAAATGATTCTTCATGCTCCCTCCCAACCATGCTTTTACATGTCTGATGAATCTTGACATTGTCATCCTGGAATATGGCCATAATGTGTCTTCCTACATGGTTGTTTAAGAAATTAAAAGCTACACACTCCATTAATTAGGGTTAGAAGAACTGCTGCCAAATATATAACATGCTAGAAACATAATAATCACTGCAATAATGATCCAGTCATAGACTCCAAAAACATTATTGACTTGTCAGCGTATTTTTTTCCCCCTCAGGAAACAGATCAGTAATAGGAGACTTAAAAAGGGTGAACGAATGTGAGTGATTGTAATGTTTATGATGTTTATAATGTTGAGATGCTTAAATTCACTTGTAGCATTTAAAATGAATGATTTTAGTTTTTTTCTGTTTTATATTTGGACATAGTATATAATTTACCATCTTTCATTTATCAGTTATTAGCCATAACATGAAAATAACCTGAAACCATAGTTTCAACAAACATTCGCAAATAGCATCACAAGCTTATATGGTTGTAATTACAGCTTTCGAGCTTTGGTTATTACTCCTCCACCTCCACCAATGTGGTTCAAACGACATTGGTGCGATCATTTTACTATGGTTTCAGGAAACACTTGTGGCTAGTTGGTTATTTTCTCCAACGATTTATCTTATATGGTAGTTAATCAGTGAGTTACATCGTTGTACGGGAAACGCACCCCAGCATAGCAGTAACGGCCAGAATTTTAATATTGGTGCATCTCTTGAGTAGATTTAAAGGTCTCTATTTGCTTTTCAACTAGCCTCATTGCTGTCTATAAGAAGCAGTTTCTTCAGACAATTTGATTGGACTCATGGGATTGAATCATACTAACCTTGACTCAACATTCTTGACTCAATGTTTCAATGACTCACTGTTCTCTGTTGGTATCATTTGTGTTATTGTTGTTGCCTGCTGCCTTTAATGAGTTGCAGACACTCGGCCTGGCCTGCTGGTCTGGTGTTCATACGTGTCTTGCTTCTTGCATAGTCTGTCTGGCTAGCCTGAAAGACTACGATCTGGTTTAAAAAACATTTGGTGTCAGACAAATGGTGGATTACAGGTGTAATCTGTCCCAGGCCGGTGACCGAGAGCAGTGTCTCACTAAGAAAGCCAAGACCAGCTGGCCTGTATACAAGCAGAGCTCCCACCTGCCAAGCGCCCGGGCCGGATTAACAGACAATGAAGCGATGAATCTGACTTTGGATGTGTTCTGACTTCTCTTGTTGGATCCAGGCTGCTAAAGTAATATAATGGGATTCCAAATGTGGATTGCATTCAAGGGTCAAAGGTGAGGGCATTACAGAATCCAGGTTGTTTCCATTGCTATGAGTTTTATGTGCGAGTTAATATATGTATGCATGAAAGTTATTTAGTAGATAATGCATAATAAAGTTATTTATGCAGATCTCATGCAAATTAACCTGTTAATCTATAATTACAAAATATTGTGCACAATTCTTTGTCCCACCTCTGATCTAGTACCTAAAATGAAGTGGCATTAATGAAAAATATAAGGCATTTTTTTTAATGAATTTTGAGTAGACCGATAAACATGCTACTGCTATTTTCTGCTGCGGGACAGTGCCAACTAACCAAGGTGTTTATCTTTGGCTGTCGCCATTTAGGTATGGGGAGAAATTTGGCCATCATTAGCATTTTGGCTTGACGGTTGTTCTTCGTTTGACAATAATACATTAATTTGGCTATCACGGGTGTCGTGATTTGGCCAGGTTGTGGTAATTTGGCTTTGGCACTGTATTTTGGCCATGGTTAATAATTAGTATCTCATGGAGCTTATATTACCGCAGATGACAGCAGAACAGATGAGCTAGTGATGAGTGTCGAGATGTGAATGACAGATTAAACAAGGACCCTGTTTCTGTATTGTAACAACACTGAGCTTTTTGTGTGGTATCTTTGTGCTAAAGTCTGTGCTGAAGAGTTTATATTGTGATTGGTAACATTAATTGGTTTTGTGAATGATATAATTTAGATTTAAAGAGTTATGGAATATAGACTTTCTTTAGGATATTTAATTTGACACAAACAAAGGTTAGTATGATGGAATTACAGAATATCTGTGTATCTGGTATGAATATATGTGTCATATTTTACCATGGATATGTTGAATTCTTGATTCTGATTGGCCGAAGAGCACTCAGAGGTGTTTACGTGTGTATAGCTGCATGACTGTGACCTTGTTCTAGGTTTGTTGACTGTTTTACAGTTACAAATCATTTCTGATAATAGTAGCTTGTGATGTTTCATAATAATAATCAGTCTTCCAAAGTCATAAAGTAAAGGTGAGTAAATAATGACAGAAATTAAATTTATGTATGAACTATTCATTTAATTAACAATTAATTAGCAATTAATTTTTTTATGGTCAATAATTAATGATGAATTATTAATCGTCACATAGACAATGTACTTCCATCCCCCACAACTAGTGTGTTACTGAAGTGTGTGTGTGTGTGTGTGTGTGTATATATATATATATGTATATATGGTAACACTTTAGTGTCCAATTCTCACTATTAAGTAGTTGCTTATTTGCATGCATATTTCTAGGATATTGGCTGTTTATTAGTACTTATAAAGCACATATTAATGCCTTATTCTGCATGACCATATTCTACATCTCTTAATCCTACCCAATACCTACACTTAACAACTACCTTACTAACTATTAATAAGTAAAAATTCGTAGTTAATAGTGAGAATTATATGTATTACAGCCATTAAAAACCTACATTAGTTTAGAATACTTAATTATTGATTTTAATAGATAGATGGATGGATAGATAATATACTTATACTTTGCATTCACAGACACTCTCTCTAGTGTTGTAGTACTCGAGACCAAGACCGGTCTTAAGACCATTATTTGACGGTCTTGATCTTGTCTCGGTCTCGACCACATTTGTACTCGGTCTTGTCTTGGTCTCAGACTAAGAGGACTCGGGATTTTGTTTCAAGACCACAACTGCTGGGATATTACTAAATTGCCAGTGCATTGCCTGATTTATTTATTAACATCATTAATGTGATTGGATGTAAAACTTACTGCTTCAGATGCAATCAATAACTTATTTCTAATTTGATTTATTTATTGTGCCGATTCAGAAATGAATTAGGGATTTGCAAAAATGTCACCAAAAATGAATACAAATGCTCACAAAATTAAAGATGTTGTTGCAAAAAGTTCTTGTATGAGATCTGGATTTATAACACGTGATATAATTAACCAATATCACAAGAGCAAGAGAGCTGTTTTCACAAATTTGAGCATGACTGCAAACATGATATTGCTTTAACAAACATTCAATATTTTTTTAAAACATTATCCTCAACATTATTTATGCATTTGTAATTAATTCAGATACATCTTCTGTACCACCTCTGTAGCGCAAAGATGAATTTTGCTGTTAATGATTTAATTTGATTGGTAACAGCTCTATATAGTGTCTTATTCTAATTATATTTATTATAAGTTATAAGTCATTTCTCAGGTGGTAATGTGGATCTCTATGAATTTAAGGAGTGCTGGTCTGGTCTGGTCTTGGTCTTGACTCGGTCTCGTCCTGCCTTGGTCTTGTCTTGGTCTCAACACACATTGGTCTCGACTTGGTCTCGGATTAGGTGGTCTTGACTACAACACTAACTCTCTCTCTCCTTGGCATTTTCCTGTACCGTATCCCTCTTTAAGAAAAGTATTTTCTACCTGAATGACAGCTTTAAACAGTATTGTTTGTCTTTGTGAGTTGTGAAAAGCCTCTGGGTGATCTGCTTACTGAGGGGCAAGTGAGAGCGACTGGTTCTGTGTTCAGACTCGCTGGTCTCTGCGTGATATGCATCTCCCGCGGTACTGTTTCATTTCGTATGCTTCCTTTTGAAATGGCACCACTTTCTCTGTGAACTTCCTTCCCTTCTCGGGTTCCCGTCTAAAGCATTATTAGTTCGCTCTCTTGCTTGCCCTCATGCTACCTGCTGCGGAGACCTTTGTTGCCGAGAGCGTGGTTGCCACGGTAACGCACCACCAACAGATGCTAGACACCTTTCCCCCCCTCAGCCGTCAGTCTTGAGCTTTTTTGCACAAGGAATGTGACGATTCTAACAAGTACAAAAATAAAATTGGGTAAATGGAGAGGCAGAGAGGCAGAGGCAGTGCGGATCCGTGTTGAGCTGTAAAAGAGCAACTCCACCTCATGAACTCATGAGCCCAATTAGCATTCATTAGCACCCCTCGCTACTGCCTCACACACTCTAATTTTAGCCATCGGCTGCGTTCAATAATGTGGTGATTATACTAAAGGAGCAGTGAAGGACATTTTCATTTGTTTCTCCCATGGCTGTAACAGCTAGCTGGCAACAACAGCCTCTTTTTTGTAGGGATGTGCCCACTTTTTGTGGGACAGTGTCACTTGACCTTAGCGCAGAGTTTATACTTGTGGAAATTCAAAAGTGTCCGTTAACAGGTTCTGCTGACTGTTTAAAATGTTTGTGATTCTTATAGTCAGCATTAAATGCTGGCAGTATATTGGGCCTGCAGTTATAGTTTAAATTCAGATCATGTCCTTCCCTTTTCTCATCCTTCCCCAACATGCCCTTCAGTCTAGTGAAGGCTAGAGAAGAGTAGAGGAGTTGGCTAGTCATCAAACAACCAACTACATTATTTATGAGGTTGTCTAGTTTATCTAGTTTTTTTTTCTTCTTATATATTTTAAGTTTTGGTATTACATTTTGTTAGCTTGTTAACAACTGTTAGACAGTTAACAAGGTCAAACCCTCTCTGAAAAGTGTCTTTCAGTCCTGTTTTTTTTTTTTTTAAATAAACCTTAAAATTACATATGCACTTTCATTCAAATGCAAATATTAAATGTACAGTGATGCATTGCATACAATATACAAAGCAAAGCAGTAAAAAAAAAAGAGAAAAACAACTACAAAAATACATAAAATAATATAAATATAAAAATCAGAATAATGGTACATTTGGGTATAAAAAATATCAAATAAATGTAAAGCTCTCAAACTTTTAAAGTCTTTCTTATTCAAAGAGTCTCTGTCTATGTGCAGCATTGCTTTTATCAACAAAACCATAAAGTTTGTATTTATGAATGTGAAATTTCGTCAAAAGCATAAGTAAATAATTCAATAAATAAATTTCATCTTCTTCAGGATAATCAGTGAAGCTAAGAAGTTTCCCATAAAAGTAAAAAAAGTGATTAATAAGTATTTTCATTAATAAATGTATACATTTTCATAATTTTTTTACCTTACACCACAATGTAGCTGAATAAGTACAATGCCACAATACATGCGAGGTGATTTCATGGTAGTTATTACAGGAAAGTTTATATTTATACATTTGCATATTGCCGCATATGGACATCTTTGGCCATTTTTGATCAGTGTCTAGCTGGGTTTTTTTTTTTTTTCATCACAAAAACATGTTTTATGTAAATGGACATCAAAAACATGACTGATTTGGGTAAGGTGAATCTGAAACATACAGGGCTTCCGTAAGAGCGGTTAGTTGATTAATTGTACAGGCAACACATTGAATAGTTGATTTTGTAATAGTGTTAATTTTGTCAGCTATTTTTTAATTTAGTCTTATTCTTAATCCTGTGTCATATGTACTTTTTAGTTTTTATTATATTTAGTCATATTTAGTTTCATGTTTTTGCTTAGTCAAGTTTTAGTTTACTAAATGTCTAGCTATCTATTTTAGTCACTGAAAACTTGGTCACATTTTCATCATGCCATTATTTTGCCCAAAATTATAATCGCAACGATTGGTGTAATTTGAGAAATTATTGCACTTTTACATTACAAGCACAGATCAAGAGAATGTCAACTCATACGCATGGTACATTTGACCTCATCTAGTTTTCTGGTGTATTATAGGCTATTTATCATATAAATTAACACACTCTGTATATGAAAACTGGTAAAACAAGAAATTTCTCTCAAGAATTAAAACGGTTAAATTCCTGATAGTAATTCTAATAATTGCAAATTACATTAATGTGTTTCCGTTAAAACAGCAGCATATAAGACTTTGTATTGTCACACAGAGCTGTGTAATTGCATTTATTCAGCAACCACAATCGTAAACAATATAAGCCTAGTCGAGATTCATGTTTGGATTTATTACAGTTCATCACTGAGAAGGTTTGATCGCAGATTTAGTCACAGCAAAGGAACAGACTGACTGAATGACGCTTCATTTGAGCAGAATATCTCAGTGGAGATCACTAAACTCCAGCTGACTTGTTTGTCAGTGTTTTCAGATGATCGCCGGCGCTTCCGCAGTGTAGTGTGCGCTTGGTTTCCAGAAGAATGAAAGCTCGTAGTAATATTTTGTCTTCTCTTTTTTTCAAAAAAATAATATGGTAATGTTTTTTATTTTTAATATACAGTGGGAAGAACAAGTATTTGATACACTGCAGATTTTGCAGGTTTTCCTACTTACAAAGCATTTAGAGGTCTGTAATTTTTATCATAGGTACACTTCAACTGTGAGAGACGGAATCTAAAAATCCAGAAAAATCACATTGTATGATTTTTAAATAATTAATTTGCATTTTATTGCATGACATAAGTATTTTGTCACCTACCAACCAGTAAGAATTCCAGCTCTCACAGATCTGTTAGTTTTTCTTTAAGAAGCCCTCCTGTTCTCCACTCATTACCTGTATTAACTGCACCTGTTTGAACTCGTTACCTGTATAAAAGACACCTGTCCACACACTCAATCAAACAGACCCCAACCTCTCCACAATGGCCAAGACCAGAGAGCTGTGTAAGGACATCAGGGATAAAATTGTAGACCTACACAAGGCTGGGATGGGCTACAGGACAATAGGCAAGCAGCTTGGTGAGAAGGCAACAACTGTTGGCTCAATTATTAGAAAATGGAAGAAGTTCAAGATGACGGTCAATCTCCCTCGGTCTGGGGCACCATGCAAGATCTCACCTCGTGGGGCATCAATGATCATGAGGAAGGTGAGGGATCAGCCCAGAACTACACGGCAGGACCTGGTCAATGACCTGAAGAGAGCTGGGACCACAGTCTCAAAGAAAACCATTAGTAACACACTACGCCGTCATGGATTAAAATCCTGCAGCGCACGCAAGGTCCCCCTGCTCAAGCCAGCGCATGTCCAGGCCCGTCTGAAGTTTGCCAATGACCATCTGGATGATCCAGAGGAGGAATGGGAGAAGGTCATGTGGTCTGATGAGACAAAAATAGAGCTTTTTGGTCTAAACTCCACTCGCCGTGTTTGGAGGAAGAAGAAGGATGAGTACAACCCCAAGAACACCATCCCAACCGTGAAGCATGGAGGTGGAAACATAATTCTTTGGGGATGCTTTTCTGCAAAGGGGACTGGACGACTGCACCGTATTGAGGGGAGGATGGATGGGGCCATGTATCGCGAGATCTTGGCCAACAACCTCCTTCCCTCAGTAAGAGCATTGAAGATGGGTTGTGGCTGGGTCTTCCAGCATGACAACGACCCGAAACACACAGCCAGGGCAACTAAGGAGTGGCTCCGTAAGAAGCATCTCAAGGTCCTGGAGTGGCCTAGCCAGTCTCTAGACCTGAACCCAATAGAAAATCTTTGGAGGGAGCTGAAAATCCGTATTGCCCAGCGACAGCCCCGAAACCTGAAGGATCTGGAGAAGGTCTGTATGGAAGAGTGGGCCAAAATCCCTGCTGCAGTGTGTGCAAACCTGGTCAAGAACTACAGGAAACATATGATCTCTGTAATTGCAAACAAAGGTTTCTGTAGCAAATATTAAGTTCTGCTTTTCTGATGTATCAAATACTTATGTCATGCAATAAAATGCAAATTAATTACTTAAAAATCATACAATGTGATTTTCTGGATTTTTGTTTTAGATTCCGTCACTCACAGTTGAAGAGTACCTATGATAAAAATTACAGACTTCTACATGCTTTGTAAGTGGGCAAACCTGCAAAATTGGCAGTGTATCAAATACTTGTTCTCCCCACTGTACATATACATATAATATACATTTAATACATTTTAGTCTCATCTTATTTCATCAATGATATTGCATGTTAATATAGTCACAGTTATCGTTTAATGACCTTGGTGTCGTCTCATCATCGTCTCGTCTTAGTCATGTGAAAAAAATTTGTTGACGAACATTTTCCGTCATAATTTTCAATACTCAGTACTCCACAACTCCCACAGTACTTTGCTCAGCAAGTTAAGCAAATTAAATTAGATGGATGCCAACACGGTCATTATACTCTCCTTTTCTTTACTATAATGTGATAAGATATAAAGTAGGAGAGAGAACCGTAGTGCAAATGAGAGGCCAGGAGGACATGCTGGATTGCTCTTGTCTCTTCTGCCCTGCCGTTTAATCAGTCAACAGTAATTTAATTACCATGTATTACTGCAGGAGAGAGTGAATGAGAGAAAGAAAGGCAGAAAATGCGTGTGATGAATAGGGTCCTTCTATCACATTGTATATAACGATCCACAAGTATCATCCAGTTCCAGAAATGAAAGCAGCATTTATTTTCCTGGAGTAATTTATGCAGAATAGCTCATCTGAGATTTTGTTTTGTGAAATGTGTTCCCTTCAGTCATTGTGAGGCACCGAATAAAATCGCTTTAGGCTTTAATTGAGTCCTGAGCCACTGCTATTGTGTCCCGATTATCGCTAATCACAGCGCAGTCACTGAAACACCTGATAGGATTGTGTGGTCATCGTGTAGAGTTGGGAATAATGCTGCCTTCACATGCTATCAGAAATTTCCTACTTCCCACTTATGAATTTATGATTTACGAGGAGCTCAATGTAAAATACATGCTATGTGTATAAAACATAGGCCTACAATACGCTTTAAATGATTATTTATATATGTAAATATGCACTACTTTAAAGGGTACATAACACACACAGTTTCTGCCAGTCTCATGTTAATCTTGAGTACCTATAGAGTAGTATTGCATCTTTCATATCTCCGAGTCTTTAGTTTTATCATATTTATAAAAGACTGATACGCTGTACCGATTCTTTCCGAAAACAGCCGAACTCGTGGATGCGTGCAGTGGGTCACGAGCGCACACACACACACGCACAATACATCATGGCATTATCCCTGGATAAATTTTGATTCACTATACGTTCGTGTTGTTGACATTATATGCACTTACGCGCCGATTGCCAACAAAACACAGACATTTGATGCAGTTTCACTCACCGCCTGCGGTTTCGACTCATGACCGGGAACAAACAAACACAATTATCCCTGAGTTTCTCAGTAGTAAATACAACTTGAGAGGGCGTTCATAGCCAATTTTTAACTAGTAAACTCGCATTTATGATAATTCCGATAGCATTCTGATAGCACTTGAAGGCACTTTAATATCTGTATGATAGAGCGAACGTGTTTAGAATATGATTCTAACATACTACCTACTATTGTACTGTTTTATAAGTATCAGCAAGTATAAATACTCTGTAAATGGTAGTTATTTTTAAGTATAAACAAGTATTATTCATTATTAGTTTAAATTAATACAACAATTGATTGTTGTTATCCTTGATTAAATTATTAATATTATTAATACATTAAAATATTTATGTATCATTTTTATATAAATATATATATATATATATAATAATTTTTATAATTGTTATCAATAAATTGTACAATAAAATAATAATATTAAATATTAATATGATATTTAATTTTGAGAAATATTATTAATTAATTGGTAATTGTTGTACTATTCATCATATCAATAATTGTAATTAATACTATTTAATGAATTAATAAAATAATAAACATTAATAAGTATTCAATATTCATGTATAAAATGTAATACTAATACATATTATTAATTAATTGATTAATTGTTTTAAAAAATTTATAAAATACAAATTAGATAACGCCGTTAGGATACCGTTTGTCATGGCTTCTGCTTCATCCATTTATTCACAGTTCAATGACTCTTGGAAGTTCAAGTTCACAATGCATTATGGGATATAGTTATCATGCATACAGAAAATTAACTTGCACTAGTGTAAATATAAACATGTTATTCCCTGAAGGATTATTATGGTAGTATACCATTTTCAACATATACAGAGAAGTGTGTTGTCAGATAAATAAAAGTGACTACATGATGTCATATATATATTGGACTGACTCTCATACGTGTGGATTATCATTAACTTGGGTGTGATTACAGTAGTGATACAGTCAGCAGTCATAAGGAAGCAACCGTCAGTTTCTTTTCAAAAGCGTTCAAAGTTCAGCTGTCTTAAATTTGTGATTGGTTCAGTGTTGAAATTCAAACTCAGAGGTAATAAATTTAAGGTAGACATCATCAATGACCTCATCTGTGTACGCTGTGCATTCTCTCTCTGAAGAAATCTAATCCGCACATCCGCTACATATCCTGGAGATTTTGATCATAGGTAAGCCAATGTTTGCTTTAGCAATTCCTTCTATTGCCCTTCTATTACGTTTTTAATACCTCTTTCTGAACTTTTCTTTTTGCCTGTACTGGCCACAATAATCCTAAATCTTGTCTAATTTAGCATTTAACATGGTGGGTTTTGTGAATAGTTACGCTTTAAGATCATATCTTAATGGTCTGCAAGTTTTTATTGCTGTCTCTCTGTGTTAATAGGTCTATGGGAGAGCATTGTTTGTAAAATCTTTTGGTGTGATAAGATCGTTCGAACTGAATTAGATGCTTTAGATGCTTCCAAATACTGTTGGAAGTAGTTGGCAATGCTGTATTCATTGGAAATCTGAGCTTTTTGGGGTGCTAAATATGAGTAAAATATGGCTTATTTATATGCAGGAAAATATTTTTTGTCACATATAGTGAAATGACACCTATCTGGGAAAAAAAAGTTGATAATTACACATAAAACACGTGTGTGTGTGTGTGTGACTGTGTATAAATAATTTTTCAGGGCAGTAGTTACTAATAACTCTCAAAATTGCCCTTCATCTGTGATTTCTTTCTTTCTTTATTTTTAGCTCAGTTTAAGTTGTGTCCTCTCAGTCTCTCTGCATTAGTTCAGTGTGTGCGATATGACATGCGGCTTGGTTACGGGTGTATGTCTGCTGCATCTTTACAGGGTCACAACAAAGTGTAACCAACAACCTGCCTCTTGTGTAGCCGTCAGGCTGGTACTCCATGCCCTGAGAGCCCCTTTCACATTTAATTATGTGTCACAGAGACCCTGGGGAGACGGCGAGAGAGAGAGAGAGAACAGAGATTACAGAGAGAGAGAGAACAGAGATTACAGAATACAATCACAAACATTCAGAGCAAGAGAAAGGCAGAGATTGAGATAGCGCAGTTGTGGCAGCTGGTTAAATGCTGATGGAGTTCTTGTTCACCCATTAGATGTTAATGGCCGTACCGTAGCCTCAGTGTTGCTCCTTTAACGAGCCAATCTTTTCTTTCCAAACAGCGAGGGAGGTAGACATGAATAAATGAATAAATGAAAAGGCAAGGTGCTAGATGAGATCAAGGTGTTCACTGCAGACTTTTCATTACGACCTGCTACTTTTAACCTTTGAGACACATCTGATTAGGAGGCGGAGATGTTGGCTGTCTGAAACCAAAGACAGTTGAACCGTGGCTAGTGCCATCAAAATGATAAGTTTAATTACTCCAGCTGCTGTGAGAAAAGAATGATCCGCTGAAGAACATGCGCCTCACGTGCGTTACTACTACTAGCCGGACTCATTCTTTATGTATACAGACGTGACGTAATGACGCAAAGACATGCTTGAATTTCCCGTGGAAATCCACCATACCACTCTAATTATAACACATTATTACAAGTTTACCGCTGTAAATGGGGCTAAGGTAAGGAGATCGTTTTGAATACGTACTACCGGCACATCCGGGAACTTAACCGTCAATTTCGTCACCGCCCCTTTTTAGGGGAAAATAAACTAGACTTCCCATAGACTTCAATCCAAATAGCGGCACAAAACAACGTCCGTACGCAGCCGGCAGGCGTGAATAACTTAAGAAATCACTAAGATTAAGCATGTCATGTAATTATACTGTATGTCCACCCTGCCTGCCGCGTGAAAGATACATCCACAAACGTAATTTGGTCAATTTAAAAACATGTCTCTTCATTCTCCCAGCGTCAAATTGGTGTAACAAACGAATGATTTTACTTCGTTTTTGAAAGTAAACATCTTTAAATGTATGTATTATGTCTTTATATTTAGAGTACTGAGTGCACTTTTCTGTCTAGCCATACAACTAGCCTGACTTAGCTTTCAATAGCATCATCCGTAATTCATGATTCAAAAATGACGTAAAATCTTTCACTGCTTACCTGGTGACTCGATGAGGTACGAGTAAATGTCCGGGTAAGACACCTCTGGCCACTGGGTGGGGTTGTTACACCAATTTGACGCTGGGAGAATGTTTTTAAATTGACCAAATTAAGTTTGTGGATCTATCTTTCACGCCAGGCACGTGCAGAGGGGAGGGCTTTGGGGGCTCGAGCCCCTGCCCTTTTTCAAACTTAATCGAAAGTGCCCCTCTCAACAATTATCATCAATAATATTGTGGTCAATAAAACAATAATATGACAACGTGTACAAAACAGTAACAAAGCGCTCAAAAGTCGGAAATGGCGTTTATTTTTTACTTATCTGTCAGATATCGTTGCCATGACGCGTTGCTATGCCTTTTAACAGACCCGCCAAAGTCGCGCTATGATTGGATATGATCGGTTATGGATGGATATGATTGGTTCACGCGATAAATCCCGCCTCTTGATTTCGTGCGCGTTCTCGAATCGGCCTAAAGACTAAAAAAGTAAGTAAACAACTAAGCCATTTGGATATCACCGCTTTATGTCACGTCAAAATCAAACCTGAAATGACCTGAAAACATGATGACTGTGGGGTTTTTAGTGAGCAATCAGCTTGGGGAAATTAAAGATACATCTTCGTTTCTGTCTTTGACATTCATTGTTTACCGGGCTTGATGTAAGTAAGTTGACTTAAAAAGAAAAGCTAAACATTAGTTTACAAATAAAATATATTGTTTAAATTGTTACTGCCTTTAGTTATTATTTTGGAATAAATGTAAAAATGTGTAAAAACACTAATTTGATGAAATTTAATAAATAGAACATTATAGTGTAAAAATAGAAAATGGAATTGTATTTGGTCTTTTGTGTAGCCTAATGTTTATTTAACCAGGAAAATGAAGTGTAACAGGGACATATATTTATATTTGATTTGTAAAAAAAAATGTGAGGACTTTGCCTCCTCATTTTAAAACACCACCGTACACCACTGTATAAAGCTATGCCCATTTTTTACATTTGAGCCCCTGCCCCTGAGGAACTCTCTGCATGTCCTTGTTTCACGCTCTATGGCAGGCAGGGTGGACATATACTTGACATGTTTAATCTTAGTGATTTCTTAAGTTATTCACGCCTGCCGGCTGTGTACGGACGTTGTTTTGTGCCGCTATTTTGTATTGAAGTCTATGGGAAGTCTAGTTTATTTTCCCCTAAAAAGGGGCGGTGACGAAATTGACAGTTAAGTTCCCGGATGTGCCGGTAGTACGTATACTGGCTTGTTGTGTACTTGCTCAAAAATTGATTTTGGATCATTTTTAATCATAAAAAGTTACGGACTGCAGCTTTAAAAAGAATTGTACTGAAAAAACTTTTGAAGACATTTTGTCAAATTAAACTTTGAAAAACATGCCTCAAGACCTTTACATTGAACTGTTTTGAATGGTTTTGAAAGTGTTTAATAATTAATTGCTCTAAATTAATGCATTCATTTGATGACCCTACTTAAGACACAACCAAACAAATATTTAATCACAATTTATTGTTAAAAATCTATTAATAATTTATTCTTTGCATCCATCTGCCGAACTGCACTGGATAGTGGGAAATCATAGGCAGTGAAGGATACATCTGTGCTGATTTCAGAAAGTGACCAGATGAAGGCGAGTTTTCAAATTCAGCTTTTTGAAGTCGACATGCATGCCAGATTTGTTGGAGAAACCTGACCATTGCTGTTGACCGGATGTTCTACAGACGTCGAATAAGGACGTGCTTTGATACCCTTTGTATATTTTTTTCAGTTTTCAGGTCTCAGCCACCAAGCAATTTGCGTCACATTTGCATTCATTCATTTAACAGCCGCTTTTATCCAAAGCAACTTACAAATGAGGAAATGCAACATAAGCGATTCATCTAAATTGATTATGAGACACCTGCTCCAGGAGCTGCAGGGTTAACGTCATCCTCGCCCTTCTTTCTCACAATCCACCTGCTGTGTGTATGTAAGTGTGTTTCTTTATACACACCTCCTTCCCCTGACATCTGCTTAACTCAGTGCTGCCTCCCTCTCTCTGTATTGCCTCCCTTCGTTTGGGGTGTGAAGGGAATTCAACCTCTGTATTTTTTCAGTTCAACAAATTTAGCATGCATGTCGACTTCAAAGCTCAATTCCAGCATGTTTCCCTAATAAAGAAGATACTACTATTACACTGCGAACCTTGCTGTCGGTATATAAATATGCACGTGCGTCTATGTAAAATTTCCATTTCTTCTTTTTATTCTTCACGCTCCTGATTTTTTTCTGCTTTTGTTTGGCTGTCATACTTTGTTCTCCAAGGCAGTGAAAGATAGTGATACCTCTCCAGCTCGTGCAGAATATAATGAGGCAGAAAGAACGTCATATCAACACTCATCTCCATTCTTTTTTGCCATTCCTGTTTTTTTAAGTGCAAAGATTCATGATATTCCGGTTATAACTTAAAATGTGAGAATACATGTCATAGTTTTGACAGCTGTTGTGAATATTGTTATATTAAGACAGGTTGCCTAAGGGCAGATTTTAATTAAAAATTTCATTATGATACTTAGTATGATTAGCCGTGTGCTGCATTTCAATTAAAAACAATTTAAATTAGACTTTTACATTTTCTGTGATGCGGTTGAGGTGGTTGCTAGGGTGTTATAGATTTTAGGTGTTATAGATCCACATGGAAAGTCTGATCACAAAGGTAATAGCTATCATTTATGTCTGTAGCACAAATGGTACAGGATAAATGACTCTAATAGCAATCGTTTGTTGTAATTGTGGTTTTTAAACATGTACATACAGGGCATGAATAAATCATTTATCATGCTGGCTGGTATCATATGGATTGCATTAGATGTAGTGTAATTCGTCTATAAGCTGATGAGTTTCCCTTGAGAGACTCCATGCGACAGACTGTCTAAGTTTGAGACGGGGAAACGGCAGACCGTCTCATTCCCAGCATTACTGGTATTGATTTGAGGGGAAAACATTTTAGTCCAAACATGGCATGACCGCAAGGTTTATAAACCAAATGTGATTTGGACTTTTTTGTTGGACCAAAACTCGAAGTTTTTTCCCAACGGGTTGCCAGAAAGTTTCTAAAAATGCATAGAATTTTTAATGGATGTACACTACTGTTCAAAAGTTTCTTATACTCAAGTAGAAACTGTAATATTGTGAAATATTATTACAGTATAAAACGACTGTTTTCTATTTGAATAGGGCTAGGCATTGACAAATTTCATGATTCGATTTTGATTCACAGGCATGCAAATCGATCACTCTAAAATATGCTGGGTTGTTTCAACCCAAATTTGGGTCAAATTAGAACAAACCCAACCGTTAGGTTAAAATGTAATAAAAAAAAATTAACCCAACTGTTGTGTTTGTCCAATGACCCATATTTGGTTTAAATCAACCCACCATTTTTTCAGGGACAGTACATGGCAAATTTTCTCAAGGAAATAATATCGCTCAACTAATTCGGTAAACTATACAGGGAACCCCAGTTGGTACATTACCATTACTATAATATGAAAGGTTAACTGATTTGTGTAGGCATTTAAATTAAACATAAGGAAGTTTTTATAATAAAAACGCTATAATACATTTTTAATGACATATATTTAAATGGTGGCTGTCATAAAAACATGACATATTTATTCAAACATACAGTACATTAAATGTTGAAGAACAGATTAGGTAAAAATACAGTGAATATGCAATCTATTCCATATATTTAGCAAAATGTCTTCATTTTTGTAGCTGACGAATGAGATTTCAGACATTGTGAATGGCTTTTCTGAGGTAAATGTACCATGTGTATGTGACATTGTTTAAAGCTGTTGTATTGCCGTCTTTTTGTGGTTGAAGCACTGTTTGAGCGACCACATGTGGCATGATACAGATTTCGGTAAGGTGTACTGTGTCTTTCAACATACCTTCTGATGTTCATTCATTTTTTTCTTAATGCTGTAACTAATAGTAAAGCAGAAAAGATGATCAGTTTGCGTGCGCTCCGAGCTGCCGCTTCGCTTGAGTTGCTACAGTGATCTGTCAAAATAGTATTTGTTTAAATTTCATAATAAATTTGACAGAATTTGAAAGCTGAGACTTTGTTTCATACAGTATTAGAAGTAACAAAGCACAAAGCTTATTGCGATTTAGTGAATGGGAGGCATGGCGTGCTACAAAGTTTTGTTGATGTGTCTTCCTATATGGTTGTTTAAGAAATGAAAAGCCTAAAAAATTAAAATAGGGCCCTATTTTAATGATCTAAGCGCATGGTCTGAAGTGCATAGCGCAGGTGCACTTAGGGTGTGTCCGAATCCACTTTTGCTAGTTTAATAATGGAAAAAACGGTCTACGCGCCAGGCGCATGGTCCAAAAGGGTTGTACAGTACAGTAGCACATTTTACCTTTTCAATTCAAATTATTGCATTAAAATCAGTGCAGAAAATGCACAGATTCTGTCTGGTCCTGCTTAGCTTAGAGTCACTTTACATCACACAATATTACTGAACAATGGAATCGCTCTCATGCACAAGTTTAGTTGCATAACAGGCATCAGCACCCACACCACTGGCTTGACAGCCACGGCATCTCTCTGTCCCGGACACCGTTCACTTCCTCCCTGCTCTGATTGGCTCTGAGGATGCTGGTTTGACTGAGGCCTGACGTCTGGATCTGCAGGGGCTCATTAGAGAGAGTTAGAGGCGCAGCGGCAGCACGGCGGGAATGCGATTAGAGGTTTTTTATGTGATTTTTGTGCAATGTGCACTCTCCTATCTCCACTGAGAGTCGGGCAGGAGTCCTGCTAGCTGTAGCTTTAGGTGATTCATATCTGCAGCTGTCAGAATTGTAGAT
Source organism: Coreius guichenoti (assembly GCA_039654105.1). Lineage (NCBI taxonomy): Eukaryota > Metazoa > Chordata > Actinopteri > Cypriniformes > Gobionidae > Coreius > Coreius guichenoti. The sequence goes on from CM077168.1 coordinate 46,658,961, forward strand.
AAAGAAATTTTCCATTAAATATTTTTTTTTTATCAATTATCATTTATACATTTTTTATCATTAATTTAAGTTAGTTAAATTTAGTGTGAATTGTAGTTAGCATTTTGCATGTGTACTGCGACATATTTCCTGGTAAAAAAAGTACAAGGAAAATTTTTGAATTGAATCATAAAAATGGAGCCTGCCTGAATGTGAGTTTGCTAAATCAGTGCCAATGGTTACTATTTAGCTATTGGTTAACATTATCAAATAACCTGTGCAGCCTAAATGATATTAGTGGAAGGTTTTTCTTATGCTATGAAGACATACATTTTTTTTTTCTTTTGAATAATCTGAACTGATTTATATGCATGTGCATTAGGAAAGTAAATAATGCCAATTTTGCCAGTTTTTGGTTCTTCATGAATCTTGGTAAAATCATTGTAATTCACAACCTGCGTCTTATTTCTTTCTGAAAGCTGAAAATTGACCTAAAAATACTTTAACAAGAAAGATTGCAATGGCATAATACACATACAACTGGATGTGTACATCGTCTGGAATTATTCATTATGCTTAATCCCAAGGGAAGAGGGGGGTCTATCCCAGCAATTTTTTGCCCTTTTATGTCACTGATTGACACGTTACAGCAAATGTGTCATTTCTATTTTTCCTTCATGAGATCCTCTCCTGTCCTCCCAGCCATGAAGGGTGACTCTGGGTTCACCTGTGTCAATCATATGTTTGTTTGTAAGACATTTCCCAGTGAAGCTGGTGAGGAATACACGCTTTCCCGACACGCTTCAACAGGCACATGCATGGCTGCGTTCATATTTAGTCTTTTGTTGGTGCCTTGGTGGTCTCATAAGGGAATGTGTAAGTGGTGTATTGGACCATGTACTTCACATGAAATTCAGCTCAATTGTGTGTTTGTGTGTACTAGTCTTGCAAGTTGGAGTTTTGACTATTGACATTAGGTCTGTGTAAAAAAGTTTGTGAATGGGCAAGGAAGAAGACAAGGGGTCGGCTGGCTGGAAGCTCGAACAGGTTTTATTGTCTCTTTAACTCAGGTCACAGAACAAGGTGTACGTCGCACAAATCAAACAAACTTCAGTTTCTCAATAACTTCTCCGGTTTTACTTTGGCAGTTCCTCTCTGCACTTCTTTCTCCTGCTCAAGTTCCAGCGCGAGTGCGTCCAGCTTCTCTCTCCCCGGTCCTCATTTCCTGCGTGTCTTATAATCTGTCTCTCCACGCCAATTACTGAAACAAGAGACAGGTGTTCATCATTTGCACTTGATTCACTTACGTGCCGCTCGACCTCTGACTCTCTCCCGTCACAGACCTCGCTAAACCACGCCCCCCTCGCCACAGTCTGGTGTATAATCTAGTTTATCATGGCCCAAAACAGCCCATTTAGGCAGTTGTTTCCACCTTTAAGGCCCGGGTATACTTCATTTTCCGCAATCCACTCAGTTTCACGCACAGTTAAGTGCGCGAGCCTTTCAAAGTAAACACACTGAGCGTGGAAAAATACGTTCGGCAGCTCTCAAGTCATTCGCACATGCGCTGTTGTACACGCACATAGTCCATGCGGACACAAAAACTGGGCAAAAACCCCAGGAGCCGTGTGGATTACTTTTGGTTGGATGGATGCACTTTTTTGGTCTTCAAATTTTGGGCTGCCATTCACTGCCATTATAATGCTTGGATTAGCCAGGACATTTTTTAATATAACTCCGATTGTGTTCGTCTGAAAGAAGAATGTCATATACACCTAGGATGGCTTGAGGCTGAGTAAATCATGGGGTAATTTGCATTTTTGGGTGAACTATCCCTTTAAGGGCACTGAGCTTTGGCATTTTTAAGACCTGGGAGAGTCTTGTGCACTTACTTCCTGTTTCGTGCACTCGCTCTTAAGTGGCCAAAACTGCAAGTGGGGGTATTTGGACAGGTCCTTTGTTGTTTTATTGCCAGTTTTTCATGTTCTTCTCCGATTATTTATTGCAATGGCCCAACTGTGAGTGCTGCCACCTAGGGAAAATTTAGGTTACATTGTAGTGGCAAATAAAAAGCTTTTTTTTGACCTGTAACCACACTCATACTATCTAGTACTATCTAGTACTAACTCTGTATCAGATGTATGAACATTTTGTCACTGTAATACAGCTGCACAGATTGCGTTCAAATTGAGCATGTGGTTTCATTTTGGTCTTTACGGTGTTACAGAGAAGATGATATGGAGTGGCTGGAAGCAATATGTGAGGTCGTATTTTATTTGCCTCCATTCTGATCCACTATATTTCCATTTGCCGGACTCATTCTTCAAAGGAATTATGCAAATCAAGAAGCCGTTCTCTGAAGCACTAACAGTGTTCTTGCTGGTTTTTATTAGCAGTGGCATGAACCCATTAGAAACAATTTATCGTTCTATTTTGCTTTACTGTTTAAATAGGAAGTTTGTTTTGAAATGCTTTTATCTTGTACAAAATGGCACAAAGTCACACTTGTGGTGTTCCCGGTCAAAATAAATCGCTTAAAAAGCACTTGTTATGCTATATTATCATAAAATATTGGATTCAATCATTTTGTCAACTTGTTTTCTTTCAGTTAGGACAGGTTTTGTATTTCTTTTTGAAACTGACTGATTGTAGGCCTCATTGATCTGAGCTTAAATTGGTCAAAAATTACTATCTATTAAAAATGAATGGGGGAGATTGAAAATAAGAGAAACATCATGTTCATGTTCACATATGAGCATGTGTGCTTGCAAAGATGAAGGCCTCAGGTCTGTGCATGCGTGGATATTTTGTACAAAATAAAAACATTTCAAAACAAACTTCCTGGTTAAACTTTAAAGAACACTAGTGTGATAAACAGTGCCATTTTTTCCCATATTTTGTTGAAAATTGTCAATTATCCACAAATAATGCTTTTTTCACTCAAAAACTGAGGTACATAAGCTCAGATCAATGAGGCCTACGATCAATCAGTTCCAAAAAGAAATACAAAATCTGTCCTAATTGAAAGAAAACAAGTTGACAAAAAGATTGAATCCAATATTTGGGGATAATATAGCATAACAAGCAATTTTTAAAAGGCCATCCATTTTTGACTGGGAACACAAAAGGTGTAACAGGGTTTTCAACACACCACAAGGGTTAAACTATTCAGCAAACAAGCCCATTGTTGCATTTAACCTCATTATAAAGATAGAAGGGCATTTCATTGGTTCAGAAGACACTGGCACAGCCAATCACATCTCTCGAGACTGTTCCACATTTCTACCCATAGGAAAGAAAAATCACAGTTGAGATCTCTTTGATATCTCTATTGTTTCTCCTACACAGCAATGTGATTTAAGGTGTTACTAAAGCATAAAAACTCCATAATGTGTTTGCAGAGATTTAGGAAACATGCCAAGTTCAAATACTTGTTTCTCTGAAAAACAATGCTATACAGCCAGTTATTCCACTTTGAGATTTGTGTTCTGTGTGGTTTGTGTGATCCCACCTATTGCCAATTTACCCCATCAAATTATTCCAAATTCTAAAGCTTTATGCTCTTACTGTATGTCAACAATTGTGTAATTTATTTTTATTCCTCATATGGGACTTTAGGAGAATCATCTGAGTCAACATGGACTCGTAATAACATTGTCCTCTTGGTACTGTCTGCTGCTGTAGTCCAGCACTCAGAGACTGTAATAATAGATCAGCGGGGCGCAGTGAGTCATGATGTACAGTATAGTTCCTCTTCGCTGAAGACTATCACATTGTGAGTGTAATAAAGAGAGACACTTCAGCCTATGTTCAGTGAGGCAGCCGCTGAGCGCAGAGGAATCAACCTGCACACCTCAGCAAGTTCCTGGGCTGGTGAGGGAGATGGGAATATCATTTTCTAGAGGAATGTGCAGGTTGACTGAGAGTATGCATATTTATAGGGAGCTTGAAAGAAAAGCTCCATGACAAACAAGAGGTTTGATCTGATAGTATCAGAGAGAAAGTGAGCGGAAAATATGTTCTAAGAAGACATGACAATAGTGTTGGCCACTTTTTTATTTTAGGCCATTTTTGTGACAGTTTTCTAGCTTGAAAAGGGATAGTTCAGTCGATCTTTACTTGCCACTGTTTTATTGTTAACTGAAGCTAAAACTAAAACTATGAAAAATAATTTTCCGTTAATTGAAATAAATTTGAAATAATATGAAATAAAAATAAGATAGGAAAAACAAAAAAAACTACTTGGCAATTACAATAAATAAAGTACTAAATTACTCTAACTAAAAGTGAAATAAAAAATAAATTAAAGCTAAATAGAAATATTTAAAAAAAATACTAATAAAAAAGACAAAAGCACATAACACAAACTAAAATATATATACATATTGCTTTGGAATTACATGAGGGTGAGTAAATGATGACAGATTTTTTTATTTTGAATGAACTGTCCCTTTAACCCTTGAATGTGAGGACCATTTTTCTAATTCGTATACTAGAAGTTGATGGATGTGGAAACTTTTCCATTCCAGGACCCACCTAGACAAGTATAATCTATTTATGAAATATGTACATTAAAACGCTCACTCTGGACCAGATGTGAACTGATGACCCTCACTCTTATTACAAGTCACATGTGCACACTTCAAAACACACAGTGCATATTTATAATTAAATCACGGCCTTTGCGATTCGAAAACCGCACTAAGCAATATCGCGATTTCTATTTAATGTTGGTATATTGTGCAGCCCTAGACTAAACTGTTTGTGTGCGTGTGTGTCACTCACTGAAACGCAGCTAAGTGACTTTGCACGAACCACCTTTTTCCACTCTGCGACCCGCAGTTTGAAAACCCTTGTATTATAGTACAATTTATAACACCCAGTGCACTTTATATGAGAATTTCTGAGTTGATGAGTCTTCTGAGACAGCAGTCCAAGGTGACTTCCACTTTAACAGCTGTCTAGGAGACTGATGATTCATGAAACTCCTGTGCCAGAGCTTCATCCATTGATAGAGGTCAGCTCTGACATAGACAGGAAGATGGATGGGAAAAGCAACTAGAAAACTGCAAAGTTTGACAGGAAGGGGCTATCCAACTGAAATAGACCAGCACAAAATGTGATATTTATATTTTATTGCAAATACATGCTTGTATATTGAAATAATTATAGAACTTAAGAAAGAAATTATAATTGCATTATCTTGCTTGTTTAGTACATTGCTATGTAGACTTTAACCAACCGAGTTCTCAAGCATTCAAGCTTTCCATTACAATATCATTTAAAGTGCATCTATTATGCTATTTTAAAGGGACCTATTTTTGTTTTGGAGGTTTCCTACAATAGGTTTACATGCATCCAAGGTCAAAAACACTTTGATTCTCTCATAGTCTAAAAATGGCTCGTTCGAAGATTCAGTCTCTCTAAACCCCTCCTTTCTGCGAGCCTGCTCTGCTCTGCTTGGTCAGGTGGCCCAGTCTGTTGTGATTGGTCTACCGCTTTCAGCGTGTGTCCGAAACAAAACACCTATTACATATCTGAATTTCAGCTCTGGATCTTTGTCAGCACTTGATACACAGTGATACGAACAATGGCGTCAGTTTTTCCGTATCAATTCCAGCGTGAGTCCTCATCCTTTTGAAGTGCATCAAAGTGGATTGGCAGTGCTGAAAACAGCGTCTTCTCGATATGTCGAAAACGTGAACCAAACTCTTCTGGTCTCAGCTACAGCTACAGTGTTTGAGGGTAAAAGTAGATGTTCGTGGGCAGCCAATGAAGACCAAAGACTGGAATTATGCAAATGTGTTATGTAGGAATGTAACAGGAAGTGAGACTGCAATTAGCAGAGATGTTCACAAGTCTTTCATCTGGAGTCCGAGTCAAGTCTGAAGTCTTTATCACTGGAGTCCGAGTCAAGTCTGAAGTCTTTTGTCACGAGTCCGAGTCAAGTCTGAAGTCTTTTGTCACGAGTCCGAGTCGAGTCTCAAGTCATTTCATGTCTTACAAAAAAGATGTCATATTCAAAAAAACCTTTCTATCATCTGTTTTGTTTGTAATAAAGGTCCTAAGATGTAAGGGATACATCCAGCCTGTTACGTTATAATCCATTATAATGTAAAATACAAAACAATTGTCCTGGCAACAAGACGAGTAGTCATTTTCAATACAGTCGCTGAGTGGACACAAGATGGCGCCAGTGACGTTTGTTATACAGCGTTGTTATTGACGACAGACATTATCAGAAAATATCAAACCTCGGAATGTTTCCAGTTGTTTCAAATCAATAGAAAACTGTACTAATGCTGATTGCGCTTTAAGTAATAAATGGATTAACATATTTCTCACTCTCACTCTCTCTCTCGTAGACACATTAACAGAGAGAAAAGCTGCATATACTACGAAAAGATTGATACAAGTAAAACATAGTGCTAGGTTTAAATGTTAGGTTTTATTCATGTTTTAACAGACTGGCAATCCAAAAGAGCCACCCAGCTACACCACAGTAAAAGAGCTAGATGTCTGAGTTAATGTGACTAACCTTTGTGGATGCGATGTCTAATAAAATGTTGTTCCGTTGTCTTTAATTGTTTTCCACACATTCTTTGCATCTAGCCGATCTGATATGGTAATAAATCCAAATGTGAGAAGATATGGCACGATGGATCCTGTCATGTTTCATGGGACTCTTATGACATTTCGGAGTTTACGCGCAATACATGCGTAATCAAATTCTATAACAAGGGTCCGATCTACCATGTCACGTACATGTGAAGCAGATATTATAACATTCAAATAAAGCTAATTTTTTTCATTTATGATAGTTAAGGATTAAAGACTTGAGTCAAGTCAAGTCATTTCAGGTCGAGTCCCGAGTCAAGTCTGAAGTCTCATAAAATGCGACTCGAGTCCGAGTCACTAACTCAAGTGCCCATCTCTGGCAATTAGTGACGACAGGTTTCGGTAGTTCAGAATCGATTCTTTCTTTCAGGAGACAATAACTTTATGCTTAATGCACTTTGATCTTTAAAACTTTGCAGACCTTTTACATTCACAAACAGCTATATTTGTAATGCTGGGTAGATCCACATGCAGATTTGGTTTATTAACAAACGTGGGTAAAGACAGCGATTGAGCACACCAGGAAATCAGGAACAAGAGCATCTACAGTGAAACCTCGACTGACACTGAACAGGGTAATCACAGTGGTATAAATACACACAGGGAAAACAAGGTTAACAAGGTAACAAGAGGGAGTGGCTAAATGGGAAACACCTGTGAGAACTAATCAACATGAAAAACTACAAAGGACTACAAAACATGACAAGACAGGAAATAACAAGAGTCCTCACAAGACCGGGAAACACAGGCTGGAATCATGACAGAGCCCCCCACTTAAGGAGCGGATTCCAGACGCTCCACAATCAAAAAATAAAAAGCAAAACAAAACAAAAGTCCGGGAGGGAGGTGGATCGGAGGCGGATCCGGGGGCGGGATGGAGGGCCAGGCCCGTGGAGCAGAACAGGACAAGCACCCTGGCCTGGCATAGCGTGGGCAGCCCCGGGCCGGGGAGCAGTTCAGGGAGCCACGGCGGCTTGGGCAGTTCAGGGGACCACGGAGGCGCGGGCAGCTCAAGGAGCCACGGCGGCTCAGGGATTTCAGGGCCAGCCTCTGGACTGGAGACAGGAGGCGGAGTCCACTCTGGACTGGAGACATGAGGCGGAGTCCACTCTGGACTGGAGACAGGAGGCGGAGTCCACTCTGGACAGGAGGCGGAGTCCACTCTGGACTGGAGACATGAGGCGGAGTCCACTCTGGACTGGAGACAGGAGGCGGAGTCCACTCTGGACTGGAGACATGAGGCGGAGTCCACTCTGGACTGGAGACAGGAGGCGCAGTCCACTCTGGACTGGAGACAGGAGGCGGAGTCCACTCTGGACTGGAGACATGAGGCGGAGTCCACTCTGGACTAGAGACAGGAGGCGGAGTCCACTCTGGACTGGAGACAGGGAAAACAAGGTTAACAAGATAACAAGAGGGAGTGGCTAAATGGGAAACACCTGGGAGAACTAATCAACATGAAAAACTACAAAGGACTACAAAACATGACAAGACAGGAAATAACAAGAGTCCTCACAAGACCGGGAAACACAGGCTGGAATCATGACAATATTACACACTACATTAAAGGTAATATTCGAAAAAGTGTAACAGGGGCACATTAAACACAGAGCAGCATTTAAAATATATGTAGGCCTGCACATGTATATAATGTGATTCATAATCTTTCATGTTTTCTTATAAACGAATGACAGATTTATTCTCATCCTCGTGTAGATGTTAGAGTTTTGCTAAATATCCTTGGAGAGAGCAGAAGTGTTTCTCCCTCTCGTCAACACGCACACAGTGCGCTTTATGAATTGGCTTTGAAATGGTTTTGAAGTTTGACAGTGTTCAACAAAAGCTGTCTCTCTGAAGTAAGCAGCTGTCAGTTTCCATTCTCATATCTGAAATGATATTTCACAGCCTGTGCCCTGCTTCTGCAGTACTAGTGTGCAGAGAAAAACATGGAAAGATAAAGCTGAATCATTCTTTTTTGTCATTCAATAAGTGAAAAAGAATAGAAAGTTTTGCTGCATATTTATCATAGGTTTGTGTCTTTTAGATATTTTAGGAAGAACGTATAATGTCCATTTTGTTTATATTTGAAAGAATTTATCTCTCTGCTAATGCATTAAATTATGCAGCATTAGAATAAAGCGGTAATTATATATTGTTTCAGAACAATTAAAGCCTGTAATTGTTTTGTTTTAATCATTTATTAAAACGACAGGCTTATAAGAAACATTTGCAGTCAGTCTACACTTGTCATGCTGTCTGTTTTTGATTCACTGAAAGGAACCGGCTTATAAGAGTCGTTTGTTAGTGAATCTGACTTCACTGGTGAAGCTGTATGCTTTGATTCACTAGAAAAGAACTGACTCATAAGAGCCATATGTATTGTGATTTGCTCTACACTGCTCGTGCTGTATGTTTTTGATTCACTAAATTGAACCGGCTCATAAGAGTCGTTTGTTAGTGAATCTGACTACACTGGTGAAGCTGTATGCTTTGATTCACTAAAAAAGAACTGACTCATAAGAGCCATATGTATTGTGATTTGCTCTACACTGCTCGTGCTGTATGTTTTTGATTCACTAAATTGAACCGGCTCATAAGAGTCATTTGAGAGTGAATTAGACTACACTGGTCGTGCTGTATGCTTTTTTGATTCACTAAATTGAACTGGCTCATAAGAGTCATTTGAGAGTGAATCAGACTACACTGATCGTGCTCTATGTTTTTTTGATTCACTAAATTGAACTGGCTCATAAGAGTCATTTGATAGTGAATCTGACGACTCTGGTCATGCTGTATGTTTTTGATTCACTAAATTGAACTGGCTCATAAGAGTCATTTGATAGTGAATCTGACTACACTGGTGAAGTTGTATGCTTTGATTCACTAAAAAAGAACTGACTCATAAGAGCCGTATGTATTGTGATTTGCTCTACACTGCTCGTGCTGTATGTTTTTGATTCACTAAATTGAACCGGCTCATAAGAGTCATTTGAGAGTGAATCAGACTACACTGGTCGTGCTGGATGTTTTTTTGATTCACTAAATTGAACTGGCTCATAAGAGTCATTTGAGAGTGAATCTGACTACACTGGTCGTGCTGTATGTTTTTGATTCACTAAATTGAACCGGCTTATAAGAGTCATTTGAGAGTGAATCTGACTACACTGGTCATGTTGTATGTTTTTGATTCACTAAATTGAACTGGCTCATAAGAGTTATTTGAGAGTGAATCTGACTACACTGGTCGTGCTGTGTTTTTGATTCACTAAATTGAACCGGCTCATAAGAGTCATTTGATAGTGAATCTGACTACACCGTTTGTGTTGTATGTTTTTGATTCACTAAATTGATCTGGCTCATAAGAGTCATTTGATAGTAAATCTAACTACACCGGTGAAGCTTTATGTTTTTGAAAAAAGAACCGACTCATAAAAGTCATGTATTGCGCTACACTGGTTGTGCTGTATGTTTTTGATTCATTAAATTGAACTGGCTCATAAGAGTCATTATGAGCCCATGACTCATAAAAGTAATTTATTTGGGATTCTTATTTATTTTGAGAATCATGCTACAATTGATAATTTTTCCTAGTGCTAATTAGGGGTAAAACTAAATAATGGTTCGATTGTATTTTAATTGTAGGTTAGAAAAAGTTGTTTTCCTGGTGTATGGTACATGGTGTATGATGCCAGTATGGGGTTGAAGGGTCATTAGCCTCTTTTGACACTGTGTGTGTGTGTGTGTGTGTTTACGGATCATTAGGTCCTTGCACAGGTGGGTGCTATAACCCCATTATAATGACCTCATCTGTCCTCATCACTGAGCTGCAGATGCATGAGAGCAAGGACATGCCTCTCTCTTTCCATTGTTCCCTCTTTCTTTTGTTTTTCTCCAGCAATCTTAATGCCTATTCAGAACGAACAGATTTTGACTGTTTTCAAACAGGTTTCCCAAACTTTGTGCATACATTATTCTGATATTTTTCCAATGTATATTCATTTTACTAAACTACAAAAAAATCTTTATGTATTTGCTTCATATCTGCCTTTTTCATAACTTCTGCCTATAGGCCTGTATATCTTGATGGTGGTGCCGTGTATCTGACATCAGATGCCCAGGAGACCATAGAACGTAAAAAAATATGGACGACGCGTCTTCACTGCCTTCCACTGAAGAAAAGTGAAGCCGCCAACGTCCGAATATGGCGCTGACATCTTGCGCTGATTTGGGACCGAGTCTGCGCAGTAGTGAGCAGGAAGTAGAGCCGCGATATCAAAAGCCCGCCCACACTTTCGCAGATGCAGAACAATTCATTGTGTTGGTGTGAAATAAACAGTTATGGAAATGTAGAAATTAAAGCTAAAGCTCCAATCTCCTCCCGAAAATCCTGAAAAAAGTCCGTTAGTGCGTCAGTGACAACTTCACTCAGTGAAGCCATCAATCTCAGCTGTCAATCATGACGTCACACCACCCGTTTTTATAGCATCAAATAACTAACTAAAACTAAACCTATTTAAAAAACGAACACTTGAAATGAAATCATCGTGATAAAAACTTGCCTAAAATGACAGAAGCCATCTTTAGGAAAAAATGATTTGAAGTGTAATTTCATTGTTTAGTTTGTCTCACGTCCATTAGAATACATGGAGGGGCGGGGGTTATGAGCTATACTGGGACCAACCACATGGGGGCGATCGAGACGCGTCGGCTTCAGTTTTCAACACGAGTGCGGCAGGCTTGCAGGAGACTCACATTTATTAGGCGCTCATGTCATTAACTGCAGAGCAGTGATCAATTCTCTCTCCATTAGTGGATCTGGAGGTTGAGAGGTGACATGAGAGACCTGCTGGGTGGAGGAATGACATTTAATTTGAACAAATTATGTTTCAGCTTTCATTTTCTTACCAATACATGACAGACAGATTAAAATGGATTTCCAATAAAAAAAAAATCTATACTTTATTGCACTAGATGAACTATAGAGGAATCTTCTCTTCTCTTCTCTTCTCTTCTCTTCTCTTCTCTTCTCTTCTCTTCTCTTCTCTTCTCTTCTCTTCTCTTCTCTTCTCTTCTCTTCTCTTCTCTTCTCTTCTCTTCTCTTCCATCCATCCAATTTTAAATAATTATCTTATTACAAAACTTCCATTGGCTTATATTAGCTAAAATATTCACCTTTCAATTATCAGACTGGCAGTGATAATGTTATTAATATTTGCATACTGACCTGTGATCGGTCTTCTTTCTTGCATTTATTTGTATACTAAATGGCTATTTTCTTAAGTCTTAACTCATTAAAGGTAGTGTCATATTGTTGCTAACAACAATGCATGCAAGTCCTGGTATTTTCTTCTAGAAATATGAACCTTTTTTATTTACTGTGTAATTTGTAGTGTAGCCAAAGGAAAGCTGATCTCAGATCAGTGTTTTGCTATTCATATGGTAATGAATATGACTTAGGGAACTAGTCTCAATAGTATTAAGTATTGTTCTAAAATTAGTTTAAGAGCTGACTGTAGGCTAGATAATTGTAATAATACTGATAATTTTTTATATCAAAGAAACAAAGAGGTTAGACCTATTGCATTTCTAAACATCCGTGATTGTGGTAGTAAATATGTGTGTGTTTGTGGTGAAGTGCTCTTTTTCTGCCACTGTAAATAATGAATGAGAAGATTGGATCATCATTGGCAGGAGAAGAGACAGAGAGCAAGAATAGAAGAGGGAATGGGAGAGAGGGAGCGATAAGGGCAAAATGTCAGAAATATTGGGAAAATTGAAACTCAAAGAAGGACTAATTTAATCATTATTATTATTATTATTACATTTGCAATCAGCTGTGATGCAGTGGTTTGTGTGCGCCTGACATATTGTGCTGTGGAAAATGCAGGTTTAAGCATGTGCCATTTTCTCTATTCCTCCCCAATAGTTTCCTGTCGCTCACCTCGTTTTCTGTCAAGTAAAAAATTGGTGGAAAATGCTACATATGTCCACATAATCCATCTCAGAAATGTTATTTCACCACCTGCACTTTCAGATAACCTGGCAACCTTCGAAACTCACCTTTAAATGCTATATTGACCCTAACCAATGATGTTTCTCCATCAAAATCACTTCCTGTGTGATTCCATCTGTGATTCAGCCCAACCGCCCTGTCTCACCCTTCTGCCAGCCTCTGTGTCCTTTTCTTGCTGCAGTAAACAGTCAGTCTGATCTCCTGACCTCATATAGCTCCAAATTTTCTGTTCTCAAAATCTCAAACAACAGCCATGTGTTAGCAAAGCAACCCTAACATGTTTTTATCCCCACCTTTGCCATTTTAACTGCCAAGTTTTTGCCAACACAGTGTCACCTTGCATCATTCTGTTGCCTTGTCAAACACAGTGCGTGTTTTTTGTTCCATCTGTGTCCCCGAAAGCTTGCGGAAACATTAGCCTTTATGCCAGCGTCAGCTGCTGGACTTTGAAGGTTTGTGTAGGGGAGGCCACATGCCGCGCATGCTAATTCAGCTTCATAGAGTTAGCAATACCTGACTAGCAAAACTATGGGTTGCATGAACACATGATGTAAATCTTTGTAAGGTTGTTCAAGTTCAGGGAAGGAGGAGGCAGGAACCGACAAACGATCAATGTAAAACTTAAATCACAAAATAAACAACAAAACGAAAGTAAAGCGGCAGCCCCTCATGGACAACTGGCACATATAAACATAATAATAATAAAACACCAACATAATGTCCCAGGCCTGGTCCTCTCTCGTCTTCCACTGTCATCACTCCTCCTTTTATCCTTCCGGAGCACCTCCGTGGGACTTGAGACCGGTATGATCATTATCAGGTTGTAACTATTCATGTATGGTCATAGACTAGATGAATCTGGTGATTTATGATAATTAGCTGTTTTAACTAAACAGTTATGGTCATTGTCTGGTTTAAGCTTATCAGTTCTAGTTATTAACTAGCTGAAACTGGACATTTAAGCAGGTTAGTTATGGTCATTAGCTTGTTGAAACTGGTGATTTAGACTCATTAGCAGGTTGAAGGCAGTAATTTATGATCAATATCAGGTTGCATCTCTTAATTTATGGTCATAAACTGGTTAAAGCTAGTGATTTGTGATAATTAGCTTGTAGCTGGACAGGTATGGTCAGTAGCTAGTTTAGCTAGTAAACAGGTCAGTTATGGTGATTAACTGTTGAAACTGGTAATTTCTAGTCATTAGCTGTTTGAAGCAGGTTGTTTTTGGCTATTAGCTTGTGGAAACGTGTTGGTCAGTTATGGTCATTAACTAGTTCTCAGGTTGAAGCGGGTTGTTTTTGGTCATTAGCTGTTGGAATCTGGTCATTTATAGTCATTAGCTTGTTGATAATAGTTATTAATGGTCATTAGCTGTTTAAAGCTAGTCATGTATAGTCATTTGCGACTGGTTGCAGTTGGTTGTTTGTGGCCATTATCTGTTTGTGGCCATTATCTGTTTTTTGACATGAGAGAAGATTATGAATAAACCCAAACTCATCTTTGTGCGTGTGTGTGTTTCTGGGCACATTGCTGTGAAGATCAGCAGGAAATCTCAGCTCCTGTGGTGTGTGTGACTCATACTGAGCTCCTGAAAGATCGCTCCATCACACATTTGAGAGCAGGAGAAAGAGAGAATCAAACAAAGATTCATTCATTTTCATTCAGTCGCATTTTCCTGTCATGTTACCCACACAAACGGATCATCCTGTCTGCTCTAAGACTCATCTAGCACTCACAGTTATTATACTGTATGAATTTGTGTGTGTGTGTGTGTGTGTGTGCATCTTTTTTTCCTCTCTGCCACTCAATCACACTGCGATTCACCCTGAAATATTCTGTATCAACCCTAATGACCTTATTATAGCCACACACACACACACACACACACACTCTAATGGCGATGTCAGTGGCACACATTTCTCTCCCACGTCTATTGCCTTGAGCAAAAGTTCTAGTGTCATTAAGTAGAGAGCGCGCACACATTTTTTTATATCATATCGGGGTCCTTATATTAGCCCCATTTTTTAAATCAAACTTATTATAGTTAACCCAAACCCTAATCATACAAAGAATAAATAATCTATTGTACTTAACAGTATGTGGCTGGGCTGCACGATTTGCAATCTAATCGCATTTTTTTCTGATAAAAATTGTGAATTATTAGTAGTAGTAATAATAATAAGCGACCCAAACTCAGATGTAGAGATTTTGTGTGAAGCAGCATTTACTGTGAACCAGAGAAACTGATAACACTGTATCATAAAAGCTTCTAATGTGTAAATGAACACAGTGCTGCGCTTCACTATGAAACTCACAGCGCATTTATTTATTTATTTAATTAATTAAAGGAATAGTTCACCCCAAAATAAATCTTTTGTCATCATTTACTCACCCTTAAGTTGTTCTAAACCTGCATGAGTTTCTTTCTTCTGCTGAACACAAAAGAAGATATTTTGAAGAAACGAAAACAGTTGATGGGCCCCATTGACTTCCATATTTTTTCCATACTATGGAAGTCAATTGGGTCCATCAACTGTTTGGTTACACACATTCTTCAAAATATCTTCTTTTGTGTTCAGCTGAAGAAAGAAACTTGAGGGTAAGTAAATGATGACAGAATTTTCACTTTTGGGCAAACTATCCCTGTAAGCACTTTTACAAATGAAATAAGACATTATTTGGTCTATTTATTTACTCTTTGTTAATGACATTTGGTTTTTCAGGACATTTGTTTCCCACAACCACAGCTGTCCTCTCCTCACACATCTCTCCTCCTGCGTTACCCCTTCACTCACCCCACCAACCCCTTTTCATCATCTTTTCTCCTTGAAAAAGCGCTATATGCTCTTTATCCAGTCCTTTGTATACAGACTCATTGACTGTGACAGGCTCTTATCTGCAGTCTGGCTTAATGAGTTTCCCCTTCGCCAAACACACACACACACAGACTCTCTCTCCCATCCTTTACGCAACTTTTGCTCCCCTGCGTTAGAAGGGTTTCCTAGGCCACGTCTCCGGCTCGCACCACTGATCAAGCACCGATCCTGCTCGAGCATGACTTGTAGTCTTTTAATTGGTTTCACCCCACCTCTTCCTCTGGCTCTCATCTCCCTCTCAATGTTTCCTCTCTGCTTGGATTGCAGTGAAAAGAAAGCTGGTCTGAAAAAGAGAGATGGGAAGAACGAGAGAAAGGAAGATAAATCAACTGCACTCTTTTAAATGCATCTTGGTTTTCAAAGGTAGAAAAGAAATGGAGAAGTTGGGATTTTTGGGGGGCTTCTTATGGCGTACGGAACTTGAAAGGGCCCACATTGCTATTGCTCATACTTAGGGTTAGCGTAATTCATCTCACACTATTTGTGCTACAAACATGAATGATACCTCAAATTATGTGGCTTGTTGAGCAGAAGTGTGCTTTTACAAGGTGTATACTAATTTGCTTACTTATGCACTACTCTATGCCATTTTATTGTATAAATAGTGTGAGTAGTGTCTTCAAATGTCTGCATAATCAGGACATAATGTAATTAGTCTATTGCTCCTTATTTCACATTTATATGTTTATTTTAATAGGATGCAAGTAGTTTGAGTTGTTTGAGGTACAGTTGTGCTCAAAATGATTCATACCCTTGGTAAATATGACCAAAGAAGGCTGTGAAAATAAATCTGCGTTGTTAAATCTGCGTTGTTAAATCTGCGCTGTATCCTTTTGATCTTTTATTTTTAAAATTTACAAAAATCTAATCTTTCATTAGAGAATAAAAATTTTAAATGGGGGGAAAATCTCATTATGAAATAAATGCTTTTCTCTAATACACATTGCTCACAATTAATAATTAAGAGTTTTCTCCTATAATGCCTGATGAGTTTGGAGAACACCTGACAAGATATCAGAGACCATTCCTCCATACAGAATCTCTCCAGATCCTTCAGATTCCCAGATCCAGATGTTGGTGCTTCTTCTCTTCAGTTTACCTCACTCATTTTATAGTGTTCAGGTCAGGGAACTGGGATGGCCATGGGAGAAGCTTCATTTTGTGCTCAGTGACCAATCTGTGTTTTGACTGTGATGTTTTTTTTTTTTTTTTTTGTATCATTGTCCTGTTGGAAGATCCAACCTTGGCCCATTGTAAGATTTCTAGCAGAGGCTGTCAGGTTTTGATTTTTTATCTTTTGCTGTTTGATAGAATCCATGATGCCATGTGTCTGAACAAGATGTCCGGGATCTGGCAGAAAATTAGGCCCACAACATTAAAATGAGTGTTTTCTGACAAAAAGCATCTGACCATAGAACATTTGAAAAGTAACTGACACTACTGGAACTTCAGACAGGACCTGGTTCTGTGGTCAGATAAAAAAAGAGCTTTTTGTCAGCAAACACTCAAGATGGGTTTGGTGCACACAAGGATAAAAAAGTACCCCATGCCCACTGTTAAATATACCGCTGGATCTTTAATGTTGTGGGCCTATTTTTCCTCCAGAGATCCTGGACATCTTGTTCAGACACATGGCATCATGGATTCTATTAAAAACCAACAGATAAAAAATTAAAACCTGACTGTCCCAGCTAGAAATCATATAATGGGCCAAGGTTGGATCTTCCAACAGGACAGTGATCCAAAAACAAACCTTCAAAATCAAAACAAAAATTAGTTACAAAAGTACAAGTACAAAACCAAGCTTCTGCCATGGCCATCCCAGTTCCCTGACCTGAACACTATAAAATGAGTGAGGTAAACTGAAGAGAAGAAGCACCAACATCTGGATCTGGGAATCTGACGGATCTGGAGAGATTCTGTATGGAGGAATGGCCTCTGATCTCTTGTCAGGTGTTCTCCAAACTCATCAGGCATTATAGGAGAAGACTCAGAGCTGTTATCTTGGCAAAAGGGGGTTGCAAAAAGTATTTAATAAAAGGGTATGATTAATTGTGAGCAATGTGTATTAGAGAAAAACATTTATTTCATAATTAGATTTTCCCCCCATTTTAAATTTTTATTCTCCAATGAAAGATTAGATTTTTATAAATGTTTAAAACAAAAGATCAAAAGGATTAACAAAGCAGATTTATTTCCACAGCCTCCTTTGGTCATATTTACCAAGGGTATGAATAATTTTGAGCGCAACTGTATATACCGCATTTGTGTGCTGCACCCTGGTGGTTCATAGTAGATTTCTCACAACGTCTTTGCGTTTGGAACCCCACTGCATTTAATTTGCATTTTAATAGATGTTCTTTCATTTTTTTTTTATCTTGCTGTTTTGAACTTTCATTTGATTATGAATTTAATTTAAGACCTCATCTGAAACATCTACACAAGGCATTATTCAGAGATTATGCGTCTTAAGCATATTTAAATATGATTTAATCTTTCCAATTTATACTCACATTTTCACAGCTATGCACATTTATTACATTCAGATGACAGCTGGTTAAAATAATAAAAAAAATCTAATATGACAGCTGGTTATATTAATAAAAATTCAAATAGTTATTTCATTGAAAATGTGCTAGTGACACTAAAGTCATTGGTTCGATTCTCAGGGAACACACTGGTAACACATACTTTTCTTTGGACAAAAGATTCTGGGCATATAAATGCATAGAAATGTCAAATGCTTCAGAGGTGGATATAGTTCAGGAGTCTAACTGCAGGTGGCGCCTTAACATCAGCACCTGCCTGAATAACTGATCAATACAGATATGAACCTGTCTGATCAATACTGATATTCCATTCACAGTGTCTGGATGGAAAAACTTTGTATCAAACAGCCTGAATGATCTTTGAACTTTGATCTTTTAAACTATTGAAAGAATTTGAAACTCTAAATACAGTGATTATTTATTATTAATTAAAGGGATAGTTCACCCAAAAAAGAAAATTTTGTCATCACTTACTCACCCTCAGGTTCTTCCAAACCTGTATGAGTTTCTTTCTTCTGTTGAACACAAAAGAAGATATTTTAAAGAATGTCAGTAATCAAACAGTTGACAGTAGCCATTGACTTCCATAGTAGGAAAAAAAAATACTATGGAAGACAATGGGGCTCATCAACTGTTAGGTTACCAACATTCTTCAAAACATCTTCATTTTGTTCAACAGAAGAAACAAACTCGTACAGGTTTTGGTGAGTAAATGATGACAAAATTAAACATTTTCGGTGAACTATCCCTTTAAAGCACTTAAATCAATTAAATGTCAGCAAAATTTTATATAACATACTTCTACATTTTTTGGGAAATTAATCTGTGTATATTTTAATTAAACAGCTCCTAAAAATAAAGGTTATTTCTTGGCATCAGTGGTTCCATGAAGCACCTTTAAAGGGATATTTCACCCAAAAATGAAAATTAGCCCATGATTTACTCACCCTCAAGCCATCCTAGGTGTATCTGACATTCTTCTTTCAGACGATTACAATCGGAGTTATATTAAAAAAGTCCTGGCTCTTCCAAGCTTTATAATGGCGGTGACTTGTTGGTTCGTTTTTGAAGTCCATAAAAGTGCATCTATCCATCATTTACATTTATTCATTTAGCAGATGCTTTTATCCAAAGCAACTTACAACTAAGGAATACAGGAAGCGATCCGTCATGAAGAGGTGAAAAATCACAAAAAGTGCCTGAAATACTAAGTTTTGGACATTGCCTAGAGTAGCATAAGTTAGAAAAGGGAAGGAATAGAGGAAAGTGTAGGTGTTTTTTTTTTTTTTTTTTTTTAAGATGAGGTTAAGTGCTCACGGAAGAGATGAGTTTTCAGCTGTCTTTTGAATGTTGTCAGCGATTCTGCATTCCGGATGGAGGTGGGGGGATCGTTCCACCAGCAAGGAACAGTGAACGAAAATGTTCTGGAAAGGGATTTCATGCCTCTCTGTGATGGTACCACGAGTCGTTGCTCCTTAGCTGAGTGAAGGCTTCTGGTGGGGGTGTAGACTCGTAGGAGCGAGTCGAAGTATGCGGGTGCCGAGCCTGTGGTGGATCTGTAAGCAAGTGTCAACGCCTTGAACTTGATGCGAGCAGCGAGTGGTAGCCGGTGCAGAGAGATGAAGAGAGGTGTGACGTGGGCCCTTTTGGGCTCGTTGAAGACAAGACGTGCCGCTGCGTTCTGAATCATTTGAAGCATCTTGATCGCACACGATGGAAGTCCAGCCAGAAGCTCATTGCAGTAGTCAAGCCTAGAAATGACCAGGGCCTGGACGAGAAGCTGTGTTGCATGCTCTGTTAGGAATGGTCTGATCTTCCTGATGTTGTGCATATAACTGCTCCACACGGCTCCGGGGGGTTAATAAAGGCCTTCTGAAGCAAAGTGGCGCATTTGTGTAAGAAAAATATCCATATTTAAAACTTTATAGACTAAAATAACTAGCTTCCGGCGGTCAGCGGTACGCAAGTCGACTTACGGCGAAAGAGTAACCCTTGACGAATCGCAAGCTTTGACGCCTCTCGCGGATAGGGCTGGGCAACAAACTCAAGCCCCTCTTCTCTTATATCGAAATCATCCGCCATTTCTCTTTACAATTCTCTTTTTAGACTTCTAATTCATGACCAGTGTTTTGTTTTGCTCTATCCTCTGCGCTTCTGTGTTCGTCAATACGCATGCGTCAAGGATTCAAGGGTCAAGGGTTACTCTTTCGCCGTAAGTCTACTTGCGTACCGCTGACCGCCAGAAGTTAGTTATTTTAGTCTATAAAGTTTTAAATATGGATATTTTTCTTACACAAATGCATCACTTCGCTTCAGAAGGCCTTTATTAACCCCCCTGAGCCGTGTGGAGCTGTTATATGATGGATAGATGCACTTTTATGGACTTCAAAAATGAACCATCAAGTCAATGCCATTATAATGCTTGGAAGAGCCAGGACATTTTTAATATAACTCCGATTTTATTCTTCTGAAAGAATAATGTCATATACACCTAAGATGACTTGATGGTGAGTAAATCATGGGCTAATTTTAATTTTTGGGTGAAATATCCCTTTAAAGCCACAATATATAATATTTCGCCGCTAGAGGTCGCTTTTTCAAAACAAAGGCATAGCTTGATGACGCCTTGATTTCGCAGAGATTTTATTATGCCTCAGACGACCGCTTCCGCTTCTTCCGCTCATGCGTTTGTGGGGTAACGCAGCGCTGTTTTATCATATTAGATACATTTGAGTGTGTTGAAATTTATAATGCTACTCTGTGCGTTCACTCTGCGGCTACTATGAGTCACTTGTTGCACACTGCAGTAAGCTAGATCGATATTAGTCATGGTAAAACATGGTACTCGCGGTAAATCAAGATTTAAACCATAAGACTAACTAATTGTTTATGTTGGAAACATTTGGGATAATATAAGTATGCAAGTCAACAAAATATAGAACATTGTTCTAGTGGTTTTTGGATATTTTAATCCAAAAATCTTACATATTGTGCCTTTAACATCCTTTCCATACCACACAAGATTTTTTATAGTGGAAAAGGGTTCTTTAGATTATTAAAATGTTTTTTTTTTTTTGTTGTTGTTGGTTTTTTTCCATTTTAAAATGGTTCTTCTATGGCATCACTGCGAAAACATGCTTTTGGAGCCCAAACTGTAACCGTCTTAGATATCCGAAGTTTTAACTCGACCCTTGTTCAGAAGTGTGTTTTCATTGACTTTGCTGATCCCAGAGCAGTATTCTGTGTATTCCGGGTCACTCTGTTTGTGTTTAGTTTCAGGAATGCCGTTTAATTCAGTTTTCACAGTCTGCAGCTGTGAAAAAGCCTGTGAAATTATATCATTGCCAAATTGTCTGGAGGCAGTGCTTAATCTCATTAAATATGTAGAGCGAAAGCCAGTGTAATAATCATAATGTTTTAATTACAAGGGGATTTTAAATGCTAACCAGACTGTATTTTCTCTTCTCTATTGTGGGGAGGCTTTTTCCTGAGGTTTATCTCATTCTCATCCAGAGATTTGCCGTTCTTCAACTGCAGTTTTATCTCTTTAGCCCGATGGGAGATGATACGGTTGTTATAATGGCTGTAATTCCTCTGACACATTTTCACAGACACGGACAAATGAATAGAGAGTTATATTGTTTTTGCCTAAAGCGTTTCAGGCCCACCCAGACACTTCACGACTTTGGTGACATACAGTAAAGTGTGAATATTTTCTGTTATCACAGATGCAGCATTATTCTTAGCATGGAGTGATGTAGTGCTTTGATCTGAGCAGCTCATTGAAACCGTAAGCCCACATTATTCCTGCAGTAAGTGTACTGTAAGTAAATGAAGAGTGTTTATAATATCAGTTGTTTCCTGAGGCTGTTCACCATCATGATGAAAATAGCTACAGAGAAGTCCAGTTTTTTTTATCTGAGTGAATATGGTCTCGTTCATTAGATTAGAAGCATTTGAGAAGAGGTCAGTCATAGGTCAGTTTAGCTTAGATTTAGCTTTGATCTGAATTCATATACCACTTTTAACACACATATAATACTTTTATTCAACAATGATTCGTTAAATTGACCAAAAGTGACTGTAAAGACATCTATAATGTTACAAAAGATTCCTATTTCAAATAAATGCAAACGTATTAAGCAGCACAACTGATTTCAACATTGATAATAATAAGAGTCTTGAGCTTCAAATCATCATATTACAATTATTTCTGAAGGATCATGTGACACTGAAGACTGGAGTAATGATGCTGAAAATTCAGCTTTGCATCACAGGAATAAATTACATTTTAAAATATATCCAAATAGACAATAGTTGTTTTGAATCGTGACAGTATTTGGCAGTATTAGTTTTACAGTTGCGTTTTGATCAAATAAATGCGTCGTTGTTCACTAAACAATCAAATTATTTACCTATTTTTTACATACAAAAAAAGGTAATATTTCACAAATTGAAAATTTTTATATGATAAGCTTTTTGTAATGTATTTTTGAGTCATCTAATAGATTCAGATAGGGAGATAAAATTGAGTGTGTGATCCATATGGTATTTTGGTAACACTTTACAGTAAGGTTTCATTAGTTAACTACTTTAGTTAACAAGAACTAAGAATGAACAATTCTTCTACAGCATTTATTAATCTTAATTAATGTTAATTTCAGCATTTGCTAATACATTATTAAAATCAAAGGTTGTATTTGTTAACATTAGTTCATGCACTGTGAACTAACATAAACAAATGATGAACGACTATATTTTTATAATCACTAACATTAAGAAAGATTAATAAAAAACTGTAACACATGTATTGCTCATTGTTAGTTATGTGTTAATTAATACATTAACTAATGTTGACAAATGAGACCTTATTGTAAAGTGTTACTGGTATTTTTAAGTAAGTAGTTTATGTAGATTGAAGGTTTTATCATAATTTGTGTAGTATAGATTACACCACTAGGGGGTGTAGCATTTCCAAAGCCTCACAATGTAGACAAGAGTCTAATAAAGAAATGTTCCTTAAAAGTTTTGTATTTTGAAATACTAAATTAAAAATGCTTCTTTGCTTTCCTTTTGCTTGCTCAGCTGTGTATATGTGGGTGGGCATTGTGCTTTCACTCTCTCTCTCTCTCTCTCTCTCTCTCTCTCTCTCTCTCTCTCTCTCTCTGTGTGATTTGTCATTGTGTGTGTCGACACGCAAGTGTGTGATGATAAGCCACTATGACATCTCTCTCTCTCTCTCTCTCTCTCTCTCTCTCTCCGGTCACTCACTTCTCTACCATGTGGCATTCTCTGCTGCATCCAAACATGTCGCCATAGCAACACCATCATCTCCCCCTGCAGCACGGCAGCCACGCACATGAGTGTGTGTGTGTGAATGATGTGATGTATGAATGTTTCTCACTAGATCACACTCCATTCAGCCTGCAGGAGCTGCCGTACATTGCATCCTAGTTTTTACACGTGCGTCACTTTCGTTTGTTTAGTGACATAATAAAAGTAGAGGTATTTTTGAGTAACAAAAATACACCTCCATCTGTTGGACAGAACTGAGAGGAAATTAATTCAGAAATAAACATGTTAATATGATAATGTCTCATAAAATGAACTTCTAAAGGAAAGTTGTTTATCTAATACTATGGATCACACACACACATACACACATGTTGTGTTTTCATGTTTTATGGGGACTTTCCATAGACATAATGATTTTTATACTGTACAAACTGTATATTATATTCCCCTACACTAACCCTACCCCTAAACCTACCCATCACAAAAAACTTTGCATTTTTACAAAAAACATCACTTAGTCTGATTTGTAAGCTGTTTTCCTCATGGGGACCAAAAAATGTCAGATAAAAAAAAAAATGTTGGATAAAGGATTTTGGATATTGCCATCCTTGTGGGGACATTTTGTCTCCATAACATAGGGTTTACCAGGGCCACACACACACACACAGTGTTTAGCACTGCATAACTGTTTTCTATGGAAGCTTGTTTCCACCACGGAATAAAACTATTTAAAAGATAATTGTGACTTTTTATCTCACAATACTGACATTTTTCTCGCAATTCTGACTTTTTTCTCGCAATTGAGAATATACACCTCGTAATTCTGACTTCTTTTCTCAGAATTGTGAAATATAAACTTGCAATTGCGAGTTATAAAGTGCAATTCTGAGAGGAAAGAAAGACTGACTTTTTTTCTCAGAATTGTGACTTTAAATCACGCAATTCTGACTTTATAACTCGCAACTGAGAATTTACACCTCGCAATTCTGACTTATTTTCTCAGAACTGTGAGATATAAACTTGCAATTGTGAATTATGAAGTCCAGTTCTGAGAGGAAAAAAAAGACTTTTTCTCAGAATTGCGACGTTATAACTCGCAATTGCAACTTTATATCACGCAATTCTGAATTGTGCGATTAAAAAGTCGTAATTTTTCCATTCAAACAAGCTTCCATAGTTTTCAACATTGATGATAATAAGAAATGTTTCTTGAGCATCAAATCTGCATTTTAGAATGATTTCTGAAGGATCATGTGACACTGAAGACTGGAGTAATGATGCTGAAAATTCAGCTCTGCATCACAGCAATAAATCACATTTTGAAATATTAATATATATATATATATATATATATATATATATATATATATATATACTTGGGAATGTGCTCCATCTGCAGAACACACTGTCATTCAAGGTTTGGCCTCTAATAAACTGTGATTCTCTATTTTCCGTGTGGCACATGTGTCATGTAATATAGACTGTTGTGTGGTCATGCGTATTTCCTCAGGCTTTTACGTAAAACCAGAGCAACATCAAACAAGATGGGCGAGCTGCAAGGTTGAGACTGTTACTCTGCGTCAGTTTATGAAAATTTTAAAAAACCACCAGCCACATGTTGCCTCGTCAAACTCAAAGCTCTGAAGTGACTCTGGTTGAACAGTACGCGTGTCTGTTGGTCCCAAATGTTGACACTACAAATTTGAGATATAAAGTGGCAAAAAAAGTATTTGGACAATTAAGTTGGAAATTTTCAAACTTCTAATGCAATGATGTTCTTACATTCATAAAAATGTATGAATATTATTGCATTAGACAAGTTTGTTTGGTTTTAAGTGGCAAAACAATAGGAAAAAAATTAGGATACAAAATAAATGGACACTGTTGTGGTGAAATGTTACTGCACTGCAAAAAAAATGTTTGTCTAATATACTTTTAGCAATTCAAACTTAGACATTACGTCTGTAATTCAACAATATAAACTAAAAATGGACAGAAGTATCATATTCAAGATACAGTATGAAGTGTTTATTCTCAAATAAATGCTTCTTAAAGACTTTCTACTGGAAAAAAAGTTAAAGAAGGCTAATTAAAAACCCATTAAAAAGTATTTTTTTTCCAGTTTGGATCATGTTCATAGCTAATCATTTGATTTCATCATTATCATTTGTTAGATCTTTTTGTGATATTTTGTTATCTGCTGTACACAATGAAATTCAAATGTTTTTAAGTGTGACTTAAGTGTCTAAATAGGAAAAGTCATGCATGTTAGCACATACTTTTGTCTGTCCTCAAACTGTCTCTTACAAGTCTCTATGCTCATATTTTCACCTGATAATTGATACTCAAAAGAATCGTCTGTTGTCTCAACTGAATAATATTTGTGACAAATGTAACCTTTTCACAATGAATCAACATCGTCATAGAATCCAATTTGAAGCCTATGACAGAAAATTGGTCCCAGATGGTGAGAAAGCCTCATTTATCCGTCTGCGTTCCCATACACATTTATAAAGATACATCAAGACAAGCCTTTTAATAACTCATTTGAAAAGAACCATAAAACCTTCAGCCACAGAGACTAATGCACAGCATCTGTCACAGATGTCTGAAAGACCAGACACTGTTTGCTTATAGAATGACTGGTCAAACTCTATCTTACAGCGAAAAAAAGTAATTTATGTATCTTAAAATTATTAAATGTCTTCAGTAGAAGTCATATACACTCACCGGCCACTTAGGTACACCTGTTCAACTGCTTGTTAAAGCATATATATAATCAATGCATTTAGGCATGTTGACATTGGCTGTGTTCAAAATCGCCCCATATACTCTCATTCACTATTCCCTACATTACTCCACTAATATAGTCCACTTTAACTCTGTCATGGATACTAGCATGTATAAACCCTAATTAAACAATTTAATAATCAATTAAAAAGGAATTTATACCTGTATGATATTAAACTGTACCCACATTGGACCAGTGGTTTGGAAAATGGATGGATGGATGATTCAGCTGTGGGCCCTAAATATTGCCCTATTTAAGGGTATAGGGGGCGATTTCGGACACAGCCATGGCCAAGACGATCTGCTGAAGTTGAAACTGATCATCAGAATGGGGAAGAAAGGTGATTTAAGTGACTTTGAACGTGACATGGTGGTTTGTGCCAGCCAGTATTTCAGAAACTGTTGATCTAATAGGATTTTCACACGCAACCATCTCAAGGGTTTACAGAGAATGGGCTGAAAAAGAGAAAATATCCAGTATGTGTCATTTCTGTGGGCAAAAATGCCTTGTTGATACCAGAGGTCAGAGGAGAATGATCAGACTGGTTCAGCTGATAGAAAGGCAACAGTAACTCAAATAACCACTCGTTACAACCAAGGTCTGCAGAAGAGCATCTCTGAATACACAACACTTCAAACCTTGAAGCAGATGGGCTACAGCAGCAGAAGACACACTGGTGCCACTCCTGTCAGCTAAGAACAGGAAACTGAGGCTACAGTTCACACTGGCTCACCAAAACTGGACAATATAAGATTGGAAAAACATTGCCTGGTCTGATGAGTCTTGATTTCTGCTGTGACATTCAGATGGTAGGGTCAGAATTTGGCGTGAACAACATGAAAGCATGGGTCTATCCTTGCTTCTCCAGAAAACACAGCCGAAAAAGAAGCAGAAACAAGCGATGTAAGCAGATGCATATGTAAAATAATGCGATCATCAATATTAAATGGCATATAAATCAAAACGACCTAATGTTACTGAATGAAATGTCGACCCAGGACGAGCTATAGGACTGTGCAAGCATTAGGGGTGTTGTGGACTCAATCTACTCCATCTATGTTTTGATCATCGTTCTGAATCTGATCTGGATGTAGTCTTTGACAAAAATGTGATTTTCACAGCCTTTTGCTCAAATTGTTGCTTTTTTAATGAAACTTACCCACATTCAAGTGTTGATAAAAAAGAATGCATTAAGCTAGAATAAAATGGGATTTTTTGTTTAAAAGCAGAGGCTCTGTTCTTTCTTTTGATATATTGCATGTTCAGATATTCATACAACAAAATATTCTGGGGGCCATGACAATTTTGTGAAAATGATTAAAAATGCAGCTGATGGCTGGCAACTTAAAAAAAAACAAAAAAAAAAACACTGCCAGGGAAAGAGTTGAAGGAATAATTCACCCAAAAAAGAACATTCTGTCATCATTTACTCACCCTCAAGTTGTTCCAAACCTGTATGAGTTTGTTTCTTCTGCTGAACACAAAAGAAGATATTTTGAAGAATGTCGGTAACCAAACATTTGATGGATCCCATTGACTTCCATAGTATTTTTTTCCCTACTATGGAAGTCAGTGGGGCCCATCAACTGTTTAGTTCACCATATTCTTCAAAATATCTTCTTTTGTGTTCAGCAGAAGAAATAAATTCATGGTGAACTATCCCTTTAATGCAGTTCTGAAGGCACAAGGGTGTCCAACCTGGAACTAGCAAGGTGTACCTAATAAAGTGGCCGGTTAGTGCAAGTCCTTCTGTTTTGTATTATGTTTTAGATTTTCATTGTAAGATTATGAGAACCGTTTATAAGCCTATTTCAGATATTCCTTGTAATTAAATATGGAACTACAATTTGAGATCTTTGCTGGACCTCATCAGTATTTACAGTATTTTTTTCCCCTTGTTATTTTTATTATTCACCGGTCAGAGCCTTAGGCTTGACCTGTTATTGGCACCTGCTCCCCTGGTGTGTGTGAGTGTGTCTGTGTTTATGCCTGGAGCTTGTGTTGAGTGAAACGTCTGTATTTATTTCGGTCAGATTGAGGAATGGTAACAGAAAGAGGGCGACGCTTCGTGTGTTTGTGTAAGAGACATTTGAAATTCTGGAGCTTATCCTCCATTTATCCTGAAGTAAGAATGTTAAAAGCATTTACGGAGAAACACTGCCTTTCCTCTGAGGGTTTGCCGTTAAATCCTGTCAACGGTTTTGGGAGGTGTGGAAATTCCTCTCCTTTACGTCACTAACGTCTCTAAACTTATGATCCACCCACATATGAAGTTGAAGAAAGCAGCTAGTTGTGTAACACACACATAATTCAAAAGAAACTTGTAAAGCAAAACTATATTTAAACACAAAGCAGCAAGTCTGTTTTAGTCTTGATGTTGTCTATGTCTTTATCCTTTGTTCACTACCCACTACTTATTAATCCTCTGATGCATGCATTTCCAAATAAAGAAACTATACTGCTGTACTGTTCAAAAGTTTGAGGTCAGTAAGATTTGTCTCTGTCTCATATGCTCACTAAAGATGCATTTATTTGATCAAAACTACAGTAAAAATGAATTTACCCATTTACATAGATGATATGGTTCATTTGTTAACATTATTTAACTAAATTTTTTAACATGAACTAAAAATGTAATACTACTGCATTTGTCAATCTAAATGTTAATCTCAACATTTACTACTACATTTTTAAGATCTTATACCTGTTAACATTATAGTTGATGCACTGAACTAACAAGAACATGAAAATTGTAATTAACATTACATTGTTTTATTGTTTTATGTTTCCTGGGGCAGTTATAATGTTAGTATGATTTTTACGCCAAAATTTGTCATAATTTAGAAATAAAAGGCATTTTTCCTAGCCTGATTTTAGCCTCTGATTTGAACGCTCTGTTTGAAGGGGCGTGTCTGCTGTGAGACTTCAGTGTACACGCCCACTGCTGTGATTGGCTAAGATCTTTGCATATGAAATAGCTAAGTATTACATGTGGAACTCTCTCAAAAACTTTTAGCACATTTTTACTATTACAGCTCTCAAAGTTAACTAATCGTAAAAAGTGTTCATTATAGCATTATATTTAGATCATGGCATGAAAGGTTGCATTGATGATCATTGTAGCCAATCACAGACATGTTGCAGTGATCTCCTCATTGCAACTTGATTTCAGCACACTAACGAATGCTTTCATCATAACAGTGCAAACACAATGTAAATAAGAGATTCGTTCTAGAACTCAGTCACTGAATAACTTGCGCTGTTTGACAGCTCCAGCGATTGTAAAGGGAACGTTCTTTGATCGCTTTTTTATATGTAATTTAATCACAGTTTAAATAACTGATTATTTTCATCCTACTAAGAGAAACAATGTGAAGTTTTGACCATTTAGTCACTGGTTTGATTTACTGACACATAGACAAAGAACATCTGACAGTACATGAATCAGGCATTAGAATTAGCACATTTACTTACATGTTGCCGCATTACTGTCGAGTCCATTTCGTAAAAGACTGATTGCAAAGCCTGCGCCGAAATCGCGACTGATTTACCAAAGCATCCACAGTGAAATGTGCCACATACAAATAAATAATGCTCAACTGAGACATTCACAGTGTTGAAAATAAATAACCACAGTCCTAGTATTAGGATCTATTGGAAGGTAATGTTATTTTTATTCCTGTAATCCTGCATTGTTCTTCTCTCCTCGTCATCTCACTAACACGCCGGTGGGCGGGGCAAAAGTTGCAGTGATGAAGTAGGCGTTGATTTTCTTCTGTAGAGGCAGTCTTTCACCTATCTACTAGGTCATAAATTGGCACATTCCACAACAAGTCGTTTTCTGGGCTTGGTTACAATAAAAGTAACTGTTTGGGCTAACAAGAATGTTTTCAGTTCTGAAACTTACAGGATATTTTATGTATGATGACCTCTTATTTGTCAAAAGCTCAAGGAAAATTTGATTTACCCATTTAACAAAGGTTAATAAATGCTATTAACATATACTGCATATTGGTAGTTTATGTTAGTTTATATATTAACTAACGTTAACAAATGAGACCTTATTGTAAAGTGTTACTTTATTAAGGTTACTTTATTTATATTTAATTATTTTATATAATCAAACCCCATAATCTGCCTGACTCAATATTACGTCTTACAAATAGATGGACAGATATCCTTTGATCAGTGCATAGGGTGCATATGAATCGCAATACAGTTTCTCTCTCTCTCCTCCTCTGTTTTTATTTCTTTTCTGTCCCTCCTTTTCTCTTTCTCAGCGCATATATATGGGTATTTAAGGAGAACATTGTTGGTCCCCAATAGTGACTCTGCTGGTGGTCTCTTTGGAGTTAATACATTTATATTGTGTAATGAGCCATTATTAGGTGAATATACATTTGTTTGCTTCATGCCTAGACAAGTTTTTGTACAACATTAAGTCTGGCTGATTGAAGCACCAAATTAAATCAGTCATTAATTAGTTTCACTTTTAAAAATCTGTTAGCTTGCTTTGTATTAAATAGCAGATGTTCACACAGAATGCTCTTGTTTGCCATGTAAAATTCACACTATACAAGAAGATATGTATAACTGCTATAGCTATATTCTGGTGAATTGAAGAAAAGTATAATTGGTTCTCGTCATGACACAAGTTTCCATGTTAGCTATGGAAAGGTCAGTCATTAAAGCATCGCACACCCTTCAGTGAGATGGAAACCTGTGTGTGTGTTTCTAATTGCGTCATAGCTGTAAGAAAAGTGAGGTGTTCATAGCAGGCTGTGGGATTGGGTGGAGTGTGTGTTTATATGTGAATGTGTCTCAGGATGTTTAGTCCTTTTTTTTCTTTCAGTACCATTCTTTCACACCTCAGATATGAAAAAGGCAGAAGTTTGGACTACTTTTATTAAGCTCTGGTGTGTGTGGTTTTTGGAAGGGGTTTTACAAGACTCTGATCTCCATCCTCTTTCATTGTATTGGAGAGAGCAGTGTGAATATTCTTTAAACTTTTGCATTTGTGTTGTCTTTATAGTCTTTCAGAGTGTATATGTGAGGAATAATGTACACTTAAAAAAAAACTGAAGCTGTGGCTGCCGGTAGCATCATTTTAGGTTTTACATCATATGGTAACACAAATAACAGTAAAATAAATGCAATAAACATTGATTTTACAACATAAGATGTAACATAAAATCTAAGAAGAAACAGTTATTTCAATGTCAAGCCATCAAATGTGAGCTGTCACACAGGAAGTTCTGGGAATGTCAATTTTACGTTTTTAAGTTAAATTCCAAAAACTTCAAAAACCTTTTCATTGTAACATACATAATCCACGTTGTGTGGACATACACTGCTGTTCAAAAATTGGGGGTCTGAAAGATTTTAAATGTTTTTGAAAGAAGTCTCTTATGCACACCAAGGCGGCATTATTAAAATAATTTATTCCTGTGATCAAAGCTGAATTTTCAGCATCATTACTCCAGTCTTCAGTGTCACATGATCCTTCAGAAATCATTCTAATATGAGGATTCGCTGCTCAAGGAACATTTCTCATTACTATCAATGTTGAAATCACTTGTGCTGCTTCATATTTCTTTAATGAGAAATAACAGCGTTTATTTTACATTATTTGACCTCTCTTGACTATATAGCTGCACTCCTGAAAAGGGGATCATGCACACTAGTATTTTTTTCTGTGCGTGTTGATGGGTGTGTTTATGTGTGGTGAGCAAGTAAGAGAGAAATTCCTCTAGCAGTGCAATGGTCTGACAGTTTTTAAATGCAGCCTGCAGCCTCACACACATGCAATTACGTGTGAACGAGCAAATTTGTGGTACAGACAAATGAAGACTCTGTCGGGTGTGTGTTTGAGTGTCTGTGAATAATTGGAAATCTGTGTGAGAGAGAAATTGGGCTGCTAATGACAGAAACAGAAAAGAAAAATGGGGGATGGATGGATGGACGGACGGACGGAAGGACAGACAGTCGGTAGGATGGATGGATGGATAGACAGTTGGAAGGATGGATAGATGGAAGGATGGATGGACAGACAGTCGGATGGATAGCTAGATAGATAGATAGATAGATAGATAACAGTCTAGTCACAAAAACACAAGTGTGTGTGTCATTTTGTGTATTTGTGTATGCAGATGACATGCTTTTTTTTAGCACTGTTATCAAATTGATTGTCTAATAGACTAAAATAGCCCATTATCACAGCCTCATAGTTTCCATTGATCCTTAGAGAATTGAGAGGTGTGTTTCCATGGAAACAGGAGAACAAGGAACCAAGTGTTTAGGAGTGGAAGAGTCCTGAGTGTGTCACGTGTGTGTGTGTGTGTGTGTGTGTGTGTGTGTCTGTGTCTGTGTCTGTGATCCTGCAGCCAGGAACATTGGAGGTGACCTAATTGTTCTGGTTGTTTTTCTGTATTTGTCCTGCCCTGCTCCTACAGGACATCTTGGATCACAGTAAATGACTCTTGATTCTGTTGAGTTTGCTGTGCTTCCCTCAGAAGTTCCGATCATTCTTTCAGGGTTCATTTTACAGCACTGACCAACTGATCATGCATTTAATTTTAATGTATTTCACCAGTGGTTGATCAAAAGGGTTTTTTCAGTGATTCTTAAATGTTTACTATTGGTTTCCCAAACCCTCCCCTCTCAAGTGTTGACTATTTGCTTTCATCATTGATGAATATGTTTCAGTTGGAGTCGTGGTGCAGCGGTTATAACTGTGGTTCTCATGCAGTGACTCAAGTGACATTTCCCAATCCTCTTACCCTATCTCTCCCCTTTCATTAGATCACTGGAAACATAATAATGCTTAACAGATCAGCAGTTCATGTACATCTATGAATATATATGGAAATGTTAATCATTTTATATTTAATTAATATTAAATATTTAATTCTTTTATACTAAATATTAAAGGAATAGTTAACCCAAAAATTATTTTGACGCTTCAAAAAGTTCATAAAGAGATCGTAAAACTAATCCAAATTAATTTGAGTGGTTTAATCCAAATTTTCAGAAGAGACACGATCGCTTTATGATGAACAGATTGAATTTAGGCTTTTATTGACATATAAGCATTCATCAACTCACACATCACTTATGATAAACGGGAGCTCAAGCATGTTCTCTTGATGTGCGAGAACCAATGAGGTTCATTCTCGTGTGTTACACAACAAGTCTTACGGTTTGGAACGAAATGAGGAAGAATGAGTAATTAATGACAGAATTTTCTTTTTCGAGTGAACTAACCCTTTGATATTTAATTCTGTAATATAGGCTATTAATCATAAAATATTAATATGTTGAAGTTTAATGACATTTGTAAAAAAAAAAAAATATATATATATATATATATATATATATATTTGTAACTAACTATCTGTTAAGCACTTTGCAGTGTATTATGTAAGCCTTATGCTAATGTAATGTAATAATTACTGATGAAAGTTCTTGTAAAGTGTCACAGTATGTACATTATTAGCTCATTGTCTGAATTGGATGGTGTACAGCTCTCAGCTCTGAGACAGTTTGGTATTACATGATTTTCTATATAGCTAAAATATATTTTACATTATGTGTGGGATTATGTCAATAAAGCCCCCACAACAAATGAGCAAATTTGGCCTTTCTGATCTTCCCTCACACAGCATCCGTGGTGGGAAGCGTGGCGCAGTGGATGGTAGGCTCGTCCCAGGGCGGTCACAGGCTTTACCGGTGGAGTGAGTCATTTTTGGGATGAGCCAGACTCCAGAAGGAGGCTTCATGCCAGTTTAATCCCACACACTTATCTCTCTTCCCAAAGTCTCCTGGTCCATGAGCAAAATATTTCAGTATTTATACTGGAAAACAAGATTGTCATGAAGTATATGTTTTCTAAAGTAGCTTTAGATAAGGTCTGAAGGTACAGTAATGTTCACATCAATAGAGGTCATAGAGGTTAATACAGTTATTGTTCATTAGTTCCATTCAGTTTCGTTTTTAAAATAATACATAATATTAAAAACATATATACCAGTGATTGGAATGTACATTTCCATTCCAGTCTTTTACATTAAGATAAAGAAAAGTAGCCAAGACACAAAAGTAACCAAGAATTAATATTAAATTATTTATTTTAATTTAATTTAAATAACAATAACACTAATTATTATTATTATTTAAAATAAATATTGTATTGGTTAATTTTGTGTCTTGGTTACTTTTCTTGTGAACTTTTACAATTATATTTTAATTATGATATTGTAACAAATTTTCTTGTAGTTGCAATATTGAGTGCATTTAACTGATGTTGCAGTGTGTCATTTTAGCCAGACGCTAACCTCCGTTACATAATTCTGATCTAATTTGTTGGAAATGTCATCTAGGAAAAGGTCAGCACTTTCCAGATATTCTTACACTATGTTCATTCAGTTTTGTTCAGAATTAGACTATGAAAACCTTGGAGTGGAGGAGTCAGCAGTCATAGATGCCTGTGTTTATGTCATGTTTGCCATGAGTATGAGGCGTGAGTCACATTCAGAAGGTCACAGAATCTTTTCTTCTGTCTGCTTCTTAAAGGAGCAGTTCATACAGAAATATCATGTTGTCCTACTGTGTCTGCCCCTTAGGCTGGCACATGACATGGACTTGTCCTTTGAAATGCTGTGAAATGCTGTTTGTAAACTCCATGTCCATTAAATCCAGATGACCTTCCAAATAGTTGCTCATAGTGAGAGTGTTTAGGGAAACCTGTCTGGAAACACTTATTATTTTTGCTTATTTTTACTAATTAAATTATTTTTGCTTTATTATTACTTATTTCGTTTGGTGCCGGTAGTGACAGAAACTGCGCACTTCAACTTTTTCCAATGGATTGCAGCAATGGGACACATCATGTTTGCATGCACCACCCAAGCGGTTTGATTGAGTTTCCAAATGAACATGAGCAGATGGGATCTTCATAACCGAATGAATTTGACTCAAACAGCTTGTCTTGAGATGACTGTGGCTCTGCTTAATCGTTTATGCTTTAAGAAAGAAACTATTAAAATGTAACCATTTTCTGCTGCTTAATTAATCAACTTCTTGCTGTTAGATAGAATCACGCTGAGTTATAATTTATAATTATGATTTTAAGTTACTAGATATTGAGACAAAATCCCATACCACAATTGAATATAGTGCTGGTTTACAGCACAAGTTAGGGTTAGGGGTACAGTAATGCAGCCATCTACCAAATTAATATTAATTTATATACTTTACTGACAGTAAATAATTTTACATTATTACAGAAGATTTCTATTTCAAATAAATGCTGTTCTTTTGTTATTTTCTATCCATTAAAGAATCCTAAAAAAAAATGTATCATGGTTTCAACAAAAATATTCTTTATATTGTCTGCTATATTATACTGTCTTCTATATATTGATAATAATAAGTAATTCAATTATTATTATTATTATTAATTATTAAGAAATTAAGCATCAAATCAGCTTATTAGAATGATTTCTGATGGATCATGTGACTGATGCTGAAAATTCAGCTTTGCCATCACAGGAATAAATTATATTTTTAAAGATTTTATAATAGAAAACAGTTATTTTCAATTGTAATAATATTTCACAAAATTACTGTTTTTACTGTATTTTTAAACAAATTGGTTGGTGAGATTAAGAGATGTTTTACAAAAACATTACTGAATGGTGGTGTGTGTAATTAATAATTTATATAATTTACTATTTGTCCTTGTAAATAGAGTTTACATCCTTTACATTATGTCCTTTGAAATGCTATGAAATGCTGTTCCTGTCTTGTCCATTAAATCCAGGTGACCTTCTAAATAGTGGCTTATAGCGAGTGTTTAGAGAAACCTGTCTGGAAACACTCATTATTTTTGCTATTTCTATTTGTGCAGTAAATTAGCAAATTATTTAGATGAATAATTTACTATATATACTTTGTTATAATATAAATTAGCATGATATTTTACATAATTTACATAATAATAAATTATTTTCATTAATTATAAAAATCTGAATCTGATGCAACTCTAAACCTGCACTAAAACCCAGCAGTTTATCAGACACAATCAGTTTGGGTCAGATAGCGTCAAATCCCTGCCATCAGTTTCCATATACTGTAGTATATACAGCTTATAAAACGCTAATTATTTTTTCTTGACCTTAAATGACAGCTGAAACCATAGCTGCATTATGACACCATTAAGTCAGGCTTTTTACCTCGGGTTCATGTAAAATTACCACTACTGAGCTGAATTTCTTGGCCCTTTGAGCCCGGCCATTTATATTCAGGCTCAGAGAAGAAAGAAGGGAAGCCCATGCTTTGCTGTCACTTTGTGAACAGTCAGCTTGCATCTGCCGTGCGGCCCTTAGGGATGAGCGAGTGATTGGGCGGTAGAAGGGTGGGGGGGCTGTCAAAGCCTTCTTCTCCTGCTGCAGCATTTTAATTCAAGTCTAAAGTTTATCTGTAGCTGTAGGTGAAGAAGTGGTGAACATAGAGAAGGGAACTCTGAATTGGGTCACATGTGACACCAGAAGAAGGATGGTAGATTCACTGATGGCATTCTGAGCAGATCTGCAGGAAAACAGGCAGCAACGTACCCAGTGGCAAGGCTTTTTTTTTTAAATCATAACCCATTGACCAGTGTTCAGCAGTGCTATAAGCCGGTGAGATCCTGTGGGAAGTGTAAGGGATTGAGATGTTAGACCTATGGGTTTCACGTTAAGCTGTTTCGGGTTTACGAAAGGTTGTGTTGTCATGCTTAAGGATAAGATCCCGTATTCAACCACTCTCAAACTCTCTCGCCTGTTCTGTGAGCCCAAGGCTCTTCTGTACTTCTGTCTGGCTTTTATATTTGAGACTAAAAAATCCGACCACAGCAGTGATGCGATGTGACACAGTTGGGGCTAGCAGAGAATGCCGCAAGAGATTTTGGGCTTACCACATAGACAAGAACCCCTGCTCTTCCAAAACAACATGCTATGCTTTTCCTTTCGGCTCATTTTGCTGGCCTCTCCCCAAATTAGAGTCATTTCACGTCAATAAACATACTACATTCTCTATCAGCGGTTGTTATCCTCCATAACAGCTAGATGAAATTGGGGCAGATTGTCTTGGTGTTTAGTATTAGCTTTTTGCACATAATGAATTTTGGGTGAAAATTTGGTAGCACTTTATTTTACAGTCCTGTTCCCCATGTACATATTATGTACTTTACTTATTATAGTAATTACAATAACTGGGTAATAACTAGGTACTAACCCTGAACCTACCCCTAAACCTAACCTTAACCCATGTAGTTACCTTATATTACCCAGTACTTTCTTAGGTAAGTATACTGTAAGTATATGTAAGTGCACATACTGTAAAATAAAGTGCAACCAAAAATTTTACATGAAATACAACTAAAAAAAGTAGTGCTGTCAAATCGATTAATCACGATTAATCACATCCAAAAAAAGTTTGTGTTTACATAATATATGTGTGTACTGTGTATAATTATTATGTTTATATAAATACACATGCATGTATATATTTAAGAAAAATGTGTTATATTTATATATAACATTTTTAGATTTATATATAATATAAATTATATAAATATATATACATGCAAATATTTCTTAAATATACACATGTATGTGTGTGTATTCAAATATACATAATTATGCACAGTACACACACATATATTATGTGAACAACAAACGATTAATCGATTTGACAGCACTAAAAAAAGCAGAATAATCCCTAATTTATATAACTGAGTAGAAGACATAGTGATGGCCTAAATATTGCACTATAACAAACATATTAATCCGCAAGAGGAAAAAAAAACAGTTTCGTCTGAAATAGTTTTGGGTGGCTGAAATCATTGACCAAGACAGTGATGTTAAACTAACACTTCTCTGATCATAGATAAATATACATAAATGCATCATTAGCAGCTGTTTTTTATTGTCCGCTATGCGCAGGTCGTCCGTCATATTGGAATGGTCAAAGCCGGTCTGTGAACACTCGAGAGCAAGTTGACTATGCGTCTGTGACCGTAGTTAGACACATGTATGAATATCTATGTCTGCAATAGACTTCAGCAGATGATTTAATGTTAGATTATTTGCTATATGCTAAAAAATATTAGTTACCATAGTTTAAAAACCAGTAATATTGAGTTGCATAGATATAAATACATATAAAAAAATAAACCAACACATTCTCAACACATCCTCTTTCTTCGGGAATTTAAATCTCTGAGGTTTTTACAACCAGAGGCTGCGCAATGTTGTGGCATCTTGGAGAGCTCATTGATTTTTTTTACTGTGTATGATGCCAGCATCTGAAATGTTGACTGTTCCAAGATGGCGGACGCATCGACATGTCTGGAGCGGTCGAATGTGGCATCTACGTTTACATATCTGTCTCTGATGATGTGATTTGACTGTAACAGTGTCTATTTCATGCTGAATAAGCTACACAGGTTGCATGTCAGCAGTATGGATGCACTTCATTGTGGGCAAAAATTTTGCTAGTGTAGAAATATGTAAATATGTATTCGTTCGGCTGAAATATTGAGAAGCGACTCATTTCTAAACTTTACTATGACTGGTTTATTGCTTGAGAACACGACACCTTGAACAGCATACTTAATTTAATTATAGAAACTATATTTTTGGTTTTTGTCTAATTGAAAACTCTAGCATCTATGGCTCAGATTCCTTCTCTCATCTAAAAATTTTGAAATATTTTGCAGATATAAATGAAAATGTAATGTCTTTTAATGTGTCCTTCATATTTTTGAACACTCAAGTAGACGTTTGCATGCAGCACAATTAGAAGAAGACAGGATTATCATTGGAGAAGGGATGTCGGTTTTCAGCGTATGCCAAGACACCCGCCACCGGCATCCTTTAAGCTGTTTAATGGATTCCTCTGTGCCTGTGTGCTCGCCTTTAAATCTAATCTCGTTAAGAAGGATTGTCATTACTGCTAGACTGGACCTCTATCACCCATCTGCAGCAAGCCCAGTCAAAGACCTTAAAGACCTCTGGACATTTCAGACATAACCTGCTAGTAAGTTAATATTGTATTTTACAGTACGTCTAGAAGCTGAACCATAGCCGTGGTCCATATCGGCTTGATGTTGAATCAACTTCTTGTACTTTTCTTTTAGTCCTGTCCCAATACAGTAAATTGCAGACACCCCTTGTCCCCTTTTACAAAGCTGAAAGGACAGCACAGATGGCTAAGTAGGTTTTTCAGGTTGGGCATCACAGAGAATCTCATAAGTACAAATCAAAGCTATTTTAAGGACCCACCTGACAAATTTGGAGCTTGTGAGGAAAACGGTTGAATTTTAGTTGTTTCCACCAAGATCTGAGCGTATATTCATCCATCATACGTAGGTTAACTAAGTGGGTGGTTTTTATATTAAAAGCATTGTCTTGTAAAATTGCCCAGCTTGTTGTATTGGACCAAGATGCCTGAAGTCAATTCCAAGGGGGGGATTTGTCTTGTTTTTGCACCTTTTTTCATATTGCTGGAATTATCTGCCAGTTTTACCTCCATTTAACAAAGCAATTACTTAGTTATTTATAGAGAGATGGCACCGAAGGATGTTTGGCTAGAACCACTGTTGCTTTCATCGTCAATTCATTATTTCCATATCACAAATCTTCACAAAAATCCTCCCGTAAAAAGTCTTTGAATGTTTGCCTCGATTTTATGTCTCCTAGCAAAGTGAAACAAAGTGTACTCACAATGAAAGAATTTAATTAGTCCCGTATTATGCGGTTCTCCCTGTTTTCCCTCCTGTTCCGTATTTGGATTATCCCTGACACGCAGGGTTTGATTATTTTCCGAGCAGTGTGCTTCCTCTTTACTGCTCTTTATAATGTGTTGTTAAATTAAAAACACTGATTCTAGTCCCCCTGAAGCATCAGGGCAGGAAATGAGAGCAGTAGTCGTGTGTTCGGGAACATTTCCTCTGTGTCTTTGCTCTGTGTGTGGTTGGTGGTCAGAATCAACGTTGGTTCTGCTCCAGATCAGAGCGAAGCGTTTGGATCGGGTGAAGCTCTACCACATGAAGCACTGCCGTATGCTTTACAGTACAGTTTGTTGTGACAACAGATGGTCTTAAAGATTGATGTTATGTTGTTAGGGTTATTGAATGTTGAATCATGCTGTATCATACTACACTGTACTATACAGAATACCACACAGCTACACTACATTACCATTCATTATTTGGCCCAAAATAATATACTAGTTTGTACTATTCACCACTGCACTGTATATAGGCTATACTACACTATACTACATTGCATAACACAATACTATACTGTACTGTACTTTATCAAACAACACTATACTCTAACTCTACACCCTTGTATTGAACTATATTATACTGTACTGTACAATACGGTATTGTACTGTACTATATTATACTTCACTGTGCAATACTGTACAATACTATACAGTATAGAGGGTATGCTTTGACGTCACATTCCCGCCGGAACACGTCCCCTCAGCCGGACTGAGTGGCAGAAGAGCTGCTGTATGACTGGATTTAATAGGGGGAACTGCGAAAATGCATGTAAAACAAACGGTTATCAGTTTAAATTAAAGGTTGGACTCTATAGTGTTTCTTACAACTTACCAAATATCCATTGATCCATGGATATTGTCATGCAGCCAGGAATAGTGTTTCCCTGACGTTTATATAAACCACGATTTCGACGCCGGGGAAATACATAAAGCAAATTTGCCTGTGAACACTTTATATAACTACAATATAGGTAGGTCTAAATCCGGGTGATCACTTACATCAATGTTATATGAACATATTGACTCATCCAGCCCTAATTCTTGTATAGTTTTTGTCAGTGTTTATTTAAAAACATCCAATTATGCAGAATATAAGATGGTAAATATTTAATTGATGAGTTGTCAATACAATATATAACAAAACAATATATAGGGTATGATTTTACACTGCACAACGAAGCTCTTACTGTATTTATATCGATATCGTGTTTGCTGTTAGTTGTGGTGAAAGCATTCTGTGAGAGAAAATGCGTTGCAATGACGATATCACTGCATTCACGCGATCAACAGACTGTCTTTCATGTGATGGGAATAGATCTAAATATAGTGCACATTAAATAATCAACACTTTTCACGATTCGTTAATCTCGACAGCTGTAATAGTAAAAAACGTAGTAAAAGTATTCGAGAGGGTTCCACATGTAATACGTATTTCAAATGCAAAGATGTCAGCCAATCACAGCAGTGGGCGTTTACACTGAAGTCTCACAGCAGACACGCCCCTTCAAACAGAGCGTTTAAGCCAGAGGGCTAAAATCAGGATAGAAAATTGCCTTTTATTTATAAATTATGACATTTTATGATGTAAAAATCTTACTAACAATATAAGTGCACCACAGGAAACATTATAAAATAATGAAAAAATCCACTTCATGACCCCTTTAAATAATTCCCGCCCAAGGCATATGCAAAAAAAGGGTGCGAGGCTTGGTTGAGTTGAATTAGTAGTGTGTTAAAACTTGCGGTTATGGTAAGGGGTGAGACATTAACAAAACACACTCAAAGCGACTGACCAATCACAACACACTGGTCCATCTGACCAATCAGAGCACACTGCGCTTTTCGGAAGGAGGGGCTTCATAGAGACAGGAACTAGACAGTTACTGACAGACTGGGAAGAGAGGTGATGCAACAATGTCAAATATGTAGGATGTAGGTCTCTTTTAAAACATTAATCTTAACATTATTTATGCTATTGTGATTGCACCGCAGAGGTAGAAGAAATTGCGTTTGAATTGGTACAAAGATGAATTTTGCTGTTAGTGATTTAATTTGTTTGGTTACAGCTAGAAATGTCAAAAATACAGACTTCGGTACCAAGTCGGTACTGAAATGTAAAAAATGTGACGCTTTGAGTGCTGAGCGGAATCGTAAACACCTCTGATTGCCCATTGTGCTCACGCGCTCATCAAATATGTCTGTGATTGGCTACAATGATCAGCGCTTCAAAAACATGTTGTAAATATACATCAATGACGCTCTTCACCAAGTGCTTACACAGATACACATGGGAGCGTTTGAAAGCAGATGATAGACGACTGCTTGTGCTTTTAAATGCTCCCGCTCCCGCTTTCAAAGCACTTTCAAA
The DNA here is from genome assembly GCA_039654105.1 of Coreius guichenoti. Lineage (NCBI taxonomy): Eukaryota > Metazoa > Chordata > Actinopteri > Cypriniformes > Gobionidae > Coreius > Coreius guichenoti. The sequence continues at coordinate 46,701,283 of CM077168.1, forward strand.
CGCTCCCGTGCGTTGATCATTGTAGCAAATCACAGACATATCTGATGAGCGCGTGAACACAGTGGCCAATCAGAAGTGTTTACGATTCCGCTCAACAGCGCTCAAAGTGTCACATTTTTAAAATTTCAGTACCAAAGTCGGTACTTTTGACAACACTAGTTACAGCTCTGTATAGTGTCTTATTATTCTGATTGTATTTATTGATTAAATATAAAACATTTCTTAGGCAGAAGATGCAGATCTTTTAGATGAATTTAAGGAGTGTGATTCTGGTCTTGGTCTTGACTCTGTCTACTATACTATAGACAAAATACTGTTTTGCACTGTATTTATATACTAATTCATTCAGTACCATGGTATATCAAAGTTCCATGGTTTTCCCATCTGATACTCTCACTATACTATAGTACTGTACTGCCACAGTACTTTTTTTGGGGCATGTTTGTGTGTCTGTTGCCAGTGCCTCCCACAAAGCAGATCACACACACGCCCTCACTCCTGGTTACATGCCTGACTCACAGGAGCTGATCTGAAAGTCTTTCTGCGGTACTGCTCTAGATGTGACAGCGTCAGCTGAGATGAAGATAAATGAGTTCAGGTTTCAGGAAGATGTGTTCTTTTATCTCTGAAGTGACTGCTTTTGACAGCTTAGGGTCACAGCAGCTCCTGGAGAGATTATTTTTGGGAAACCTCACAGCGGGATGCCACTGTTTTTGTTGTGTGTGTCGACTCTACATGCATGCCTTGCTTTATATCAGCAGTTATTTCACAGCTTGTTATATTCTTTCTTTTGAATATATGTGTCTTTTTTAAATTTTCCCAGCACATAACCAGTCGGCAGTCTGCACTTGGCCGTCCTTGTTCAAATATTCCCGTATGATAGTGTGTTATTTTGAAGAGTGGAGTCCAGCCAGTCGGCTGGGTGTTGAGAGTGTTTGGGTGACCTCCACTCCTGTTATTCTGGGTCAAGCTGAATTGTACGGCTCACTGCGTAAAGGCACACACACACACAACAAACCCAGCAGGATAAGTTTAGATGGAGCGTAATAAAAAAAAAGTGGTGTTTATTCATTGTTCTGAAGTTAGAACAGGGAATCGGATGGAAAAAGCTAAATGTTGTTGTTGCTTTCCAACGTACAGTGTGTGTCTGTAAATACTGAATTCTAAGTATGTATATATATATATATACACTCACCTAAAGGATTATTAGGAACACCTGTTCAATTTCTCATTAATGCAATTATCTAATCAACCAATCACATGGCAGTTGCTTCAATGCATTTAGGGGTGTGGTCCTGGTCAAGACAATCTCCTGAACTCCAAACTGAATGTCAGAATGGGAAAGAAAGGTGATTTAAGCAATTTTGAGCGTGGCATGGTTGTTGGTGCCAGACGGGCCGGTCTGAGTATTTCACAATCTGCTCAGTTACTGGGATTTTCACGCACAACTAGAGTTCTACAAAGAATGGTGTGAAAAGGGAAAAACATCCAGTATGCGGCAGTCCTGTGGGCGAAAATGCCTTGTTGATGCTAGAGGTCAGAGGAGAATGGGCCGACTGATTCAAGCTGATAGAAGAGCAACTTTGACTGAAATAACCACTCGTTACAACCGAGGTATGCAGCAAAGCATTTGTGAAGCCACAACACGCACAACCTTGAGGCGGATGGGCTACAACAGCAGAAGACCCCACCGGGTACCACTCATCTCCACTACAAATAGGAAAAAGAGGCTACAATTTGCACGAGCTCACCAAAATTGGACAGTTGAAGACTGGAAAAATGTTGCCTGGTCTGATGAGTCTCGATTTCTGTTGAGACATTCAGATGGTAGAGTCAGAATTTGGCGTAAACAGAATGAGAACATGGATCCATCATGCCTTGTTACCACTGTGCAGGCTGGTGGTGGTGGTGTAATGGTGTGGGGGATGTTTTCTTGGCACACTTTAGGCCCCTTAGTGCCAATTGGGCATCGTTTAAATGCCACGGCCTACCTGAGCATTGTTTCTGACCATGTCCATCCCTTTATGACCACCATGTACCCATCCTCTGATGGCTACTTCCAGCAGGATAATGCACCATGTCACAAAGCTCGAATCATTTCAAATTGGTTTCTTGAACATGACAATGAGTTCACTGTACTAAAATGGCCCCCACAGTCACCAGATCTCAACCCAACAGAGCATCTTTGGGATGTGGTGGAACGGGAGCTTCGTGCCCTGGATGTGCATCCCACAAATCTCCATCAACTGCAAGATGCTATCCTATCAATATGGGCCAACATTTCTAAAGAATGCTTTCAGCACCTTGTTGAATCAATGCCACGTAGAATTAAGGCAGTTCTGAAGGCGAAAGGGGGTCAAACACAGTATTAGTATGGTGTTCCTAATAATCCTTTAGGTGAGTGTATATAAGTGGTGCAACGGATCATTAAACTCACAGTTCGAATCATATAATGTTTTTTAAGGCACGGATCCGATCATTTTTCGGATTGGGGTGGGGGGGGGGGGGGATTAGTGTAACTTTACTTTTTTACTTGAAGTACTTAGATACCACTGCAAAAATCTAGCTTTTAATAATTTAAACATTATTAAAGACAAGTGAACAGTCAGTAATTAAATACAAATAATAATAAAAACGCAAAATACAAGCATAGATAAATACATTATAACAAAGTTACAAATAAAGTAAGGTCAGGTACATAAATGTAATCATTAAATGTAAAATAACACTGTATAAATTAAATATAGATTAATCTTTTGTTAAAGATGTGTTTTGTTGTTTGATTAACATTAATGATATAGACAGCAGCAGATTTTTTAGGCTGCTGTCACTTTAAGAGCTAATGCACGGATCCAATATAATGATACACATCCGATTTCTCTCTCAACTGTTTACGTTCACTTAAGACATAACCGACTGTTTACATGAAAATACTTGCAGAGACGGGTATTTTGGCATTGTGTGTGTATGTGTCCTTCAAGCGCAAGGAGATTCGAAAGAGGAATCATTACGCTGTTCACACGCTATCTGAAGCGCGCCTCTCTCTGTGTGTGCACGTTTTGCAATCGAGTTCTCTTTTGCCTCTTGTGCTTGAATGGTTTAAAATCACTTCAATGTGTAAATTGTCAAGAAAAAACGTGCAAATTATAAACTTTCACTCTATGATGGGTAAATTTAGCAATTAATCCACGAATCACATGTGTGCTGAACCGTGGGGATCACGGATCAACTGTGATCGTCATGAAACTCTTCGGTGCAGCTGATGGTTCTATTAAAGCTGACTGCTTTGGCCTGTTTCTGTGTAACCTCTTTATTTCCACCCGAACCGGCTCAACTCAGTGAAATGCTCCATGGGAATTTTCCTAGCCCTCCACCTTCCCCAGCACCATCTGTCGAGATCTGCTAGTCGTGGTTCCCCCTACTTTCCTTGCAGTAGCTCGCATTCTATTCACTGTATTTATGTGCACGTTTCGGCAGTAGCCTTCACTCATGCAGCAGCATAGCAGATCTAGTCCGCCAAGACTAAGCCTATATTATATATTTTGTTTATACGTGTTGAAATAGACGAGGCTGAATAAAAAATATGTGGTGTTTGTTTATTTATTGTCCTCAATTTAGAACCAGAAATCGATTGAAAAAATTGGATGTTGCTTTGCTTTCCAACATCTTATCTGTGAATACTTGATGCTGAGTATGGTATGTATTGTTTTGATGAATTATGTGCTTAATTCTCCATTACGGCTCTTTCGAAGATATACATTTCATGAAGCGCTCGTCTTCCTGTGGAAATGTCATTCTCTGGTTTTCGAGAACACAACGTTCATACAGCCAAACAACACAACTATGAGATGCCTCCTGCTCTTGACTAATGAGACATCACTTTGCTTCAGGATTTCTTTAGCTTGTAAGGACTAATAGTTTGTGTTGGCTTAGAGATTTGAACCGCTGCTCTCGTGTGAGAGAACTGAATGGCTGTAACGGATTCCACTGAAGGTGTACGTAGTTGAACCCAAGTGCAGTTTTATTGAGAGCGTGAACAGATACAAAATAAACAAAAAGACTTGACAAAGCTTGACTTGATACTACATGAACTAAACTTGAACAGAAACAAAACTCACCAGCAGAGGTTACACGGACAATACTAGACAAAGACGCATGGCAAACATGAGGGGTTAAATACACATGGACTAATGACTAAACAAGACACACCTGTGATCAATCAAACAATGAACCAATGACAAAACAGAACTGATGAACACATGACAAAAACAACCAATGAGGACAAGGGAATCACATAACAATGGAGCACATGACAGGATCACATGATAAACAGGAACACCAGGAACAGGATAAGGAGCATAAATACAAAGACATGAAACAAACAAAAAGTCCTGGAGGGTGGAGGAGCGGAGCCATGGTGGTGCAGGAAGTTCAGGGGACCATGGCGGTGCAGGAAGTTCAAGAAGCCATGGTGGTGCAGGAAGTTCAAGGGACCATGGCGATGCAGGAATTTCAGGAAGCCATGGTGGTGCAGGAAGTTCAGGAAGCCATGGTGGTGCAGGAAGTTCAGGAAACCATGGTGGTGCAGGAAGTTCAAGGGACCAGAGAGGCACGGCCTCTGTGGCCTTAGCCAGGTACCTACTGCCCCCCCCCCCCCCCCCCAAAAAAAAAAATTCTTGGGCGGAGCTATGGGGTCAGGGGCTGGAGCCATCTCTGGATGCTGGTCAGGGGCTGGAGCCATCTCTGGACGCTGGTCAGGGGCTGGAGCCCTCGCTGGACTCTGGACGTGCATTAAAATCCACCGGGTTGGAAAGTTCACAAAATTCCTGGACATAGTCCTCAATGGCCTGGTTGCCTTGATGGAGGCGCAAGAGACAAACTGTTGGGTTTATTGTAGAAGGTATAGTATTCTGTAACGATGTGAGTCCACTGGAGGCAAGCGTAGTTGAACCCAAGTGCAGTTTTATTGAGAGCGTGAACAGGTACAAAATAAACAAAAAGACTTGACTTGACTTGATAGTAGTGATGGCAATTTCAAAACACTGCTTCATGAAGCTTCGAAGCTTTATTAATCTTATGTTTCGAATCAATTGGTTCAGAGCGTGTATCAAACTGCCAAAGTCACGTGATTTCAGTAAACGAGGCTTCATTACGTCATCACTGTTTCGAAACACTTCGAAATGTCAGTGGTTCACCGCTAGGGGGCGATGATCTCTGTGAACCCATGAATCATGAGCATTCACTGAGAACCACTGAACAAGTGTCTGTGGGTTTTACCTGATCTCTGATCAGTTTTATACATTTGTAGACGTTTTAACTAGACATTAGTATAATTAAAAGGAGTAATAGTAGTTAATAGTCTCGTATTGGCCTGTTTATCGGAGCCAATAAACAAAACAAGCCATGACAATTGATAAAAGAACATATAGACACTTAATATTTAATTTTATTAGATGATTAGTTAATTGCATTTGAAAGATTTTACTTTTAATAAAACATTTGCAATATATTTGTAAAAGGTGTTTTTATGCATGTTTGGCATGGGTTTTTGTTGCATTTACACTGTTCTGACCAGCAGGGGTCGCCGTTGAGACGGGTGTCGAATTGTTTCGAAGCTTCGACACAATACGGCACATTTGCTTCAACTGTTTCAGTGTTTCATGAAACCTCGGTCTGCCCATCACTACTTGATACTACATGAACTAAACTTGAACAGAAACAAAACTCACCAGCAGAGGTTACACGGACAATACTAGACAAAGACGCATGGCAAACATGAGGGGTTAAATACACATGGACTAATGACTAAACAAGACACACCTGTGAACAATCAAACAATGAACCAATGACAAAACAGAACTGATGAACACATGACAAAAACAACCAATGAGAACATAACACATGAGGACAAGGGAATCACATGACAATGGAGCACATGGCAGGATCACATGACAAAACCAGGAACAGGACAAGGAGCATAAATACAAAGACATGGACACAAACAAAACCCAAAACCGTGACAATGGGTAAGTGGTATGAAAATGAAAGCGAATGTGATCTGTCCCAGTCAATGACAATCCATCATTTCAAATAAATTACAGTTTCTGAATCTTTTGCTGTTACCCTGTCAAATTGTGAATATTAGTAATTTTTAAGATACTCTGCATATGCAAGTGGACCACACACATTTAGGTACAGTAATGACATGGGATAAATCTCATTTTGTATACTCCTAAGCAGTGCTCAAATCTTATGGGGAGTCCCCACCCTTTTTGGGGGTTGGAGGGTTGGTGGTGTTGAGGGGTTGTGGTTAATCTTGCAATATAAAATATATTTATAATATAAGAAAATATATTTATTTATAACTATATACCATTTATTAAGACAGGTTTACATAAAAGAACAGGCTTTAGTGGTGATCAGTGATACACACACATGCCAAGCAAGCGGTATTGTCTTGTGCTTAGTGGTCTTAGATGTAGGGGTGTTTACATTTGAAAGAGACATGACAACTAGCCTAAAAACAGACTTCATATATATATAATACTATCATAGGTATGCTATGAATTTTTGCGTGTATCATGTAATTTTCCAAATACTTTATGAATAATTTATAGGATTATCTAATATAATATAAAGACTCATTTTAGAGTAATTTAAATTGTATACTTTACCAAGTATTATTAGGAAAATGTTTAGTCATATTTAAATTAAGTTTTTATTGTTTACTTATTTATTTTAATCTTATTTTAATATTTTTATTTATTTTAATAACATTTTTATTTTAATTTATTTATTTTTAAAAATATATTTAGTTCACTATTCATTTTTTGTTATTTATTTTTTACTTTTTTTTTTTTTAACAGTTTTTCTCCTAGCATTCCCTTGTGGCCCCTGGGGGTCCCCGGGCCCCAGTTTGAAAACCCCTGAACTTGTGCAATGTCCAATGGAAAGAAAATGAGAAATTTATACTGTTTACACTCTTCCTCTCTGTTTGTAGCTAGTACTGATATGAAATTATTTGAATTCAACTCTCAGTAGTGAACATTAATGGTAGCAGATGGAAATGTTTGATCAGTAGTTAAGTGCCTCACGGCTCACTACTGATCATTAGCATAGTCGTGTTGCGTCTGTTCGCTGTAGCTACAACAACCACTGCAACATTTCTCTTTAAAAACATATTAAAGCTGATTATTTTGAGGGTTTCAGAGTTTTAAGTTCCCTATTTTAAGGAAACTTGAAACTCTGAAAAAATGACATAACATTGTGCACGTTATGTCATTAAAAGCAGTATGGCTACTTCTCAATCTAATCTGAGTCAATGAATACATGAATTAAACTACGAAGGACCATTTGGTCAAACATGAAATAACCTTAAGATATGAAATAGTGTTTATATTGGCTTACTCTTAGCTTGAGGATTTTAAACGCCACAGATCTCCATGGTTTGATATAGTCTCAAGTGGTTTTCAGGGTCCAAAAATAGACTGAAAATGCCATGTCCTATGAGGAGACATTAGTTGAGATCTCAGAACATCATCACGGTTGAAGAAGCATCACTAATCATAATGAATGCTTATTAGCATCTTAATGATAAAGTATGGGAGCATTACTGTGTATAAAATTAAAATTCTGATTGTAATACAGGGACATTAAGATGTGGATTATATTAAAATAGTCATTTTGCAGCGTGGGGTGGAGAAGAGAGCGCAGGAGGCAAATGGAAGCTAATTATGAGTTAATTATACACGCTTCATTAGAGCAACGTGCTGTGGTCACATGACATCTTTTCCAAATCCATTCCTTTTTCATGGAAATAATGCAGTGAGATTTTTTTTTAATGCATGTGAATAATGAATCGGCCAAAATTTGCTGATATTTTAGTTGTTCTTTGCTGTACAAGAACTAGTACTAGAAGTTTTTGGGATAGATTTACATATAAAATATGAGATTTTTTTGCATCTAGGAAGATATGGTTTTATTGTGAGTGGCTGTGAGGTCTGAAATATATATATATATATATTATTCTCATTATTCTTTTTTATTTTATTTTATATTTTTTTCCTTTATTTTTGTAATTCTACAATCAGTTTTAATTAAATGTATGTTTAAATAAAACAAAAAACTAATGTATAACATAAAAGTAGCATGGATGGGTGTTTGTGCACGTTAAGTCATTCAAAGCAGCATGGTTCCTTCTCAATCTAATTTGAGTCAATGAATACATGAATTAAACTACGAAGGACCATTTGGTCAAACATGAAATAACCTTCAGATATGAAATAGTTTTGGCTTACTCTTAGCTTGAGGATTTTATTGTAATAAACGCCACAGATCTCCATGGTTTGGTATAGTCTCAAGTGGTTTTCAGGGTCCAAAAATAGACTGAAAATGTCAACCTGCAACTACAAAGCAAAGGTTGCTCTCATGATGAAGTGTGTATGTGCGTGTGTTCTTCATTCTGGTCTCAACAGACTCTAGTCAACCAACCCATGCTATAACACACCTGCAACTGTTTTAAAAAGCACCTATTATGCTTTTTTACATTTTCAACTTTCTTGAGCATTAAAAAGTCTGCAAAGTTACAAAGTCACTCCAAGGGGGGTTATTCTCTATATCAGTGTTCTATATCTCTATATATTCTAGTATTCCCCAAAAACAAAAATCAAGACTTTAATATAAATTAAAGATAAGAGCCATTTTCACCATCGTCACTGTGTCAGGAATTATTGATATTGTGCCTCACTGACAGAAGTGGTAAAATAACAGTGATCTGCTCTTGAGTTTTATAGCAGAATGGTAACAGAGGTTGCCTTGACAATGACTCAAAAGTTTGGCCTTCAAATGAGACCACAGTGGAAGATGATTCTACGTTTTGATCTGTTTAGCTAATCAGATCTGCGTTTTGCCTTTTGTTCTTTTAGTTGCACTTCTCTTTGCATTTCATACACCTAGTAGGATTATGTATTTAAATTTGTATAATTGCATACACACAGAGATGGAAAAACACACACATATTTGCATTATGGGTAACAGGATTATGTGTGTGTTGCCTTTAGGAGGCACACAGCGTGTTGATCTGGGAATACTCCTGAGACCCCAAATCTTCTCATTACTTCACTCCCTTTCATTTCACAAATGACTGAACTCTGTCAGTGTGATTATGAGTGAGCATCTCAACCAATCCATTAACCTGAATTTCAAATGTTGAGTTGAATTGGAGTCTGTCAGTATGTTGAAATTGACATCTTCGTCATTCTCGGGTAGCATCCATTGTCTTTGGTCATAGTTTCCTGAAATGCAACTGTTTGCGTATGGGTGTGGTGGCAAAAAACTAGGTTTGTTGATGGTGGGAAGTCTGGGGAATTAAATTAAAGATGCCAAGATTCTTTATGATTAGTGATTATTATATAATTTGAGATCAGGTTTGGACTTCTGGGCTCAGAATTGTTCAGTTAAAGGGATAGTTCACCCAAAAATGAGGTGAATGTTTTTCCAAACCTGTGAACATAAAAGCATTTTACCCATTTTTGTCTATGCAATAAAATTCTATGGGATCCAACACAGCATTGGACCCCATGTGACTTTTCATTTTTTTTAAATATCTTTTGTTTTGCAGAAAGTTTGGAACAACATGAGAATGAGTAAAATGATGACAGAATTTTCCTTTTTAGGTTGAACTATCCCTAATGCCTCTCTTACTTAGCCTCCAACAGCCTTAAGATCATAAAATGTCATGACATACGCTACAGATGGTGGGATATTGATCCATAAGTCATTAGGTGGACATTAGTCGAGTATTACATTGCAGTTGGTTGATGCATATAGTGTATAGTTAATGCATATATAACTAGTGTTTTCAAACAGATGGTGTCATTCTGTCTTTTATGTTTCTAACAGCAAGACTCATAACATTGCAACATCAATACTGAAGGGCTCTGAACCAGACCATGTAATGTATATATTAGCCAAAAGTTAATAAAGGGGCGGAGCTTGCCCTATCACTGGGTGAGGCCAAGTGAGAATGCCTGGGTTTAGTGCAAGCTCCAGAAATTGACTGAATTATTTATTTATTTTAAATTTGTCAGTGTTTCAAAAGTTTGAGGTCAGTAAGATTTATTTTAATGTTTTATAATTAGAAATAGAAATCATTCTAATATGCTGATTTTCTGCTCAAGAAACATTTCTGAAACATTTCTGTTGCTTAATCATTTGGAAACTGAAAATTTTTTTCAGGATTCTTTGATGAATAGAAACTTTAGTAGTGACCAAATTTTATCAATATATATTTCATAGCTTTGGCGCCTATTAGGTACAGCAGCTTGTACTGTTTTCTTCCTCTGCATAATCATGTGTGCTTATATTATTCACGTGTAAGTCGCTTGGGATAAATAGATCTGCTAAATGTAAATGAAAACCTCTTATATGCAGGATTTATAGTCTTCCAATGTCTCTCTAAACTGCTTTATCATTCTAAGATGCATTAAAAACAGAGAAATAGGAAAGAGGTGGATCTCTGCAGTGATTAATGAGTGTCTATGAGGAAGAAATAATGAATAAAAAACACAGAAATATGAGATCTACTAATCCCTGCAAGTAACCTTCGCCTCATTTGACTTCTACTGCATACAGTGTGCCTGGAGGGAAGCCCACAACATGGAGAACACTGCATCTCTCTCTCTCTCTCTCTCACTCTCACTCTCACTCACACACACATACACACAATGCAGAGAAAGTTACACATACAAGCTCTCAATTCTAATCTACAGTATTTGCACATGTAAGACATGCATAGTTCCTTCCATGCTCAACAAAACACACACACACACACACAAGCTAATCATATCCAGCCTTTGCTGCTTCATACCGCTCATTTGCTCTGACGTCCTAGATGGGAGGGGTGTGTGTGTGTGTGTGTTTATGGGAGTGTGCGCCACACAGCTGAGAGAAAACTAGTGCTTATACACTGGTGTCAGGCACGAGCCACTAGTTACTGCTGCCGTCTTAAAGCCACACCTGCTTGAGAGTTTAAACCGAGAGAGAGAGAGGGAGAGAAGAGAGAGATCATGGACAAGTGTATTCAAATCCCTGCAGTCACCAGCTGAGCACCATTCGCTGCAAGTGGGCTGCTGTCATACGCTTGCTGCTCTTATATATTCCTACCCTTTCCATGATACTGTGATTTTTCCTGCTGTGGATTTTCTGCGCTACTTCAGGAACACCTGGGATAAAATTGAATCGAGAGCTAAACTGATTCACATTTGATTTTGAAAGGCGCCTCAGACTGGTCAACATACAGGTGGATCGCTTCGTTTTTTTGAAGAATAAGACCATAATAAGGCCGTTCAAACTGTATTGGGAATAGGGATTTATCTGAAGGACGCTGGATGCTACAGTGTGTGGCAAGATACATTGGACTGGTTGTGGGTCCAGGGGAAGATGCCTGCTATCCTGGTGGTCACTAACATGAAGTCTGGACTGCCGAAGCCGATCCACAGCGCCCTCCCCATCCCTCAGGTGCCCACCCGGGCTGTGGTCCCCCGGCCCTGCTTCTCCAGCCCCCCGCAGAGCAACGCTCACCTCCACCTCGGGAGCGCCTGGGCGCCAGACAAAAACTACCATCCTGCTGACAGTGAAGAGGACACACAGGTTAGACTGATGTGTGTGTGTTTAGTGGTGTGAGGCATTTAGGGTCTTTTTTTATTTACTTGCAGTAAATAAATGCATATATACACACACACAATATGTATACATATATACACGTAATATGTATCTATATACATGTAAACTATATAGGACACAGTTTAAAATGAGTATATAAACAATATGTAATAATTGTAATCCAAATGACTAAATATATACTATTACTACTACTACTATTTTCTATGGATTTTCAAAGAATACCATTATATATGTACATGTCCAAACACACAAGGTATTACCATGATACAGTACATGTACTGAGAAATCATGGTTAAAAAAAGAAGTACTGTGGTTCAGTGATATAGTATCAGATAGTAATACAGTACCAGTACTTTGATATGTATTATCATATAGAAATTCATATACAATGATATTTACATGTTACTTTTTGTGGTAGTTTGTGGTACCATAAGTTTATTATGGTGCCATTTCTAAAAAAAAAATGGTAAAACATGTTTTTTGTTAATGGTTTTTTTTTATTATTAAAACATGGTCAGTTACTGTACTATTGCATAAAAGTTAGTGTGCACAAATATTGCATTTGTGCCTGACACGATTTTAACATAATTTTTATCAAATTATATCTGTATTATTTTGTCTAAATCCTGAGATTTGCTGAAGATTACATGCCACATGTATTAAATTATTAGTGTTTTTAAAGATTAACTTTGTGAGCGTTTGATGACGGCAAAGGTAATCAAATGTAAAAAAAAATAATAATGTAAATGCACAATTAAATATATATATATATATATATATATATATATATATATATATATATATATATATCCAATATTGATCGATACTGATCAATTGAAAACATCTAATATCGGTTGATACCAATATACTGCATTGTGCATCCTTAGTATCAAGGATGTCTTTGCCTTATATGGCTTTATGCAGATGCTCAAGATAGATCAGCACTAAATCTGTGTATATTTCTCTTACAAAATAATACTGAGATTATACCATGGTTCAGTGATGGTAATACCATGGTACTTTGATACACACCATGACACTGAACAATTACTATTTTCTGTTACCATTTTACTGTTAGGTACTTCCAAATCCATTGTATATTTTATGGTAATACCATGGCACTTGTTTTGAAAGACTATTTGAAAAGTTTTTGTATTAGCAGGTTGTTGGTGTTCAGCTAGTGTGTGCATGTGTGTGTGTGTGTGTGTGTGTGTGTGTGTGTGTGCGTGTGTGTGTGTGTGTATATGTGTGTTTGTTCTCCAGTCAAATCTAAGCAAGCCAGTGTGGCTCGGTTTATTTTTGAGTTAGTAAGTCTGCTAGGCAACCCAGGAGACATCTCCCTCTCTCTCTCTCTCCCTGCAAACACGTTCAAATGCCATTTAAGGCTTTGTCAAGGGAAAGGAGAGTGTGTTCTTGTGTGTGTGTGTCATCTCTGATAGGAGGGTACAGATTGAACGCAAACTGATCCAAAAGAACCCACGAGCCATAGCTTAACCTTTGGTTATGTGAACGTAACGAATAAAAACAGACCGGCATGATGATTTGAAGTGTATGTGTGTGTGTTTCAGACACATAATCTGACTGTGGTTAATGTTATTTATCACTCCACGCCATTGCACAATCATTTTGTTGACGATGCACATTTAAATCTGCAGCTCTGGCTCATTGACACAGGCTTTAGCAGAATCAAGTGTTATACTGAGAAACAGTAAATTTAGCCGTGTGTGGTGATCAGCTGCGCTGGCTGTCTGTGTTTAGAGATAGTAGATGATGCATGTGTGAGTATATATAGTATGTGTGTGTGAGATACAGCCAACATAGTAGCTGAATGTGTAATACCTGCTTTCTAGAGATTTTGTTTTGCTTTGGCATTTCAGGAAGAAAGAAAGAAATGCTGTTCTTTTGAAGTTTCTATTCATCAAAGAATCCTGAAAAAAATGCATCATGGTTTCCACAAAAATATCAAACAGCACAACTGCTTTCAACATTGATAATAATAAGAAAGGTTTCTTGAGCACCAAATTAGCATATTAGAAAGATACAACTATCACTTAAATATTGCATCAAGGATTAAAGTCGGCATGGAACAGAAGTTGCAATAGTCTTTTCTTCCCTATTGTGATGTATATCCAAGGCTTCTCGAACAAGAAAAAATGTAAGGCGGGACTTGATTTTGTCCATCAGGAATTGATTGGATGGTTGTGGTTTGCTATTGGTCAATGTCACGTGAGTTACAGGTTGTCCCGCCCTCACTCCAGTAAACGCATCATCAGAGAAGAGATGTCTGCAAGAGGAAGATGAAGTTATTCTAATTAAAATGGGGGCACATGGATTTACATGGTGACTTTAAGCTCTAGTGAGTCAAGGAGTGCTAGTCAAAGTATAAAACTAATCCACTCAATTAACTCATGAGGTTTTTGTGTTCATACTGTAGATTAAAGGGATTATGCTGAGCGAAAGAAAAGAAAGTCAGGACAGAAGGCATATTCAATCCACGAGGAGATGATCTATGATTTATGATATAGTCTACAGTGCTCTCTAGTGCTCTAAATATGTACTGCACTCTCCATATCTCTCTCTCTCTCTCCCTGCGTCTCGTTCTCATGCAAGTAATTACCCAAAATTATTAAATAAATGATTAGTCATTATGAGCTTGATTTCACAGTTTTAACAAGATCTTTAAAACAAGTATACAACCAAAAAAGAGGTCATGTCTGGTTTGTGGACATTTGGATTCGGGGAATCATTGTATGCGTCAAATAAACACTGGAAGTGAGAATGTGGATATAAAATAAACACATAAAAACACTGCATATTTTCACCCTTTGTGGCCATCTGGTAAAGAGATTAGATCCTTTCTTTAAAGATGTAAGAATTCTCATACTGTATTACATCTAAAGCATGTTATTAAACTTCACTGAATCTTGACGCTGTTATCCATTAATGAACTGATAAAAATTATACCTTCTACACAAGACAATTTATTACTCTTTTTCAAATTAGTAAAAGCTAATTTACTTGAAACATGCATGTTATTATTAATAAAATATGTGAAATATTATTACAATTTAAAATAAGTGTTCTCTATTTGAATATATTTTAAATATGTAAAATATGCAAAGCTGTGGTGCAAAGCTGAATTTTCAGCATCATTACTCCAGTCTTCAGTGTCACATGATCCTTCAGAAATCATTCTAATATGCTGATCTGCTGCTAAAAAAATTTGCACACATTTCTTATTATCATCAATGATGAAAACAGTTGTTTTTGTGGAAACCATGAGGCATTTTTTTCAGGATTCTTTGGAACTTTTGAATAGAAATTTTAAAAGAACAGTAAATACAAATCTTAACACATATAGGGCCCTATTTTAACGATCTAAGTGCATGGTCTGAAGCGCATGGCGCAGGTGCTCTTAGAGCGTGTCCGAATCCACTTTTGATAGTTTAACGACAGAAAAAAAAACAGTCAGGCGCATGGTCCGGAAGGGTTCTACCTAGTCTCTTAATGAGTCATGGGTGTGTTTTGGGCGTAAAGTGCAATAAACCAATCAGAGTCTCATCTCCCATTCCCTTTAAAAGCCAGTTGTGCTTGCACCATGGCGGATTCGCTATTTACATGGTGGAATTTGCGAGCGGAAAGACTGAACGCTTCTCCAGAGAGGAATCCTTTTATTTTTAATATTTAAAAATGTCCCTCTGTGTGTAATAAGCAGAGTGTACACACGTTGTGCACCCGCATATAGGCGCATATTACAAATGCGCCCTTTAAATAACACAAAAAATACTGCGCTATTGACTTTAGACCAGGTTTTTGTTGGTCAATGGCGCAGTCGTTTTCAGTTGCATCAAAATAGCAACGCACCAGAAATGTGCCTGAACACACCTCGTTTTCAGACCAACATGCCCATGGGCGAACAGATGGACGCGAGTGCATTTTCTATTTAAACAACGTGGTGCTGGACGTGAAAATGATAACTGCGTCGGCTGAAACAAGCAAAAAACACTTGCGTCGCGCCTGGCGTCGTATTGCGTCGGGTGTATGATAGGACCCATAAATGTCTTTACTGTCACTTATAAACCTCATGAGGCTTCAATATATTTAATTTATTTTTTATGCCGTGTATATATACTCTACTACTAAATCACAGCTCTGACACACCTTTATTAAGCCACATATTTATTTATTTATTCATTTAATATTTATATTGGAGTTGGGTTTCTTGTTGTTGTCTGTTCTTTTCCTATCACCTTTTACATTTAATGTAGCATTTTATCTTTAATTTGTTTATAGACTAATTTTTTGTACAAATTCAACTTTGTACAGTTGGCATATTGAGCACCTTCTTTATTCTTCTATATTTTTTTTTCCCAGTATCACACTTGCCCTGTGACTGAAACCCGTGCCTTTGTGCTCCTGCTCATTGACTTTAATGCTCTTTGCCCTGGAGGCTCTGGCTTTGCCTCTTTCTCCACATTGATTTGCAGGTGATAGTGGTTTTAATTTGCTAATATAGTGGACTGGCTGTCTGCACTAGAACACTGAATAAGATAAAGGATATTAACATAACAATAGAGCCATGCATTTGCACGAGCTTCTCGCCTTAATGCTATCACCTGATGGTCACTTGAATTTATACATTCAAAAAAGAGGATTTTTTAAAAATGTATCACCACAAAATGTAGGAAAAAATGTGAGTCTTTATGCATTTCAGATGATGCATTCTTTAAAACAGATTGTTTTCTCAGTCTCATTCACAGCATGTTTTAAAGTCGCCATGACATAAACATTTTCTGGCTTTTAGGATGAATATGTTAGCCTTACTGTTATCTATAAGCTAGTGTGCTCCATAACAATGGCAAAATTCACATTTAGAAGATATTCCCCCGGTTTCACAGACAAGGCTTAAGCTAGTCCTAGACTAAAATGCATGTTTGAGCTGTTTTAACTGAAAGAAACTTGCACTGATATATCTTAAAATATGTCAGTGGCATTGTTTTGTCTTAAGATGCACACCAGTAATGTTTTATTCTAGGGCACGTTTATAAAAGTTACTTAAATGTCCTAATTGAACTAAGGCCTAATCCTAGCTTAGTCTAAACCCTGTCTGTGAAACCGGGCCATAAGCATTCAAAACATACAGTCTCTCACTTCCGCCAATATGGAGCAATGATTTTGATGACATCACGCTGCACTTCAGCTTCTCATCAGATTTTCTGTCCAATCAACTGCTCTCCAGAATTTAAAGCGTCCCTCCCCATTAAGCTGCGGCTAAAATCGGTCACTTGTTCACACATTTTCTATTTTCTGCATGGTGGATAGCACAAAGTGCACTATATAGGGGATAGGGAACAATTCAGACAATGTGGGGCTAATGAAGTCTGGTTTCGCGTTAATGTCACACGAACCTCCGCAGTGCGCACACAGTCTGCTCCGGTCCAGAGACACGATAGCACAGAGTGGATCATATGAGCGAGTCGGCGCAGACCACAAAACATATCGGACCCATTTGAATTCTACACAAAATGCTATATTTTAATGCGATAATGGAGGATATTAGGAGGAGAAGCAGTTAGAGATTAGGAGGAAACTGTGGCTTACTCGGCTCTGGCCGAGCTGTGATATAAACTAAACGCTATTGGCTATTTTTAAAAAAGGGGAGGAGCTGATCGATATGTCCCGCCCTGTCTTCCTGTTTCAGTGGAAATTACGTCAACGCATTGAATAATGCTGCGCGTTTCAAGGCACTTCAGTGCGCCTTTAAAGGTTAAAGTCATTTACTGTAGTTGAACAGAGAATTAAAGCAGCTTGTACAGTCTGCAGAATATTTTCTTTTGTGTTTCATGAATGAGAGAAAATAAGATGGGTTTTGAATGATGCAACCTATATCGTTGAGTAAACAATGTTTTGGGTGAACCTCCGTAATGTTGTCCAGAATGCATTGCTCTTATGCCATTGCGAGGGTTTTTTCCTACATTGGAAAATTAATTTTTTCCCGCCAGAGATTTATGTGATCATTTAATGTGATTGTACCCGCTGATAGCCGGCTGCTTTGAAACGCTTCCGTGAGTGTTTGTGCAAGCGCTCTGTGAAGAGCGTCAAAGGTTTCTATTTACAACATGTTTGCAGCATTGAGTTTTGTAGCCAATCACAGACATATCTGTTGAGTGCGTGAGCGCAATGGCCAATCAGATGTGTTAAAGCTAGCCAGAATCCTAAGTTTTTGTTCAGCGTGAGGTCTGCACGCTCACGAATCCTTTCATTATAACCAAAGTATAAACACTGTGTCAATAAGAGATTCATTGCACAGCATAGACAGCTTCATTGATTATAACAGGAGTTTTCACAAGTTGACCTGAATTAATTGACAGCTTCAGTGATTATAATGGCAGCGATCTTTACTTGCTTTCTGTATGTATATTTTTCATGCTGCTAACTACACATTGCAAAGTTTCTGGATTGATAACCGTATTTAAATGCGCAAAATAATAGACCTGCCACTTTTTCTATATAGTATGTTACTTTGTTGTTCACTTTTCAAGTCAGTCACTCAATTAATTTTTACATATAGGCTACATTTGGGTAGTTGACAAATAAGCAGTAAAAATGCTTTTTTTTGTAAAACTACTTTGAAGAAAAAAAATTATATTATTATGTAGTGTAAAGTCTGATGTTTGAGAAAATATAAGAGGTCAATAACTGTCAATTCTTTCACTGTTTTTTTGAACATTTTACTGAAATGTGTCCTATGGTGTGACATAGAAAGAATTAAGAATATAGGGGTGTCACACCAAAGGACAACAGAAATGAACACTTTTATAGTGGTTCCAAAAAAGTTAAATATTTGAACAATTCTGAGACAAAATCTTACCATGTGCACATAGTAACACAACCTTGAATGGGGTCCTTCAACTAATTAAACAACTAATTAAACTTAAACTGGAATTGTCCGATTTAAAATCAGGATATGGTGTCACACCGGAGGACATGGTTTTCAGTGACAAAATGTATCAAGTTCCTACGCTTTTAGAAATATTTGGATGAAAAAAATGATTGTCATTTGCTAAAATAGATTTAAATGATGTCTGAGGTATTTATTAACATTTGTATGCTTTTCTTTTTAATTTATAAAAGTTGTAATTTATTGAACCATGCTTGAGACAGTCACACCATAGGGCAATTTTGAGATTTAGCTCAAAAATTAAACAAATCTAAAGACAAAGCAGTTTTTATATCAACAGGTCCATGTGAGACAAAGAAATGTTTAACCATTTACTGCATTTTAAATGATGACAATACTAATTATATTCATTTTTATCTTGTATGACCATGTCACGTCAACAACCCATTTACAGATTTTTAAATATAAAATAGTTCTAAGCATTTTGTTTTATGATCTGTCCTGACAGATTATTTTTTAATGAATAAATAGGACAAGTTAATAGGCTTCTTGGCATTTATTTTGGATGTATTGTCAGTACTGGGCTCTCAGTTCACATGGGTAGGGTACTTTGATTGTGTTCATCCGCCACCACTGAAGACCATTTTTGACCCAGGAAAAAGCCTGTATGCATAGCATGCTCTCCATGTTTTGAGTTTCTACTTAATTTTCCTGTAACATGTACACAGCCAGCATCCTAATACTGTAAGAATAAGCAGAGAGTCAGCTAAATCTGAATGCACTGAGCACGCAAGACTTCATCACATTCTGTCACCATCTGTTTCTACTGCCGTAACACACCACTGTTCCCTAATGGCACGAACGATACTAAGCAGATCTCTGTGTGAGAGTACTTTTAAACACTTTGGAGGCTTGTTTTTGGTTATGTGTGCACAGCCGGTGTCTTAAATGCGTGACAAACCGCCTAGTTACACCGTTAGTGTCTGTGAGATTGTGCGCGTGAGAGCTTCCTTTGAGGCCTCCTATCAGAAATGTAAAAGAAAGACTGCAGCCCGTCCTGCTCGATAGAACTCAACAAACATCTAATCTCAGTGGATCAAATAAAGTTTCTATTTTTTTCTTCTTCTTAAAGTGTCTTGCAAGAATTTGCATATGAAATAGATGATGTTAGGCATAACAAACATGCAGATACTGAAATAGATTAAAGGAGAAGATGGTTTAGATGTGCAGATGTTTGTGCATCTCAGTTTGAAGAGAAGATTTGAAACCTTTTATTTAGATATTGAATTCCTCTGAGGACATTTACAGCACAAACACTGAAGATGTTCATAGTTTTAAAACAGAATTGCTTGCAACCCAAAGGATTGTTTTACTGACATTAAGCCAATATCTTTTTGCATACATTTTTTTTTTATGTGGTAACAAAAGCACCATACATATTATTATAAATATTGATTATGTTGTACATTTAGTATATTTAATAATTATGATTACGTACATTGTAAATATTTAATAATAATATTTTTCATATTTGATATCATTTATTAAAAATGTTTTTTCTACAATTTGAAGTCACAATGAAATTATTTTTGCAACCCACTTTACTTTTTTATAATGTGATGTATTTCTGAGTAAATATTCTGAGAATATTCTGGAACTTGATTTTATCTATCAGGAACTGATTGGACCATGAAAAATTAGTCAGGTTTTAGATGCATTTTTTTAGAGGCAGAGTAGGTTATTTTGATGACGATTTTATTATTTTGTTGTTTGAATATTTTTATTTGGAATTTTACAAAATTAAAGCATTTTTAATATATTTTTTTAATTATTTACTTACCATTTACATACAATAAAGAATGAAAAGAAACAACATCCTAATAGTAATATCCAACCTAAATACAGCAAGTAATTAAATAAATAAATAAATAAATAAATAAATAAAGGAGGAATTCAAACTGTATTTCTTTTATATGTATTAGTTGACCCAAAAATGAAAATTGTCATCATTTACTCACCCTCATTAAATTTCAAAACTATATGACTTTCTTTGTTCGGTGGAACAAAAAAAAGAAGAAATTTTGAAGAATATTTCAGTGTTTTTTTTACAGTAAAAGCCAATTGGGTCTAATGTTGTTTGATCTCCAATATTTTTGTGTGATCTACAGAAGAAAGAAAGTTAAACCGGTTTGGAATGACATGAGGGTGAGTAAATGATGAAATTCGTCATTTTAGGTCACCTGTCCCTTAAAGGGGCAAATGGGCTTTCAATCAAACTTGGCTGCCTATACAGTAGAAAAGCGAAGAAAAAAAAAATGGAAATCTGTATTACCTGACTAGGGAAAACAGACAAAAGGCTGCCGTCTTCCCTTTTACCAATTAGGAAGGAAAACTTCAACACCCATAATGCACTGGGCATGTTGCCGTCCAAGGCCACTCCCACCAGTCTGCTATTGATACTCTTGAACAGAGTCAAATAATGCCTTGCTTCAGTAGGAAATACTTCTCAGCAAACTTTTAGTCATAATGATGCCCAGTGCAGGAATTTAAAGAGTAAACGTTTAACGGGAGTGAGTTACTTTCGGTTTCCAGTGAAGGGTGCAGCGTGTTGTAGGCAGTGGCTAAAGGCTGCAAAGAATCATAAATAAGGAGAGAATGCCGTAAAATCTGAAAAGTGTTTATAGTCAACGTATTGAACTGGATTACTACTAACAGTGTTTTAGGCCAAGTGGAGGGGAAAAACTGACTGTCGCATACAGCTGTTGCCATAGTGTCCCATTTTTACCATAATGCTGTTTAAAGAGTAGACAAAATACGATACAAATTTCAGTGATAAACCTACCCTTAAAGGGCACCTATTATGCAAAATTCACTTTTACATGGTGTTTGAACATAAATGTGTGTTGGCAGTGTGTGTACACAACCACCCTATAATGGTAAAAATCCACCCACTCCTTTTTTTTTTAATCCCCATAAATCATAAGCAGTGTCTCAGAACAAGCCGTTTGCAGATTCCTGGCAAAGTGACGTCACATTTTACAGGCCCCGCCCACGAGTGTTGATGGACACTGCCGTATTAGCATAGACCCCACCCTCAGAGAGCTGCACAAAGTCCGCCATGTTTATCTCCTTGCCAGAGCATTTAACAGCAGCATTCAAGTAAGAAATGTGTTCTTAATAAAGCTACTAAAGTTATTCAGTCAAAAGCAGTGAGTGATTTTCTGTTTATCTTTTGTTGTTTGATTCATATTAACAGCATATATAGCAGTAGGTACTGTATATTACACTGCTCTCACTTTAATGCACAGATCTAATATACACACAGGATTTCTGTACTTGCTGCACATAACCAACTGTTTTCATGTGTGTTTCTGACATAACCTTGTGTGCGTTTGACAGTTTAATCGCAATAACACATGAAAGAGAACTAGTCTAGTAGTTTAATACTCACGGACGCACCGACATCCAGCTCTCTGTGCGCATGCATCGGGTGTGTGTGCTCAAGTTGAGAGTGATAAGGCTTTAAAACGCATGCAGATGATAATATTTCGTGATGATGAAGAACTGCAATGTCACGTGAGCGTGTCCGCGATAGAGATGATCATAACCAAACAGATGCATCATGTTTCAGTTTTCATTCGCGTGTTCACGAGCTGTGAAGGCTTCGCCCTCTGGGGTGGGGAGCAGCAGCTCATTTGCATTTAAAGGAGACGCACACAAAACAGCTCATTTTTCTCAAACCCAAAAATTGGCATTTTCGAAATGGTATATTAAATGATCTGTTAGGAATTTTGATCTGAAATTTCACAGACACACTCTGGGGACACCTGAGACTTATATTACATCTTGTAAAAAGGGGCATAATAGGTGCCCTTTAAATAACTGTTCTGTTAATAACCCTCTGTTGATCCGACTGTCCATGGGCAGGGATACAAAAATGCGGTAGTAGTTCTCACAAACACCATGGAGCTGTCAAAAGTCTGCCGGATGACACATTTGCGTCATCCGGTGGACTTTTGCTAACAAATAAACGTGAATTTCTCGGCCCAAGCAACATGGAGAATGAGTAAACATTGTTCATTTAAATATACTACGGAGTACAGACATTGTAACAATACAAAGCGGGTTGAAAATCAGCAAAGTTACCCTCTGAAGAAAGAAATTGAGGTCAGTTTTGATTTCATCTTGACTTTAAGACTTTAAATAAAATGTAAATAACTAACTGTAGAGACATTCATTAGATCTTATAAATGATATGATTCTAGACTGAGTGTCTTTTTGTGATCAGCATATGTTTAGTTGTACTTCCTCCATCTGTCCTTGGACATGTCAATCAAGACATCTGTCATCCTGAGTGTCTGTGTTTAAGTCTCACCCTTTTGTCTTCTCTTTATGGTACCCCATCATAGAAACGCCACCACGCAGAGAAACATGTCGTTATGTGTCCGGATGCTGCTTGGTAATTTGACCGCAGATCTGGCGTGACATGGGCGATGTGAACAGTATAAAGGTCAACATGCATTTGTGAACAGGTCAAGGTGAAAGGTCACAGCTGATGAAGCTTTGAGTGCTTGACCTTTGTCGGTTCATTTTGCCGGGAGAAAGTGTGAGATGTGATGTTTGCTTAGATATAGGTTATTGGTTTGATTTTGATTGAAATGATTTAGGTCCTCACTTTGAGCAGGTGGATTCTGGGTAGGATCAGGATCCTTGCATTTAGGGTGTGTTTCGGTTCTCTTGGTTTTATGGTTCCGGACCAAAAAAGAAAATGAAACATTTAGTCCTGGTTCGCCTGGTTGCTGTGCTAAATGCACTTGGTGTATGTGTGTGCGTACATATTATGTTATTTTTACCAGCTGAGAACTCGTGTAAAGGAGTCAAAACGAAGATCTGCTGCAAGAAGACAGCGGTTCAGACGCCTGTACCGAACTGTAATGGGCAACGTAGCTCCTATGACGAGAGGAACTAGGTATGTTTGAGCGTTCTGTCCTTTTTAGGGTTGCATCTTGTGCCATCACATCCTGTTTTGGGTTAATTTAGATGTCTTTGATTGCTGACAAAATCAATGATAAAACAATAGCTTTCTTTAGATAAACAATATAAGCAAAATTCTCAATAGCCAATTGGATTGAAGTACTATGTTATATGCAAGGAATAATTTGGAATTATTACTATTACTGCTGGCTGTGTTGTGGTTAATTTTACATGAAATGTAGCAAAAGAGGCTCATCAACATGCAGTAGAAACACTGCAGGAGGAACTTATTCTAGCAGCGTGTTAACATCAGTTCTCATCATGAGTTCTTGATAAAACACACTTTCATTAGCCAGTTGGTAACTATGGCAACCATCCTCAGATGTTACTGTGATGTTGTGCATGTAGGATGTCTAACATCACAGTTACATTTGTATCATGACTGCATCATTTTTGTCTTAAATCTTGGCAAATGAGTACATTTTATGTCTAATTACTTTTTTATATTTGAATTAACTGGACATGTTTGAGAATAGATAGAATGACAGATAGATTTTACAAAACTAAAACATTTACAAAAATATTGCTAAAAAAAGTAATACATATATTAATATTTAAACAATCTATTCATATGATGTAATATATTAATTGTAAAATGTTACTATTATAAATATCAATTTATGTTACAATAACAACAATTACAAAACAGCAAAAAATATTACAGTACTATATTCATATGTATTTGTATATTGTAATATTTTATTTTTTTAGAATAGTAATAATTTACAATTTATATATGATACTATTATATGAATAGATTTAAATATTAATATATGTATTAAATACCATAACCAAATATTAATACAACATTATAACATAACAACATTATAACATTTATCTTAATAATAATTCAAACTTTCTAAGGAGCTTTAAGAATATTTTTGCCATTTTCATTTTTGTTTGCAGTTTTTTTTTCTCCAGATTTTTTCCTCCAAAACCTAGCATTACCATGGTATAGTTTGTAAGAAAGCTAAAGGAAATGCTAAAATGCTTGCTAACAGGATCATGACATCAGCAGTTGGACATTCCTTACAAGTGTCTCTTCATGTCTTGAGTTCACACAGTGCATGAAACAACTCCAGCCCCTCCACCACAGGCTCTATTCTCTTTCAGGATAACCAGGGTGCCTCTGAATCCCTCCTGATTTTGTGTCAGAACCCCAGAAACCCCATATGTCCCACCCACCCCCTAACAGCTTGGCAGTGGGGACCTATCTACCCCCCTAACCTCCCGAAAAGCAGATGATGGGGGTCTCCCAAAACAAAGAGCCCTCTCCACAGGGCGAGCCCCCTCATTGTCCACACATACTTGGGTTTATTTTACCATCCATTGGCAGAATGAATGGCGAGCGTAGCCTGTGATTCAAAGCTGTTGTTTTTTTAATGAGCTTGTTCACTATTGCCTGACACATGTAGCGTCCGCCACATATCACTCGGCACTACAGAAGCACAATAAATCTGTTGAAATGTTCAATGTGTTTTTCTCAGACTTTGATTGAGTTGTAAAGAGGCAATTAGCTTTAGATGAGCCTGATTTACGGAGAAAACTGTTATACAAGTCTACATTTGAGATGCGACTCAACTCTTGTAGGATTGATATACAGTAATGTTTAAATGTTTAATGTTTAAACCCTAAAACCCAGTGAGAAACTAAAATGCTATGCTTAAAATATTGTCATTAATTCAAATAAAGCTCAAATTACAATAAAATAAAATGATACTATAATTATATATATATATATATATATATATATATATATATATATATAATATATAATTGATTATATTAAATTAAATTACAATTTTATATATATATATATATATAAATTAATTAATAAAATAACATTATATATATATATATATATAAAACATTATACATTATAAATATATAATATATACATAATATGTAATAAGATATAAATATTAGATGAAAAACTAAATAAAAAAAAAAAAATGTAATGCTGCCTTGGCAACTTAGAAAAATAACTGAAAAATAAATAAATAAAAACTAATAAAAATGTCCAAATCAAATAACAAATGTAAAATAAAATTCAAATGAAAACCGAAAATATAAACAAAGTAGCTTATTCAAAATATTATTAGATACTATAATAGTATATAAATAGTAATACTATAATGGTTCTAGTTTTATTAGTTGTATTTAGTTTAAATATATGGCTCTGTTTGTCAAAATAAATTATGTCATATATAGATTAAAATAATAAAATAGATACAATTAAAATACAATTAAATTAAATTGTAAAAGTTTTTTTGTTTTAATTTTTTTATTTCATTTTTATCCAGTGTAATTATGTTTTGTTAGTAATCTAACTTTTCCCCCCAACCTTTTTAGCTTGACTTTATTGACTTAATTTAACTTTATTTTAAGTGCAGCTTGCTGCTTTGCAAACTTTAGTTTCACTGTAGCTTTGCCAACACTGCTAAAATCTCTTCAAGCTCTAGTAGATCCGCTCTGTCAGTTTCAAAACATCTGCTTGAGTAAAAAGCCCTGTGTGTGTTGTATATATTTAAAACATGCTTCAGTTTGCAGCCTCTAGGGTTCTTTAGTGTGGGAATGAGGGCAGAAACTTGGGCGATCCCCAGAAACTGAAATTTGGCTTGTAATTTGTGGTTTGGCATCGGTTTTGGCGAGAGCTTGAACATGGGGAACACCTCGTGTCTCCACACCGCAGCTCATGCCAGCAGTCTGTACCACACACTCCACCACCACAACTGTGGAGAACAAAAAAGGAGAAGAGGTTCTGACCTCTGTGTTTTAAGACCCTCGGGGTCTGCAGAAGGTTGACAAGGGTGTGCTACACAAATGCAGCGCAACAGCAGACAGATCTGAAGTGTGCATCGTCATTAGAGAGATCAGCCCTTTTCACACTGGACTAATTAATCATCTAGTCACATTTTCTTATTCATATTATGATTAACTGTCCGTTACTTCACTGTGTTTGCACACTAGATGTCTGGTGACAGTGTGTTTAATGAAACTGACTCACCTTCTTACAATCAGATTAGTTAATTAGCAATCACCCTGAAAATTACAGACTTTTAATTAAAAAATGTTTATACATTTTTTTTATACTGTTGTCTGAGGTCAACTTATGATGTTTGCGTGGTTTTTACATTCAAAAAAATCATAATGAATAAGTAATAGGCTATTTTCTACCATGGTTTTGAGCCTAGCTTTTGAAACGCTCGGTTTTTATGGGCGTGCCGCATTGAAGACTTAGAAGTAAACGGCAACTGCTATGATTGGATAACAGTTTTGCACATTATAATGAGCTTAGACTCCCCCATCACTCAGTTCACATGAGGAATTGTTTTGAAAACTTCCAATGTGGAAACGGCAGCCGGAATGATTCGCCCACAGGGCTCGCAAAATGTCTTTATCAAACAAACACAATGATTTATCTCTCATCCACCCGCAATTAATTGGAATGTTATTTATTTCTTGGCCGGCCCGATCGGTGGATATAACCGCAAACCGTGCATAACTAACACACACACACAGCACCCACAAGCCAAGTACAAACCCGATTCCAAAAAAGTTGGGACACTGTACAAATTGTGAATAAAAACAGAATGCAATGATGTGGAAGTTTCAAATTTCAATATTTTATTCAGAATACAACATAGATGACATATCAAATGTTTAAACTGAGAAAATGTATCATTTTAAGGGAAAAATAAGTTGATTTTAAATTTCATGGCATCAACACATCTCAAAAAAGTTGGGACAAGGCCATGTTTACCACTGTGTGGCATCCCCTCTTCTTTTTATAACAGTCTGCAAACGTCTGGGGACTGAGGAGACAAGTTGCTCAAGTTTAGGAATAGGAATGTTGTCCCATTCTTGTCTAATACAGGCTTCTAGTTGCTCAACTGTCTTAGGTCTTCTTTGTTGCATCTTCCTCTTTATGATGCGCCAAATGTTTTCTATGGGTGAAAGATCTGGACTGCAGGCTGGCCATTTCAGTACTCGGATCCTTCTTCTACACAGCCATGATGTTGTAATTGATGCAGTATGTGGTCTGGCATTGTCATGTTGGAAAATGCAAGATCTTCCCTGAAAGAGACGACGTCTGGATGGGAGCATATGTTGTTCTAGAACTTGGATATACCTTTCAGCATTGATGGTGCCTTTCCAGATGTGTAAGCTGCCCATGCCACACGCACTCATGCAACCCCATACCATCAGAGATGCAGGCTTCTGAACTGAGCGCTGATAACAACTTGGGTTGTCCTTGTCCTCTTTAGTCCGGATGACATGGCATCCCAGTTTTTCACCGACAATGTTTTCTGGAAGTATTCCTGAGCCCATGTTGTGATTTCCATTACAGTAGCATTCCTGTATGTGATGCAGTGCCGTCTAAGGGCCCGAAGATCACGGGCATCCAGTATGGTTTTCCGGCCTTGACCCTTACGCACAGAGATTTCTGATATTGCTCCACTATTTTTCGCCGCAGCATTGGGGGAATTGGTGATCCTCTGCCCATCTTGACTTCTGAGAGACACTGCCACTCTGAGAGGCTCTTTTTATACCCAATCATGTTGCCAATTGACCTAATAAGTTGCAAATTGGTCCTCCAGCTGTTCCTTATATGTACATTTAACTTTTCCGGCCTCTTATTGCTACCTGTCCCAACTTTTTTGGAATGTGTAGCTCTCATGAAATCCAAAATGAGGCAGTATTTGGCATGACATTTCAAAATGTCTCACTTTCAACATTTGATATGTTATCTATATTCTATTGTGAATAAAATATAAGTTTATGAGATTTGTAAATTATTGCATTCCTTTTTTATTCACAATTTGTACAGTGTCCCAACTTTTTTGGAATCGGGTTTGTAACATTCCCTTCTTGATGTGCGTTGTTCACTCTCGACTGGTAATTTGAAGGAAAAATACAATCGCGGAAGTTTTGAACATGCTGATTTGTCTGAGGTGAAGTTTTGCTGGTGCACGAACAAACCCGATTCCAAAAAAGTTGGGACACTGTGCAAATTGTGAATAAAAAAGGAATGCAATAATTTACAAATCTCATAAACTTATATACAGCCATACTGCGCCAGAACGCCCACCACACACCAGCTTATTGGTGGAGAGGAGACAGAGTGATAAAGCCAATCAGTATATGGGGATGATTAGGAGGCCATGATAGACTAATCACTAATCTCTGACGTCACAGGTAAGAAAGATGACCTTTTATATATCAAAAGTTGATTTCTCAATTCATGACCCCTTTAAATATTCATAGTAATGCAGTGTATTTACAAAAATGGTGAGAAAACCTAGATCATATGTTTAGTTGTTTTAACTGTATAGTATACAGTACTTTATAGTAGTAAGAGATGTACTTGTATGCTTGTGTTTGTTAAATATATTGGATTTAGATGTTTTATTTTCTGCTTAGCACATTTCACCTTAAAGGGATAGTTCACCCAAAAATGAAAATTCTGTCATTAATTACTCACCCTTATGTCGTTCCAAACCCGTAAGACCTTCGTTCATCTTCAGAAGACAAATAAAGATCTTTTTGATGACATCTGAGAGATTTCTGTCCAAGTATGTACTTGTATGAAGCAACACCAGTAATACCAGTACTTGTAAACATCTTATTTACATAATACAGAGAAAATATCATATTCAAAGGGATTTTTTTTGTTCTGTGGAATGCAAAAGAAGATATTTTGAAAAATGTCAGTAATATATTTTTTTTTTTACTCCATTGACTTGTATTGTATGGACAAAAATCTTTTAATAGTTTTAGAAAGTTTGCATTTTGCCAATGCTGACTAGGCAACACAGTTAAACAAAGTGTTAATTCATAGACATAGAGCACACATTTCTATTGTTTGGCAAGTGTTTTTTTTTTTTATTTGTGTATAAATGACTCTTATGAACCAATTATTTTTAATGAATCAATCCAAAAGACTGATAAAAAACAGATCACATGACAAATGACATGTGTTGTTTAGTTAAAAATTAGAAACATTAAATTGTGACCAGAAAACTGTTGATTTTGTTCATATATATTGTTCATATATATGTAGTAATTGCTAATGAACTGGAAAAAAAAAAAATAACTTGCGATTCCCATCTTTAAAGTCACCTTGAAATCAAAATGGACAATTCTTGTTTTTTATGGAATACTGTTTAGGGGCGGGACAACCTGTCACTCACATGAGATCGACCAATAGCAAACCACAACCATCCAATCAATTCCTGATAGACAAAATCAAGTTCCGCCCTACATTTTCTCTTGTTCGAAAAGCCTTTTTTCTTGTATTTAGGGAAGAAAACACAATTCGCAACTTCTGTTTAATTCCGTTTAATTATTGATGACATATTGAAGAAGATCCATTAAGCTAAAGATTATATCAGAAAGATAATGTGTTTAGGTGATGCATTTGAGTTCACTTGTTGTTGATTGTGAGTTGGTTAATAGTTTTATCGGATGAACAGGGGTCTGCCGGGACCTTTCAGTGGTGGGATGGATGCATGGTTGGAGGGAGAGGGTGTAATAGAGGGGTCGTGTGGGGGAGGTAAAGAGGGATTCCCCCATCCACTGCTGACGGAGGACTGCCTATCCAGCTGGTCTCTCCTCCCCACCCCCTTCAGCTGTTTGGTTTGGCTCATGTGAGCACTGGCTGGTGTGTGTTTCAGACCGGAGGCAGCTGCCCTCAGCATGGCACACCATTAGCGGTGAGAGCTCTGTCTGCTTCACTTTCTTTTTCTCTCAATCTCTGGTACCACCATCCACTCCATCACTCTTCTCAAACTCTCCTTCACCCTCTTGAATTCAATCCTGATTCATCTGAACTTCCCTTTTCTCCTTTAGCATGGATCTATCATTCTTCTTTCTCCATCCTCACCTCCTCTAAATCTCTCTCTCTCTCTCTCTCTCTCTGTGGATGGTTGTGATGGATGCTGCTCTCCCACTCTGATGGATTGTAAATGGGATCCGTGTATCTGGACCGCTGGCAGTTAAAGTGAGGAAGATAAAGGGTAGAGGAAGATGAGTGTGATGCTGTGGCGCTGGGATCAAAACAATCACAGCATGAAACTGGTAAAATACTTCCTTTGGTTGTGGGCTTGAGTAGACTATTGATTTGTTTTTTAGTCAAGTTTTGATCTAAACTTTATCAATCATTTGTTGCATCAGAAAGCCATTAATTATCTTTTGTTTATAATTTTATATACCAATCATATATATATATATATATATATATACTGTGTATATATATATATATATATATATATGAAATAAAATAAAAAGAGTAATAATAATGGTAAATAATAAAAATAAAAAATGTTAAAAGTTTAGTAAACTGTCACCTGCACTTGATGCACTACTTTTAACAATATTTTTATTTTATTTTTATATTTATTTTATTATTAATTCATGCAATATTTTACTAATACATTTTAAATTGTTTATGTTGTTTAGATCTTTCAATCTGACCCTTTGCAAACCGTGCATTTTGTATGCAAATATTGTGCTTGGGTTGAAAAAATGTTTTGCCAGTTTTGCCATTTTTGCATATTTTGCATATTTCCAGTGACTTAATATACTTGTTCTAGGTCTTTGTTTTTGTAAAGAATTTCTAAGCTTCTGATCATATTTTGTTTCACCTGATTCAACCAGGTTTTTCGATGTTTAACCATGTCTTTAATGCATTTAAACTTATTTGGGATTTATGACTTGTCGTTTATATTCATGTACGTTGCGCTAGAAAGCTCTTGTTTGTTGTTGCATATGATGTTTTCCATTACCAGAAAACCATGACTCACTTTCACTTGTTTTGGATTTAAGAATCAGAATCACTTTAATGCAGAAGTCTCTTGTTTATTGTTGGTTATGATGCAGGGTTTTAATTTTTATTTGCTATGATACAGTGTTTACGTTAGACTATCTGACAGGTAATAATAAAGCAACAGTTCAGCTTATGAAGAATTAAGTTTTATTTCTGAAAACACCCTTCATATTTTCTCTTTATTAATCCCTTTTTCCCCTGCACACCCAGCATAGTCTTTTCTCTAGCTTGTGTCCTGGTCTTATCCTCTGCACGTCAAAGCCACAAAGGCAGGCCGCCTTATTGCTTGTCTGGAGATGAGGTGATAAGGGGAGCTGTTTAATTATGTATTACATGTGGAGCCCAGCACAAGTGGCAGTGCACTGAATATGTTTAAGGTCAGATGTGTGTATGAGAGAAGGAAGGGAGGCGATGGAGGCTGAAACGTGTCAGCGTGACCTGATAATATCAGCAGTGAATATTGCAGTGACACCACGAGATGAAAGAATCAGAGCACCTCACATTCGTTCTTTCACTTCATCATTGGACGTTTAAATATCCTGGTCTCTGCGGCTTTTCAAACCCAGAGGAGAGTGAGATACACATCTCGTCTACTTTTAATTAATGATGTCCAATCTAATCCAGACTTCATTTCTTATACTCTGTGGTATGTTCCATTTGTGCAAATTAAAATGACCACATCCAAGACGTTCACTTTAGTTATTTTACCGTTTCATTGTTCATTGATTTTTAAAACCGTATGAACTGTTATGTGAATTGCAGTGTGGGAGATTTTTAAAAAGAGATTTACTATCGAGGGTCATCAAACATTGACCTCAGAGGGCAGAGATTCCTAAATCATCTCTATTTTTCTTTCACTTTTCTCTCACCGTGCCCATTTTTACAGTATTATTATTACAGCATTTATTGTTTACATTTATGAATTTGGCAGACGCTTTTATCCAAAGCATTTTTCCAGTATGTATTTTCCCTGGAAATCGAACCCATGACCTTGGGTCAGTTCAACATCAATATCAAACATACAGTATGCCTTTTTCAATTACTGTTTATTGAGAGTGAACAGGAAGGGCACTAAACAAAAAAGTATTATGTTATTGCCATATTTTTTTGAAATATATGGTACTAAAATTCTTGAACCATAGCATTTACATACAGTAGTACTCCAGAATGCAATGGTACTAGCATAGCATGTCTAAAAACATGATAGCACCAAGGCATATGTCACAAAACCTATAGAATTACCATGGATTATCATGTAGTAGTGCCATTCTATAGCATTACTTTACCATGGTACCACCACAACACTTTTTAGTAAGGGTAATGTGATGTTAATCATGATACAATGATGAAATCATTTAGTAATATGGTACTAAAAACACTAAAATTCATGTACCATGGTATTTATATTACTTAATCTATAGTACGTCTAAGAATATAGTAGTTCTATGGTACTTTGTCACCAAGCTAAAAAAACAAAACAAAAAACATTGTACTGTTGTGACCACTGTCACTCTAAAGGGGACCTATTATGCCCCTTTTTACAAGATGTAATATAAGTCTGTGGTGTCCCAGAATTGTGTGCACCACACTCAGGGCGGGATCTATGCTAATAGGGCAGATTGTCACTAGTCATGGGTGGTGCTTCCTCCTAATGTGATGTCATGTGACTGTGATGGGTTTTTTTTAGATACAGCTTCTGATTTGTAGTGAATATAAAAAAAGTGGGTGGGTGGATTTTCACCATTATAGGTGGTTGTTTACACACACTGTGGACACACATCTGTGTTCAAACACCATGTAAAAGTGAATTTTGCATAATAGGTCCCCTTTAAATATTTAAATATTTATCCACAACATTCACAATTCTCTGATGCTGGTTAATGGTCACATGACATTCAGGTAAACAAATAAAATATTTTAATATACAATTTATTTATATATATATATATATATATATATATACCGATCAGGCATAACATTATGCTTACGCTACGTCTTACGTGCGTAACTGGTAGCATAAGCATTTTGAACTGCAGAGGCACTTTCAACACTTTTTCCATAAATTGAATACGGAATATAAAGTTTTAAATATGGATATTTTTCTTACACAAACGCATCGATTCGCTTCAGAAGGCCTTTATTAACCCCCCAGAGCCGTGTGGAGCCGTTATATGACAGACAGATGCATTTTTATGGACTTCAAAAACAGAACAAGTCACTGCCATTATAAAGCTTGGATTAGCCAGGATTTTTTTAATATATCTCCGATTTTATTCGTCTGAAAGAAGAATGTCATATACACCTTAAATATTATAAACTTAAATATAACTGTACATTTTAGACAAAATTAACTGTTGGATTTTTAGTCAATTATTTTGGTATGTTCAACTCAAACAATCAAGTAAATGATATTCAGAGATTTTATTAAGTTAATAAAGTTAATTATTACTGTGATATTTACTAAGCCACTGAATTATTTTTTAGAGTGTGGTGGCTGTGGCCTCTTTCAGTAGGATAATACGCCCTGCCACAAAGCAAAAATGGTTCAGGAATGGTTTGAGGAGTACAACGAGTTTGAGGTGTTGACTTGGTCTCCAAATTCCCAGATCTCAATCCAATCGAGCATCTGTGGGATGTGCTGAACAAACAAGTCCGATCCATGGAGGCCCCACCTCGCAACTTACAGGACTTAAAGGACCTGCTGCTAACATCTTGGTGCCAGATACCACAGCACACCTTCACCACAACTTCTCATTTTAATGATTTAATTAATTATTAGCTTTTCATCATCTCACAAACTCCCTGAAGTTCCCTTAGTTTGGGAAACCCTGTTGTAAGGGAACTGGATCAGGACATTATGTAGTCTGGATCTGAACCTTCATTCCCCGCATGAGAACCAGAGACCATCTGGAGCACATGCTAACTGCTGAGTTACGCTGACGTGTCTTTTTATCTGCCTGTAAACTGCTCTACCTGAACTAATATTCCATCAATACACTGGTATAATGGAAGTTTTAGAGGTTATGACGAGGTTATAGTACTCCGAGAGGTTATATTACATTGTGTTTAGGCTTGAAGCAAAAGTCTATCAAATGTTATTATTCATATTTCAGCAGAGCAGGAGGGAACGTTCATTTCTGTCAGATCACTTATTCATACAGCACAGGCTGAGCAGACAGCTGTCTGGTGGTTGAAGGTGAGGAGTAGTTAATGGTGTTTAGTGTCCTGCTGAGAAGACAGACCCGCATCAACCCGTCTGTTCGAGCTGACGGTCCTTCAGTACAGCCTGGACGCGTCTCGTAGCCCCGTCCCTGCAGATGGCAGATTGTGTGAATATGTTGAAACTAAAAGTGAACTGTTTATTTTGAGAGCTCGAGTGTCATCAAGTGGTGCGTTCTTGTTTGGCACAGATGGCACTGAAATTTCGGGGCCCTCATTGGAGAAACGTGTCAAGTTCTTCATCTTGAAAGCAGCACTTGTGCGAACGCCAAAACATTTCCTGCTTTCTGTTTGGTCTGAATGTGACTCTTAATCCCGACTGAACTCAGTCACAGTCCCAGAGGTCGCGTTTGGCGGCGCTCGCATCAATCTAATTTTCATGCTTTCATCTCTAAACCACAGACATCTCAGCAGTCAAGAGCTGCTCTTGGAGCTTGTCATGTTAGCACAAGGACAAAGCCACTTGAAGTGCTTGTGGTGCTCAGAAAGCCACTCGCGCAAAACATGTGTGGACTCTGCTTGTGTCACTTTCTAATTTTAACTTGATTTATTTTTTTATTTAATTATTTACTAAGTTTTTTTATTTTAATTGTTAATTTTATTCACAAAATATGCTGCTATTAATTATATATATATATATATATATTAGTGCTTTCAAATCGATTAATCGCATCTAACATACAAGTTTGTTTATATAATTTTTGCGTATATATATATGTATATGTGTGTGTGTGTGTGTATACAATATATAATAAAGTTTATACACACACATATATTATATAAACATAAACTGGTTAGATGCGATTAATCGCAATTAATCGATTTGACAGCACTAATATATATATATATATATATATATATATATACACTTGTAAATATATTTATAAATATGATTTATTAATTGTATTTACCCTTTTTACTTTTATTTTACTTTTATTTAATTGTATTTATCCTATTCACTTTTAATCTGTTATATTTTTATTCTATTATATTTATCCTTATAATCTTAGTAAAATAATAAATTATATATATATATTTATTTATTTTGCTGTATGAAATATAGACAACTATCATTTTGAGATGAATAGTTGATGAAAGTGTTTTATTATAGGAATACGTGTAAACGTACACGTATTCATACCGAACCGTTTCAGTACAGGGCTTTCGGTATGGTTCATGTGTGTACCGAACGGTTCCGATTGCAGTCTTTAACAGTTAACAGTAGGCTTGTTTTAAGCGCGGAACATACTTCAATCCGAGTTCCCACACGAACATATTAAGTATTCAGTCCATTTTATCACGAAATTCAAACAATAAATGCCGTTTTGACGCTCTTTAATGTGACGTGACTGAACACTGTATAGGCGCGTCAGTTCAAGCGGCGGTGCGGTGAGCGTGTGAACGCGATCATCTCTTCCTAAAGAATAAACTAATTAATATCTTAAGGTATGTTGAGGATACATTACAACTTAATGAAACGTATCATATGTCATGTAATCGCTCAATCAGTGTTTCAACCGCGGAAAGACGTCAATAAAACAGCTTGTAATTTCACGTAGCATTACATTTACCTCAGGCACTCATTCAGTGTCCACAGCTGTTAGTTAACTAGAGAGATTAAATCTTTCGCTAAATATATGCACTATATTAGCCTATATATATATTAATTATATTCTACTTAACCTGTTAGTGATTGTTTAAAGTGATGATGTATGTTTAAATAAATCTGTCATGAAAATGACAGCCACTGTGTATAAGTGATTATATTTCAACAACGAATTGGAGAAAAAACTGTTTTATAATTAGATTTAGAAGTTAATGCTAAAACTGCCTTATGTGAAGTTTACATGTTTGCATACAATGTGTTATTTGAGTGTTGATTATTATATCTAAAAATAAATAGCAACTGAATTTAGGCTAATAGTTTGGGCTCTGTCCTTTAATATTATAGTAAGTAAGGGCTCCCTATCACTGATCTATATAGAGAACTGGATTGCTCATGACGTCATAAAAAGTGAAGCCGCCGTGCCGCCATATTGGTATTCCCTAGTAAGCTAACGCGTTCTTTTGAATCAATAGGAAATTATATGATTTTACTGAGAAAACATTGCCTAAGAAGACACCGTTTTTATATCTGAAGTCTCCCTGTACATTCTTACAGCACAAATGTCCTGAACAGGGAAATGGTTATTCGTTTAAAGTCGGGAATTTCCCCTGCTTATTAAAAAGTTACGTTCATATTCATTATAGTAGTGAACATCAGCTCGGCGGGTGGACGAGACACTTCAGCTTATGTATTACAAATGTCAAAGCGCGCATTTTGAAATCGGAAAAAGTATGCCTTGTAACCTGAAATAGCCTTGTAGCTACTGTTGTGTTTATGTATTTATGTTGTGCTGTAGTATGGTTTTTATTCATACAGTAGGCTAACTGCAAATGTTTCAACAATGATTTCGTTATGCATTTAGAAGCAGTTAATGATTTAAACGATGGTTAAATTAATAATTAATTCAACATGGCATACGTAGCACTTTACTCATATGGAAACTGTAAACACCATAAATTTGCGCTGTCTTTAAGAGTCTGAAATAGATGTTGCTCAATCAGGAAATAAAGTACACGCATCATAACTTATTCAGACAAATAACGCTGGCTGATTTATTTCCGAGATGATGCATGGCAAACTTTGAATTGTAATACAGTAGAGTGCAATATAGTAATAGAGGCTTGTGTTAATATTTATTGTATAAGCTATTCGAAATCCATTTCTGCAGCTAAACACAGATATGTGTTAATGTTTAATATTTTTTTCCATAATTACATACATAAAGAAATATATTTTTGTGTTAGTTCAGTTACGTTACCTGTGTCGGCAGTGTGCAGTAGACACACCCACATTAACGATTTCAATATATGACTTATCCTCTCCGAAAAGACCATAAACATTACAGATAACATCTGAAGTAACTATTCATTTACATACATATATCGTAAACTAATCCTGTGAGACTGATACGCTGCAAATCGTGTGATTTTAGGTCAATGTTTTGCTGTAAGTCAATGATGCCCTCTGTCGGTAGGGAATAGTAAGATGGCCGCTCGAACACTTCCGGTGGCAGTTTAGAACGTCATGAGCAATCCAGTCATTTATATAGATCAGTGCTCCCTATATAGTTTAGAGCATTATCTTTAAGAAACTTAAAGGACAGACACAATTTTTTCAGTAAACCACTGTTTAATAAAAATAAATAAAAAGCAATTTTGTAAAACTGCTGTATCGAACCCGTACCGAACCGTGACTTCAAAACCAAGGTACGTACCGAACCGTCAGTTTTGTGTACCGTTACACCCCTAGTTCTTACAGAGTTAAATCTTTCTGTAATCTAGTGCTAGTGCTGTACATTAGCACTAGAGGATATAAAAATAGGTGTAAACAAGTATCCACAGTTAAATATCCAACATTAGCCGACACTGATAAAAAACAAGATTTTTTGCTGATATGTAATGTGTCATGCATCCCTAAAAAGAATTGATTAAAAGAACAATTTGTGTTGGAATCATATTTCACTAGTATAAATTAAGGTTACCATCTCAGCTAATATGACTGTGTTACCTACCAGATCTTTCATATAGCCAGCTAACATTTATTTATTAAATGCTAATATGATACTTTAGGTTGCCTAGCAGAGGTTAGCACATTTTAAATTAGTGGAGTGTCTATTAAAGGGCTGCTTTTATTTCTGTGATCTCTCTGACTGAGAGGCATGTCTTTTTCATCTTAATGCTTTTGTGTGGTAACTGTCTAAAATGGTCCATTTTCCTCCAGGAATTGAGGTTTCCTTTCCCTGATGGGTGACAGGACGGCTAATTTAACTATGCCGAAATCTGATCACAGGCTGAGGGAAAACACTTAAAAACAGGGCACTTTTAGGTCACACAGGGAGTATAATTACGGTTTCGGGGTCACGGCAGAGATGCAGGGAGCGGGGCATGAGAAAACTAAGGACAGACCTTTTGCAGCATTTACAAAAGCATCCAGTGTGTGTGACTAAATTTGATGAAATACGTCTGTTTGAGTTGTCGTGGGTAAATGGACTGCGCTTCTTTGTCTTGGGTGCTCAGAGGATAATAGTGTGTGTTTCTTTATTTTCCCTGTCTGTCTGAATGAGAAGCTTTAATTGTGCACTGTTTCTCTCTGATCATTTAGGGACAAAAAAGATCTGTGATCACGGCCGTATCTTATAGCGTCATTCTATCTGTTTGATACTCTGCTCTCAATATGACCCTCTGTGTGTTTCTTATTCAACTGTCAATATATGATTATTTTGGTCTCTTGTTTGAATCACTTAACTATTTTGGAATCAATATGCTCTTCTGGATAATCTAGCAGATTTTTACAAAGCCTTGATTTTTTTTTTTTTTTTTGAGTCTACTTGAATAGGTTTTCATGTTTCATTCAACACAGCATTTTCACATATGTTACATTGTTGCAGCACCTCTCTTCCCAGTCTGTCAGTAACGCTCTGTTTACTCCCTGTCTCTATGAAGCCCCTACTTCCGAAAAGTGTGCGCTGATTGGTCAGCTGGACCAGTGTGTTATGATTGGTCAACTGCTTTGAGCGTGTTTCGGAAATGTCACACCCCTTACCATAGCCATTAGTAGTTTTAACACACTACTAATGCAACTCAACCAGGCCTTGCCCCCTTTATTTTGCATATGCCTTGGGAGGGAATTATTTAAATGAGGAATTCGTTCGTTCCCGGAAGAAAACTCAAGACTACAATCGAGGCGTTTCAGGGAGCGGTCTGTGCACTGATATAGTGAATAACTCCCTTCGGACTGACTCTTTGTAACATTGTAGATCTTTTTATGTTCAAACAGCAACATTACACACTAAAGAAATTTGAAAATGTAAAAAAGCATAATAGGACCCCTTTAACACAACGCTAATAAGCAAAGAGGTGGGTATTATTTCCCCATAGACCATCTCTCTCGAGCGGTTTTCCATCTGCCTTGGGTAATAGATCTATTCAGCCTAGTAACAATGACTGTCCTAGTTATGGACAAACCTACTGTATAACATTGCTTGTACTTTAATGGCTTTACACACAAATGACACACAACAACAATGTGGGATTAATACACGGCATCAAACCTCTATTGACCACAATGTAATACAAAATCCTCCAGTGTTGGGGAAGCTAATCTTTTTTTATTTAATTAA
Source organism: Coreius guichenoti (assembly GCA_039654105.1). NCBI lineage: Eukaryota > Metazoa > Chordata > Actinopteri > Cypriniformes > Gobionidae > Coreius > Coreius guichenoti. Next base: position 46,741,172 of record CM077168.1, read on the forward strand.
TTAAATTTAAATATCTTTGACCATTTTTATTGCTTTTTGCCTTTATTGTGCATTATAGCAGAGAGCTAACAGAGATCAAGATTTAGACAATCTCTATTTTTATTTTTATTTTCTCTATTTTTGTTTATTGTTATTTATTAAAGGATTAGTTCACTTCAGAATTACAATTTCCTGATAATTTTCTCACCCCCATGTCATCCAAGATGTTCATGTCTTACATTCCAGGATTTTTCTCCATATAGTGGACTTCAACGGCAACTAAATTGCAGTCTCAATGCAGCTTCAAAGAGCTCTACACAATCTCAGCCAAAGAATAAGGGTCTTATCTAGCCAAATGATCAGTCATTTTCTTAAAAAAAAAAATATATATATATATATATGATATACTTTTTAACCACAAAGGCTCGTCTTGCACTGCTCTGCGATGTGCCACGCATTACGTAATCACGTTGAAAAGGTCACGCATCACTAAGTAGAAGTACCGACCCAGTGCCGAAAAACTCCATCTTATTTTTTCCTTCAACTTCAAAATCACGCAACATAGTAGTTTTACCTTTTTTTGTAAAGGGCGTTTGATTTAGTCTTTGCACGTTCGCTTTAACACTGGGCCGGTACTTCAACTTCAACAAATGTGATTACGTAATGTGTGGTGCATCGCAAAGCTGTGGAAGATGAGCCTTTGTGGTTAAAAAGTATATAAATTTGATTTTTTTTTTTTAGAAAATAACCGATCGTTTCGCTAGATAAGACCCTCATTCCTCGGCTGGGATCATGTAGAGCTCTTCGAAGCTGCGTTGAAACTGCAATTTGGACCTTGGACCGCTGAAGTCCACTATATGGAGAAAAATCCTGGAATGTTTTCCTCAAAAAACGTAATTTCTTTTTGACTGAAGAAAGAAAGACATTAACATCTTGGATGACATGGGGGTGAGTAAATTATCAGGAAATTTTAATTCTGAAGTGAACTAATCCTTTAAAGCAAGCATTTCCACTTCAAATTATGTATCACCATTAAACATTAAATAATGCATGCGCATCAGCCAAATGAAAGGGGGCGCTCTCTGTTACCATGACGTCATAATTGATTGCACTCTCCACCTCAGATTGACTCCGCTTGACCTCAAGAATCAATCACTGCTCATTCACTTTCACTACAGTCCACACCTTACCTTCATGAACCAGATGGGTCTGTATGTGTTCTCCAATCTTCTGGACAGCTCTCAGGAAAGCGGTTCATTATTTCACCACATATCTTGAAAAATTATGTATTTTAGTATTTTATGATAATAATAATAATACTACCGTTCAAAAGTTTGGGATGGGTAAGATGTTTCAATGTTTTTTAAAGTAGTCTCTTATGCTCACAAAGGCTGCATTTATTTGACCAAAAATACAGTAAAAGCAGAAATATTTGTTTGTAGAAACTGATGCATTTTTTCAGGATTCTTTGATGAATAGAAAGGTAAAAAAAAAACTATTCGCTGTCACTTTAGATATACATTTAATGCATCCTTGCTGAATAAAAGCATTCATTTCTTTTTAGAAACATCTGCAGCTAAGAGGAAACGTTCTCAGAACTCTAGCTAATGTTCTGGCAAGGTTCTCTCAAAGTTATGAACAAACTTTCTTCCAGTAACATTAATAAAATGTTTTTAAGAGCTATCTAGTCTTTAATAATGTTCTCAAAACATTAGCACAAAAACATTATTTATACATCATTCATGAAACGTTTAGTTGGACGTTCATCACATGTTTTTTTACTTCTTGTTTTAAAATGTTCGACATTCAAAAATGTATGTTCTCATAATGTTTAACATGATCAAATGGATCAATCCCTTAGTGTTTTTGCTAACCTTTGCATAAACAAACAAAAAAACTTTTGAAAACAATTAAAAAACTGGATGTTTTGAACATTCTGGAGAACATTCAGAAATAATCTTTCCGTAACTTAATGGGAACGTTAGCAAGCGTTCTTAGAACACATTTTTGTTAGCTGTTACTGATCCGAAACTTTTGAACAATTCTGTGTATTTAATTTTATTTAAGAAAAAAAAAAGGATATATAGATGGATTTTGGATAGATAGTTCTTGATGAAATTCCAAGGTCTATTGGTACATCAGCAAATGGAGCCTCTTGACTGCAAGATAATGAACATTAAGGTCAAGTTGGAGTGACCCGAAAAGCTCAGCCAAAGGAAAGAATACATTTGCTTTAGAAATTGAATTTGTATGCCGGTTAGAGTAGAGGAGCAAAAATAAATGAGGCATCTGTGATCTGTGTGTCTGGCCGTGTGCATTATTAGATTAGAGCTCTATCAAGACACTCCAGAGAAGAGTTTCTCACTTTACACCACTCTGTGACACAACACAGATGGCAGGAGAGAAGAGTGGCTTAACTTCATATTTTAATAGGGTGAAACCGAAAGGGATTTTGTACTAGATCATATCTACTCAATGCTGTTCTTAAGATGAAGACTGCTGCTTCAACCTATTTATTTTTTGTGAGCGAGTTGCATGTGTGTGCAGGTCTTGATTCGATGGTCTTGTACGATTTAGCACTGCTTGATCTTTGCCTTTGGAACTTTTGGAGCGTTATGTTTGGTTTTGAGGGGGCAGAGGGGGTTTGTGGACCATCCGTCACCCTTCTCACCACCCCAACACACATTCTTGGTTGTTGTCACCATCTCTCGAGTAGCCGTCAGACCTCCCACATACTCTGTTTCTCTCTGTACATGTAGAGCCGATGTGCATGTGTGTTTGCATATGTTTGTGTACATATACATTCTGTGTGTGTGTGAAAAGACAGTTTTAAAGCTCTACTTGACAACAGTAAACCTTTAGAGACCAACATCAGCTAGATGTGTTTTTAGTGACTGAAGCAGGAAAAGGAGCATTAATCTTGGCTACCCTTGCTATGTTTCCATCCAAAGTTGTGAATTTAACTTGTGCGCAAAATTGGAATATCGCATGAAACATTTGCGAATAAAGTACAGTTTCCATCCCATGTGTTCAAGAGAACAAAATCATAATTTCCTGGAAAATTGGCTCAAAATATCGGTAATAAAAATGGAAGAAACTGTGGCTCGTTTTTCCTGCACCATAAATGACTTGCGTCTCAGAGCGCACAGATGAAACACAACAAACGCTGTCATGTTATCTTGCGTTCGGATGCCTGGTGTGAACGCAGTCATGTGAGATGCTTCTGGGAGGGAATTAAACCAAATAATTTTGATGACAGTCTTTAGCTCAGGCATTTTAGAATGATTAAACCAACATTTGTGATGCTGTGCAATGAAATTGCTCCACTGGTTATCCAATCATATTCATTGTTGAGGCAAAGTCACATGAGTTTTTTGTTGGGATTTATTCATCAAATGTGTTTCCGTTGTATTTTATGTGCATGTTTTCTTATCGAATAAAAGCTTAATCCACCTCAATCGAGTGCATTTGTTTTTTATGCACATTTTTTTTAATTGATGCGCATCTTGGTGTTTCCATCCAGCGTTTTTTTATACGATATCCCAAAATGTGCATAAAAAAGATGGATGGAAACATAGCTAATGTCTTTGTTTTTGGTTACATAAAAGTTTGCAATTGTTGATATTTGGGTCAGTCGTAAGATCAAGACTTAAAGGGATAGTTCACCCAAAAATGAAAATTTTCTCATCATTTAACAAAGAGTTGATGGGCCCCATTGACTTCCCTATGGAAAAAAATACTATGGAAGTAAATGGGGCCCATCAACTCTTTGGTTACCAACATTCTTCAAAATATCCTCTTTTGTGTTCAGCAGAAGAAAGAAATCAATACAGGTTTGGAACAACTTGAGGGTGAGTAAGTGATGACAGAATTTTCATTTTTGGGTGAATTATCCCTTTAAGAAGACATCATCGTTTAAAATGGGAAAGATTTGTGAGACTCTAAGAGGGAAAAAATTAGGAAATGAAAGTCATGAGTAAAACAGATACAGGATTCCTATTGGAATTATACACCGATCAGGCATAACATTATGACAGATGAAGTGAATAATACTGATTATCTCTTCATCACAGCACCTGTTAGTGGGTGGGATATATTAGGCAGCAAGTGAACATTTTGTCCTCAAAGTTGATGTGTTAGAAGTAGGAAAAATGGGCAAGCGTAAGGATTTGAGCGAGTTTGACAAGGGCCAAATTGTGATGGCTAGACGACTGGGTCAGAGCATCTCCAAAACTGCAGCTCTTGTGGGGTGTACCCGGGCTGCAGTGGTCAGTATCTATCAAAAGTGGTCCAAGGAAGGAAAAGTGGTGAACCGACAACAGGGTCATGGGCGGCCAAGGCTCATTGATGCACGTGGGGCGTGAAGGCTGTCCCGTGTGGTCCGATCAAACAGACGAGCTACTGTAGCTCAAATTGCTCAAGAAGTTAATGCTGGTTCTGATAGAAAGGTGTCAGAATACACAGTGCATCTCAGTTTGTCGCGTATGGGGCTGCATAGCTGCAGACCAGTCAGGGTGCCCATGCTGACCCCTGTCCATCGCCGAAAGCGTCAACAGTGGGCACGTGAGCATCAGAAGTGGACCACGGAGCAATGGAAGAAGGTGGCCTGGTCTGATGAATCACGTTTTCTTTTACATCACGTGGATGGCCGGGTGTGTGTGCGTTGCTTACCTGGGGAACAGATGGCACCAGGATACAATATGGGAAGAAGGCAAGCTGGTGGAGGCAGTGTGATGCTTTGGGCAATGTTCTGCTGGGAAACCTTGGGTTCTGCCATCCATGTGGATGTTACTTTGACAAGTACCACCTACCTAAGCATTGTTGCAGACCATGTACACCCTTTCATGGAAACGGTATTCCCTGGTGGCTGTGGCCTCTTTCAGCAGGATAATGCGCCCTGCCACAAAGCAAAAATGGTTCAGGAATGGTTTGAGGAGTACAACGAGTTTGAGGTGTTGACTTGGCCTTCAAATTCCCCAGATCTCAATCCAATCGAGCATCTGTGGGATGTGCTGAACAAACAATTCCGATCCATGGAGGCCCTACCTTGCAACTTACAGGACTTAAAGGATCTGCTGCTAACATCTTGGTACCAGATACCACAGCACACCTTCAGGGGTCTAATTGTTCAGAATTTCAGTTTATTCAGTTGAAACGTATAGTATTCTCTGTTTATTCCATTAGGATCCTTTAGGATTATGTGCTAATTAATATTCAAATTATATTAAATTTGAACTGAAATTTTTCATGATGATTTTTTTTTCTACCCGGTGAAGCAGTAATAATCTGAGATGGCTCTGCCTCGGCATTTGACACTAAGTGTGACACGTAGAGAGAGGTATATATTAAGCAAGAGTTTCTCGATGATGCTCCAGAATGCATTTCACAGCTAAAATTACCCCCCCCCCCCAACACACACACACACACACACACACACACACCGCTGACTTGATTACAGGCGTGAATGTCGCTGGGCGTCCTCTGGGCTTTAGTGTTTATGAGCGCGCTTCACCTGTGAAAGCATTATGGCTCTGAACGTGAGGATGTATATCCCAGAGAGACGCCATAGCAGGTCATCCAGCGATCAGTACAGAACGGTAAGACCTCACTGCTGTGGAGAGTGGGACGTTGTCAGCGGGGGATATATTTACACTCATGCAGCAGGTACTGTAAATTCGGTCCAGGCTTACTCCGCAAGTTACTGCAAGCTGAGCTGAAGGACTTTTAAGATGTTTGTGAGTTGATTGAGGTTAAGATTAGCTTTAAGTCTAGGACTAGAGATTGCACATACATTTCAGCCAGGTCAGTGAAATATAAAAAGCAACAAGTGGCATAAGTATATGGCTGGTCAAGTTCTGTATGTTCTATATCATTTCATTGGCATACTATTTACTTAAATATTATACAATTAGTAAATCTTTATGGTGTTATTGGTGAATGTGAAGAAAAACTAATGGTTGTCTTATAACATCGTCTAAAACTTTAACATCAAATTCCTAAAACTACCTGATAGGATTGAATCAACAAGAATATATTGGATTTTATTATTTAAATATATTTATTTTTATTATATCAGCTTATTTATTTCCCAAATGCTGTTCCTAAAATGTTTAAAATATGAATGCTGGTGTTTAAGATTTTGCTGAACAGGACAGTCACATTTCAATGCTGATTCTGGCTGGTTTGCTACTAGTTTATCTTGTGGACTAACACTACGATTCAAAAGTTTAGGGTCAGTAAGATTTAGTGTTTTTGAAAGAAGTTTCATATGCTCACCAAGGCTGCATTTATTTAATCTAAATATTGTCAAACATTATTACAATTTAAAATAACTTTACTGATTTAATATTTACTTTTATTGTAATGTACTCATGTGATGTATTCATTACTCCAGCCTTCAGTGTCACATGATCCTTCAGAAATCATTCTAATATGCTGATTTGCTGCTCAAGAAACATTTATTATTATTATCAATGTTGAAAACAGTTCTGCTGCTTAATATGTTCTTTGATGAATAGAAAAATGAATAGAATAGATGAAAAGATGAATAGAAAGTTCACAAGAACAGCATTTAGTATTTCTAATAGAAATCTTAAATGTAATTTTTTGATTAATGTAATTCATCCTTGCGGTGTACTTTTTAAAAATAATAAAATAAAATCTTATTGACGCCAAACTTTTGAATTGTAGTGTTAGTCCACAAGATAAACTCGTAGCAAACCAGCCAGAATCAGCAGTGAAATGCATGCTGGTCTAAGCTGTTAGCAGGGCAGTTATCTGACCTAAATTTCACCTCAGTAAATTATCTATTGTAATTACTTTAAAGTAGGCTACTATATTATTTAAAGGCCTCTCTCGTGAACCTGAATGTAAGCTCTGTAGCTTCTGCCTGTCGTGCCTGTGGGAACAATTCTGTGTCTGTGACTAACATGGGCCGCCCTGTTATTAGTGTTTGACATGAGAGCCTTTGTAGTTGAACAGTGTTCTACCTCCCCGCTTTGAGTCCAAGTGACAGCTGTTGGTAAATTGTTGAAAACTTACCACACTCAGGAAGCCCCCGTTTGATATCCCCGTCTTACTCACACAGGTAGTTAAACACACTCATCAGCAAATGCGTGCAACAGCCACCTGTTGGTTTGCACCAGAGTTGTTCTGTGAGAAATCACCCCTCAGGCACGTCTGTGAACTCAGAGAACGGATCATGCTCGGGTCAAGAGTGGACTGGACAAAGCGACAGCCTCAGAAGTGCGCAGAAATAATAGATGCTTGTCTGATGTCCACACAACAAAGCAGGATTTGTGTGGGGAAGATTTTCTAAGTTCTGCTTTTGTGTGTGTGTGTGTGTGTGTGACTGAAGTGCCCTGCCTCAGTGACTCAGAATATAAAGGTCAGTCTATTTCACAGCATAAATGTCATAAGTGCTGATTCAGATATGATTCAGGCATACAGTATATGGAGGTTTGTTAGTAATCAAGTATGGCTTTCACTATAGAGGAAAATATCTCAATGGAGATATTTCATACAGATATGTTAACTTCAAAGTCATTTTTACACATAAAAGAAATGCATAGTACTTTGGGATCGGTAAGATTGTTGTTGTTGTTGTTGTTGTTGTTTAAAGAAGTCTCTTCTGCTCACCAAGGCTGCATTTATTTATTATTGAAAAACAGTACTAATATTGTAATATAAAATACATTTTAAATAAGCATTTCCTATTTTAATATATTTTAAAATAGAATTTAATTCAGAAATGTAAATTCAGAAATCATTCTAATATGCTGAATTGCTACACAAGAAACATTTGTTAATATTATCAATGTTAAAAACAGTTGTTCTGCTTAATATTTTTGTGGAAACTATGATACTTTTTCAGTATTTTTTGATGAATAGAAAGTTCAGAAGAACAGCGTTAAGTTTTAACACTATAAATGTCTTTACTGTCATTTTTGATTTTGGAGTTTAATGCGTCCTTGTTGAATAAAAGTATTAATTTCTTAAAATAATAAAAAGAAATATCTTACTGCCCCCAAAATTTTTGGACTGGTAGTGTGTTAAAAAAAAAATCTTTACACATTATTTTCTTTAACTTTTGTGCATTAAGAAATGCATATTTTTCGCAAATATGGTCAAAATCACGATGAAGGTCCCAGTCATATCAGTGGCCAAGAAAAGGTGTTTAATAATTAGAAACTTTCTGTTGTGGAACATTAATAATGTAAGAATATGCCTGTAAATACAATGTAGTCGGGAACCGAACACTTTTGATTTGGTGTGATTATGCATTACATGCCATTGCCAAGACCCGAGACCTCTGTCCTTTCAGCCAGTAAAACATCAAAAATGATACTGCAACTTTAAGACATTGATACAAATAGTCTTAATGCAGTAAAGGAATAATTAACAGATGAACTAGATTCAATACTGGTACTCATTTCTTTTGACATGAAAAGGTAGTGGTTGCATGGTGGTGACCTGGGGTCCGTTCTTCGTACATTGCTAACTCAGTTAGCTGGATTTGATTGTTGACGATTTGGCACGATCTTGGATTGTTTGGTTCTTTGACGCTCATCCTGGAGTTGCTGTCATAGCAACAGGCCCGTGAGCTTAAACTTGCGCGGGAGCAGGTTTATTTAATGTAAACAGGATTAGATTGCATCTTTTTAAGCGGAGGTGATACTTAAAATGTGTCCCAATCACTGCTACATTATTACAAGAGTTCCTTACTGAACCAGGGGCAATAATAATTTTTATTAATAATAGTATAAAAAATGTATTTGAAAATAATATTATAATGTTGTGTATAATACTATAGACAGCCACTTGATTGAGAGATGTATTTGTGATGGAATAATTACTTTATAATTTTATTGGAGTCTTACACACATGCTGTACAGTTAATCTGGGCCGTGCATTAATTTGAGTGATGACGGATATTATGGGAGTGGCTTGCTGCGGCGCAGGAGATGCAGATAACTTGATCTTGACCCTTAAGAAACTTTAATTAATACTGTCACGTAACAAATCTACTTCAAATCGAATTAAAAATTAAATGAATTGCTAATTACAACATTGAAATAAAAATGTAAAGGGTTTTTATCTATTTATCTATATTTTATTTGATCTATTATAACTTTTATGTTGTTTTGGTTGTTTCCTTATAAGGTCCAGAAATTCGTTGTTTTTTTTTATTTTATTTTTTTATTCGTCAAGTTTTTCGCCAGGTGTCTTTTTTAATTATATGATGTCATTACGTTGCTGTCTTGCTGCCAGCCAATCGCTGCATTGCTGATCGTGGTTTCGAGTATCGATACATCTGCCCTCTTCTGGGAACAGAGGAACGCACAGTAATCTCAGACAACTTAATCCAGATATTTTAATCCAATCCGCAAATTCTTTTGAAGAACCAAATTAGCCAGAGATCAGTTATCACGATTAGAAGATCTGGGATCTGTCAAATCATCTCAGATGTATTAAGCGAGGTACGAAGAACGGACCCCTGGTTCAATCTGTCACACAAGTGTCATCTGTAATTTCCTCAGCATTACTTCTCTTCTGTTGCTTGGAGGCATGTTTACCCTTACCTTCACCTCACCTTTAATCACATCTGACTCACTTAGCCTGCAAAACTTCAAAGCATCAACATCTACATTTCTCCATTGACCTTGGTCATTGATCTCCGTAATTATATGGGCTTTGCGTGCTGTTTTAAGTAGAAATGACTCTAGTGAGAGGGATTTGAGGGAAAGCGTGTTTATTTTGATAGTACAGGGACTGAGGGTGCACCTGTTATTTACCATCTAGGAAACTGATTCCTCACATGAGTAACACTGCAATAATACCATCAGTCGTTATTTACTCATGAAACACTCCACACAAGCTCTTCAACCCCCATGTGGGAATGTGTTTGACTACTGCCAGGCCTTTGATTGTGTGTGTAAAGCTTGCATCATATCCAACAATAAAACAACTCTCTGAATTAGAAAAGTATACCTACTGTATTGTGTTGTTTATGTGGAAATGTATTATTATTAGTTCACTGAATATGCAAAAACAAAACTAAAAGACGTATTTAATGTAAGCTTTTGCTTTATTTCCCAAACAAACGTGATGATTTGTGCATCTCCGTGTTTTAATGCTCGTTGCACTACGTCTTTTCCGCTTTCCCTAACTTGTAACGGGACGCGGGAATGTTTTTGGACAGCAAACAACACATGACTCCTTTCAAACCTATTCAGAGGGTTAATTTAAGCTCCCTCGGGGTCTCCCTCCTCCTGTCCCAGTGAAGGGGCTTTTCTGTGATGTCAGACGGGAGAATTCGAGCATTATTAGTGCTGAATAACTTGAATAAGGCACAATGGAGTTGGTTTGAATAGAGCACGGAGCCGGAGAGACGCGGCGCTCAGTCTTCACCAAGTCGCGGTTACGGATATGTTGCGGTGAATCCAAGTTGTTTGAAACTTTGTTGATGGATGGATTTATAAGCAAGATTTCTCCTCTCGTGTTGACAGATCTACACGGACTGGGCGAATCACTACTTGGCCAAATCGGGACACAAGCGTCTGATTAAAGACCTGCAGCAGGATGTGAGCGATGGCGTGCTGCTGGCTGAGATCATCCAGGTTATCGGTGAGCGATTCACTTTCTACAACGGTTGAGCAAAGATTTTCTGTGCAAGATGTACATATATTGCATAAACTATGTTTCAGTAAGAAGTACATAAAATGGTATAATTAATATAATTTGCTCGCTAATAATTACTTTTACTGAATTATTTTTAGTATATCTATATTTATTTATTTATCATTTTTTGTAAGTTCGACCGAAATAAGCTTAATGCATAGAATAATTATTAAAAATAAATAAATCACAGAGTATTATAAATGAATAATCTGTGACATGTGATTTAAATAAGTATGCATTTATATTTAAACAATACTTGTGAGTTTAAAGCATGCATTTATTAGACCAAAAATGTTGGATTTAATAAACTATATTAGAAATGCATTACAAACTATTGCTTCTTTTATTTATTTATTTTGATTATCTTGTGCTCAGTGTATTGATTTATTACACTAAAATTAGACAATGTTGGATTAATATGACAACCAAATTATTAAAAAAGATTATAATATAAATACATAATTTGTGATGTAAAACATATTTATGCATTTATATTTAAGCAGTCCTCTTGAATTCTAGACATGTATTTTTCACTAACATTTAATTTATTAAATTATATTTAAAATACATTTCAAACTATTATAAATGTATGTATTTATTCATTCATTGTCTTTGTATTCTTCAAATGCCTTTCAGTCACTAATATTTTAAGTTTGATCTGTCATGACAGATTTACCGCAGTAGATCCAGCCTATTGTAATAGGAGTTTTTAATGATTTAATACTATTTACATACTTCTGAGTGCTCCGTAAGAAAATTGATCCCTACAGTTCTTGCTTTGGGCATACAAAAATTTCTTTACCTCTGTCCTCCAAAAATATGTTGCAAGAGCCGGAAAGCATTTGGTTACTTAACAGAAAGTACAGTGTTGTGGGGTAAAGTGCTGGTGGTGTTATATGACTCATCATTGTGGTCATCCCACTTTGTCCTCTTGTCTTTTCCTATCTCAAGGGAATGACACACTGGCCAATTGAAGCTGAAATCCGACCTGCCTGGTCTGACAGACACAAATGCTGCAGGCAACCAATAACATGCTTCACATATTTACTTTTTTATAATAAAGGGAGCTGATGGCTTTTGACCCAAAAAAAAAGTTTCAAATAAGAACATTTTTGGAATGGTGACAATAAAGATATTTAGAGCTCACGCCAATTTACAGGGGCCCCAAAAAGTATTTGGACTTATAAAATGTATAGAATCATCAAATGTCATTTGTTTCAAAGAATGAAATGAATTCTGAGGTCTAGAATTTGTTTGCAGATGCCACTTTGATATTTTTTTAGTTCTAATGCAATGAAATAAATGCACTCTTTAAGTATTTTGAGGACTAGTGTATAGTTTAGACCTCTGATGCTGACCTATATACTATTAAAACAGTGATTAAATAAGATTTTTTTTTTTTTTTTTACAAAATATGGCCATCCAAATGGGGTAAATTGTGATGTTTATTTGATGTTATATATTATATTTGTATTTCAAATTGTGATATTGAAGTCAAGTTGGAAAATATCATGGTATTTACATGTTACTTCAAAGAATATCATGGTATATGTAAAATATAAAAAAAATGTTTTAAAGAATGATAGAAATTAATTCTGAGGTCTAGAATATGTGAATATGTGCAGATGCCACCAGATGCCATTTTTTTTTTTATATCTAATTTTGATATCTCATGCAATGAAATTAATAAATTCTTAATTGTGGCTTAAGTATTTTATATAAAATGATAATCATTATAAAATAATGATTCAATGAATTATTTAGAAGACATGGCAACCCAAGTGGTAAATTGTAATGTTCATGTGATGTTATATATTATTGTTTTAATTTCAAAATGTGATATTAAAGTGAAATTGGAAAATACTATGGTATTTACATATTAGTCAAAAAATATCATGGTATACGTAAAAAAAAAAAAAAAAATATATATATATATATATATATATATATATATAAAATGTTTTAAAGAATGATACAAATTGATTCTGAGGTCTAGAATTTGCCACCTTGATTTAAAAAAAAATCTATTTTGGATATCTAACGCAGTGAAATCAATGCATTTTTAAATGTGGTTTAAATATTTTATATAAAATACTAATTTAACAACATTATAAAATAATGATTAAATAACAAACTGTGTCAAAGATGGCCACCCAAATGGTTCTCTTTAGTCACAGAGTCCCTGCACTGAGACAGACCGTCTCAGATGTCTCTGTCTTCCATGCTTACTCACCTGACATCTTACACATTCCCAACACGTTTTTCCCACAGAGCAGGAGGTAAAGTGATTCCTGAAGCATGTAGCTGTCATTGTAGGCGTGTGTGCAGTTGTCAGCTGTGAGCGAACGGCCCTGTTTCAGCTGCCATGGGGTGAGGGGGGTGGGGCTGGGCCCGCCGGGATGCAGGGTGGAGAGCAGTCACCCTCAGGAAAGCCCCAAAGCAGTCGCATCCCAGCAGGCCTTACCACACAGTTGCTCAAGCTGGATCTAGTTTCCACATTAGGGGTCAAAAATCCGTCCGGCACAGACTCAGAAAGGACATACTGTGCTTCAGGCTTACAACTAAGGAAATCTGCCAACTTGTTTTCTTTCGTAAATTAATTTGTCTGTATTTCTCTCTTTTTCCGGATATCACAGCAAATGAGAAGATTGAGGACATTAATGGATGCCCTAAGAGTCGTTCTCAGATGGTAAGGACTTGTTTTATTGTCTTCTGGTTGTGTTTTTAGTGATGGTGTGATTTTGACAATTGGAGTATATGTGCATTAAAAGGCAATGCTATATCAGTCCAGAGAAACACTAATACATTGGACGTTCAGAAACACTTTCTCACAGCATGCTTGGCTTACAGTATGGACTTGCACTTTAATACTGTTATTTTTGCTTCTCTTGCGGTCTTTCTTTATAAACATCTGGGGGTAGTTTGGCAGAAACTTTAAAAAACTCTCAAAACCATCAGCAAATGTATAGGTTTGGAGGAAGCACAAGCCAGATTATAGACATAAAGAGCTATTTTAGCCAAGCCATAGCTAAGCAAAACAAACTCTAGAAGTCTGAGGATCAGTGACGGTAGTATCACACATGAACAGAGAAGCAGCGGTTGCTTTTGACATGTCTCCATTACAAAGGCCACTGTCAAGCCTGATTGGGCGCAACAAAGGAATCATTTTCAGAGAGTTTTTTCATGGTAGATTGATCCATACGTGAGTTTTGTTATTTCTAGAGGTTTTGATAGTAATAGTGGTCCGTTGAGGCATTGCTCTTGTTTTGACAGTGATGAAACCCAGCTGAAACCAGCAGATGTTGGGTTTGGAGGCTGGTGTGCTACAATCTTTGGCCAACTAGCTTCACTAGAAAGACAGTGCTGCTTTAGTTGATAAGGATGGGAATCATGAGATTGATAAGAGTCATGAAGATTCTGGTTCCGATTCTAATTAACAATTCATGCTCCTTATTGGTTTCATTGGTAATTCTTTTAGACTTAGGAAGAAATATTTGGAAGCATGAGCATAATGTATTCATTTTTTCATTTAATGAAAGAAGTCTCTTTTGCTTACCAAAGCTGCATTTATTTCATTAAAAATACAGTACTATTGTTAACATATTATTACAATTTTAAATATCTATATCCTTCAGAAATCAATCTAATATGCTGATTTGCTGCTCAAGAAACATTGATTTTCAATGTTGAAAACAGTTGTGCTGCTTAATATTTTTGTGGAAACCGTGATACATTTTTATTTCAGGATTCTTTGATGAATATAAATATCAAAAGAACAGCATTTGTTTGAAATGGAAATGTTTTGTAACATTACAATTGTCTTTACTGTCAATTTTGATCAATTGAATGCATCCTTGCTTTCAAAAGAAATCTTACTGACCCCCAAATTTTTGAACGGTAGTGTGGCATCATGCTTTTTTTTCTTCTTTTTTTCCAAATGAGTGTTTACACAGACTCTTTGGAGTCTTGGCATAAGTGCAATCCCATAATTGACCATATTAAATAATGCTGATACCACTGATTACAACAATAACATAATGTGTATCTTTAACTACATGAAAAAGTAATGGCTTGCGGAGTTGAGTCATTCATTCAGGATTTGTGCTTCACTGGTTGCACTGTATGTTTTTGATTCACTAAAATTAACGGACTCCTAAGAGTCAGTCTTTTAGCAATCAGTCCACACTGGTCGCTGTATGTTTCTCAATACAGTAGCTATGTTTCCATCCACCTATTTTTATGCGAATTTTGGTATATTGCATAAAAAAAAAACGCTGGATCGAAATGCCAAGAGGCGCATAAATAAAAAACTAAAAAAAATATATTTTATCTGATAAGAAGACATGCGCATAAATTATGAAGGAAACACATTTACTGAATAAATCCCTCGACCAGCACCAAAAAACGTATGTGACTTTTCCTCAATAGAGGATGTGATTGATTGGATACCCGGACTAACCAGCAGATCAGTTTTATTACACAGCATCCCAAAGTCTGTTATCAGAATGATTTAGATTAATTCCCTCCCAAAAGCATCTTCCGAATGCAAGATAACATGACAGCGTTTATTGCGTTTCATCTGTTCATC
Source organism: Coreius guichenoti (assembly GCA_039654105.1). Classification (NCBI taxonomy): domain Eukaryota; kingdom Metazoa; phylum Chordata; class Actinopteri; order Cypriniformes; family Gobionidae; genus Coreius; species Coreius guichenoti. The sequence continues at coordinate 46,756,419 of CM077168.1, forward strand.
TGTTTCATCTGAAACGCAAGTCATTTATGATGTAGAAAAAAAGAGCCACAGTGGCTTCAACGTTTGCAGCAACTTCCATTTTTATTACATATACATTTTGCGCCAATTTCCCAGTAAGTGACGATTTTGTTCTCTTGACCACATGGGATGGAAACTGTGCTTTATTCGCAAATGTTTTATTCCAATTTTGCGTACAAGTTAAATTCACAACTTTGGATGGAACCATAGCTATTGTAAATGAGACTTAATAGTCAGAAAACTAGTGCATTTTTGGAAAATCAAGATTTAAGTAAACAGCATGACTGTGCTGGTCTTTTCAGATGCGAGAAGTAGATTAGGAGGTTTGAATGGCAGTGGACTGATTGTCAAACCACAGGAGCTGATCTCTTTTACCCGTCTCTCTCATTGCTATCTCTCACTGACTTCCTCTTTCTCTGGCTCCATCAATTAGCTCTGTCCCCTTAGCGGCAAATTGCACCATAATTTACTACTTTTAGACACACACAGCCTTTGTGTCCCCATTTTCTTTCTCTTTTCCTTTTCTTTGCTCACAGTTTTCTCTCGTTCCGTAGCTGCGTGAATACTCTGGTCTTTTGAATTTCGTCATTTTCTATATCTCAGCCGGTGGTAACTGTATTAGCATGTGCATATATGCACGTCTTTTTGTATGTCTCAGCAGGCATTCTGCATCTCAATGCAGTTTTCCTGTATGTGAGTCACTCTGAAGCTGTTTAAATTACAGCGTGTGTATTTGTTTATGTGCGTGTGTGTCTTTATCTAGGAAGCAAAACACTGCTGGAAGCAGGTGCAAGCAAGGCCATTATGCAAATATAATCATTGTGTGTTTTTATCAAGAGCGGGAATTGCACAATCGCTCAGTGAATGGGCCTCTAGCAGCAGCTTACACTGGACATACAAGCACTCGTGTTGATTAGCATAAAGTTCCATTCGCTAGAGTAATATCGCTGCAACCGCTAATTGCTGACATTATACTTAACCTCAGCATTCAGATGGTTAAATATGTAAACACATTAAGCTGATCAATGGAGGTATTTGGGCTCATATTGTAAACTAGGGAATTTGAATGCATTTGTCACAATTGCTTTGGAGGACCATAATATTTTATGCAGCTATGCATATGTTAACTTTTATGGAACAGTTCAGCATGAAATGCGGGTCGCAACCCATTTTACTTCCATAATGCATCAAGAATGGGTGTTACATAGTAGGGCCTTAAGAGGGCTTGGTGATGTCGACCAAAAAAGAAAGTTGTTTCAGAGGCGGAGTAATTCATTACAGTTTGGTGTAAGATAAGACAATACGATATGATTATTTTTTTTTTTTTACTGGTGAGTCATGCACAATAAGACCAGTAAAATGAAACAAACGAAACAAACTTTTGAACAGTAATGATTTTATGTTTTTGAAAGAAGTCTCTTATGCTCACCAAGCATTTATTTGATCCAAGATACAGTAAAAACAGGTATATTGTGAAATATTATTGCAATTTGAAATAACTGTTTCCTATATTAATACATTTTAAAATGTAATTTATTCCTGTGATGCAAAGCTGAATTTTCAGCATCATTACTCCAGTCTTAGGTCACATGATCCTTCAGAAATCATTCTAATATGCTGATCTGCTGCTTAAGAAGCATTTCTTCTTATTATCAATGTTGAAAACAGTTGTGCTGCTTAATATTCTTGTGGAAACCGTGATACTTTTTTCCTCCCAAGATTCTTTGATGAATAGAAAGTTTTTATTTGAAATAGAAATCTTTTGTAAAAGTCTTTACTCTCACTTTTTCATCAGTTTAATGTATTGCTGAATATAAGTAATAATAAAAAAAAAAAGAAAAGAAAAATCTTTGTTACCCTAAAGTTTTGATCGGAAGTGTTTTTTTGTTTGTTTGTTTTGTTTTTTACTGTAATTGATAGTTTGCATTAAGTAATTCACAATTGTTCTAAGTTCAGCCAATGGTTGTTTTTGGGTCTTAACAATGTAGTGTTTGTGTGTGTCTGTGTACGGGGTTAGCTATACCAAATGTCCTTGTATACTGAAATATTACGACAACCGACTAATGAGGATGTTTTTTCTGGTTTTATTTAAAGGTGCCATAGAATGCATTGATACAATATTTTAAATTGTTCTCTGATATCTACATAGAAGGTATGTGGCTCAGGTAAGGGCAAAAATACTCCAGATATGGTTTTACATGTCCATTTATAACCCTAGGATTTGTCCCTAGAATGAAATGGGCTGTTATTACCTTATTTGGAAGGGTCATGAATAATAATGTTGAGCTCTTCTCTGATTGGCTGTTTCACAGCAAGGCTCATTTCAGTAGCTCACACAAGTGCAGTTATTCAGCAAACACAATTGCAAATAGTCGAGAGATCCATGCTTGGATTTATTACAGTTCATCACTAAGTAGGTTTGATAGCAGATGTAGTCACACAAACAGCACAAGCTGCTCGTGAGTCGTGACAGGCCACCTGAATGACACTTTAAGCAGAAAATCTCCAATGGAGATTGCTGAAATGCAGCTTACTTGTTTATTGATGTTTTGAGATCATCCACTCATGAGAGAGAGCTCGCGTGCACGTGGTTGCCAGATTGCAAAGTTTAAGTAAAACACCGGTCATTTTTTAGGATTCTTTACCTAACTTAAATCTCTGAGATCCTGACACCTTGCACTTCTGGAGACTCCAGGTAGGTTGCAGTTCTGGAAAATGGTGGCGCTGGAGACTAAAGGGTTCCTCATGGTTTCACACTTAATTCTTCACCTTAATTTTTAATTCTTTTGCAGTTAACGTGTCTTTTCTTCGCCACCTGTTTTTGTCTGACCCTGCTGACCCAATGAGCATTTCACTGTCCAGTGGTCATGCCTTAACTGCAGTGTTTAGTATTGCATTAGTATTGCATCCTTCTCATGGGCAATTAATAATTTTTGATTTTTCAGTCTGAGTTAAATCTCTTTTTTGGCTAATTTTATCTGTAAAAGAAAACGTGCCTAATAATTCTGCACACCTGAATATAAGGTGTTTTTCATTTCCAGCCTCCATGAACAATTATATATCACTTATAAATGATTAAATACAAAATGAATAGTAGTTATTAAGATTAATGTGGTTTGGAATTGGTAAAATGTGCCTGGAAAAAAAATATGATCAGAAAATCAACGTGCCTAATAATTCTGCACGCAGTGTATGTAAAAAATAACCATTCTTAGTTCATTGTGTTTATAAACTATGATTTATGTGAGCAGTTTTTGTGAGCTATGTAAAGCCCTTATAGCTGTACTATCAACTGCTTAAAACCTTTTCTAAATAAATGTGTTTCTATTTAAACAATATATCTGTTACCCGGGGATATTTTGTGTTCATTTGATAGCTGTTTTATCAGTCTGGGCTATGGCATCAGATTCTCTCATTCACCTTTGGGACTGTTTTTACACCTGCTTGTTCCGTCTGATCCCTTTTAGACCATGTCCTCCTCCCTTTTAAACCACACAGCAGCGCAGACAAAGCAAAGCAAACTGCTCGCAAGATACGCTGCATTTATGTCGAGGGCTGTTGACACAGGGCTGCTAAAACACACAGGAAATCTCAGTGTTGTAACTCACCTAGTGGTGCATATTGACACAAAGATGGTTGCTTCAGGTTGAGTCATTCTCTGGTCACATGTCTGGTGGATGTTAGCAAAGCAGAGCATAGCACTTTGAAGTGGCAGAAATGACAAAAATAACTTTTTTAAGGACAAAAAATTATGGGAGAGGAGAGCGTGAATTTACAATATATAGCATGACCACTTTCTGAGCACTCTTTTGTTTTGTCAGTTAAGGGGAATAAATTATAAGGGGAATGACTGGCACGCTAAACCAGTTTGGTTGTCTGTCAATCATCACAGGAGGTTGTTTGTGTGTGATTTGTGCTCAGGATGTGGAAGGATTCAAAACTCAGGCCACATTCTTTTGAGGAGGCGTCCATCACTGCTTGTGTTTTCCTCCTCTTCTTCTTTGCTGTAGTGATGAAAGTAAAGTTGGAAATTGTTTGTGTTGAGTAATTGTGAGTGTGAACTACCATTGAAAACTGTGCAAAAGTCTTAGGCATGTTAGTATTTTCACAAACAATTTTTTAAACCATTTATTTATATCTTTTGCTATAGTGTGTCAGTAGGAAATATCAATTTACATTTCAGACTAAATCCAGAATAACTGTAGCAACTTCTCCAAGACGCTTAAATAAATATATATATATGTATTAGGGATGTCACAAGTACCGGTACTTCGGTACCAAGTCGCTACTGACATTTTGAAAATGAATGGCGCAGGCGCGCAGTCTCATTTCCCACACACACACTGTAACACACCCCTAGTTTACAATATGAGCCCAAATAACTGATCAATACCAAATAATTGATCAGTTTAATGTGTTTACATATTTAACCATCTGAATGTTGAGGTTAAGTATCATCTCAGCAATTAGCGGTTACAGCAATATTACTGTACCGAATGGATCTTTACATTTTGAAAATGTGTCGATACCAGCATTTCTGTAGTACCAGTTGTACCGAGTACCAGGTATACACGTGCACGCCACCTTCTGGATTGGAGTGTGAATCGCCTGTGACTAGGACACATGCATGAACTTCATCTCTAGAGCCACTTTGGCCGCATTTACACTGCAGGTCTTGATGCACAATTCCGATTAGGTGACTATATCCGATTTTTTTGACGACCTGCTTACATCATCCTTTAAAAGCAACCCGTATCCGATATTTGCATTTACACTATACACCGCCGAAACAGCCCAAGACGTTCTGACCCAGAAAAGGAAGTAAAACGGCGCGATATGCAATGGACGCAATGGATGCAGACTAAATGATTATTCAATGTTTTTAATTTAAATGTTCTTTAAAGGTCAGCAAAACATTGCTCTTGTCTTCCATCGCGCCATTAGTGTCATGTGATCGCAGTTCGTGTCCTCCTGAGTTGACGTCATTCGCCTCTGTCCCTTTTTTAATGACGTACGACTCACATTTACTGGGGAATATCTGATTTGACCGCTTACATGGCAGACGCAAATGCACGTATCCGAATCATATCGGATTTATTACCACATATGAGTGAGGCCTGAATCCGATCTGAGGATTTTTTTCCTGCTTACACGTTCACATGTCATATCCGATCTGTGCCACATGAGAGGGAAAAATCGGAATTGGGTCACTTGAACCATGCAGTGTAAATGGGGCCTTTGAGAGTCACCTTTATGAGCATTTTACCGTTTCATTTGAGAAAAACGATCACCATATCATAAACACCGAAACTCAAAGGTCATCACGGCAACCCATCAAAAGAAAAGTTTGGTTTAATTTGAAGAAATTGACAGAAATATATTAGGCTACTGTTGTACAGTACATTCATCTACGTCTTAATGTAATAATACTACTACTAATAATAATAATTATTAATAATTAGGTGTGCATAGAGGGTTACTTATTTTTCACTTGATCTTTTTTTATAAACAATGTTGACTTTTAAACAGCATGTAGCCTTTAAATGTTTTGTGTATTATTTACTTATAATGATTACCATCATAAATAAAAAAACTCATTGAACTGAATAAAATTTTTTTTTTTTTTTCAAATAGTTAAATAAATTAGTAAAATAGTTCCAACAGATTTTGCTGTGGTACCGAAATTGGTACAGAGAACCGTAAAATATTAATGGTATTGGTACCGACTACTGGAATTTTGGTATTGTGACATACCTAATATGTGTATATATATGTATACAGTGGTGGCCAAAATTATTAGAACACTTGGCATCTGGGAGTCGTCTTATTGGGCCTGGATTAATTTTCCAAGAGGACAATGACCCGAAACATTCTTCTAACTATTGCCGGAACTACCTGCGATGGAAGGAATCTGCTGGAATATTGAAAATGATGGACTGACCCCCTCAAAGTCCGGACCTCAACCCCATCGAGCACATTTGGGGCGAGTTGGAAAATAAAGTGGACAGATCTATTGTACATTCAAAGGAAATGGCCTTAGTTGCAGAAGGCATGGGATAGCATTAGTGTTGAAGTTCTCAGAGGAAATATATTGACACTGTGCCAGAGAGATGTGCTGCTGTAATTGCTGCAAAAGGTGGACATACCAGATATTAAAGTTAAAAGTGGATAAAAACAGTACAACTCACTTCATCTGATATTTGATGGTCAGAGCAACCATCTGCATGTTTCATGAACATTATGAAATTAAATCATGGTTTGGAGGCAAAAATAGGTCAGTATTTTCAGATCTGTCTGGTGTTCTAATAATTTTGGCCACCACTGTATGTATGTAATTAGGGGTGTAACGGTACATGTATTCGTCCCAAACCGTCACAGTACGGACGTTACAGTTTGGTGCATACAGTCAGACAACGAATACAGTCAGTCACTCAGCATTGCTGAGTTTCAATTACTTTTTGTGACGCGCTCCACTAAACTTCACGGAAAGGAAACCGGGACGGCAGAAAGCGTCATCCATGTTTTCTTTATTTTACAAAAGCACAGTGTTTTGTTTTTATTGTGAGTGTCAGTTTCAAATGACGTCTTACTCTTATCTGTATGACCATAAATGACGGAGTATTTTAAGTTGTTTCCGCTGTTATAATGAGAGAAATTCATTTGGCGTTGTGCCGCTTTGTGTCGTGGAAGTCTCACTACAGTCCAGTGATGAAATATGCATGTCCTGGAAATGGGAAGTCTCAGGTGCAGCTTCATTCGCCGTCTCCTCGTGGAAAGGTGAAGTAGGCTATTTTTCTCTTTCTCGCTCAATCTTTCCGTGATTTCTTAAAAAAGCGTAATACTGAACTTTGTGCATCCGCCATTGTCACCGCATGTTAATGAACTCTCATGCACTAAGAAAATGACATTATAGGCTACGCACAACACATTAATCAAACTAATAGGTTTGTTGCATTTTACAGCGCAGCACTGGTCAATCTATCTGATCTATCATTTATAGTAACAGATCAACAATTCCTTATATTTTTTTATTTTAAGCATATAAATAAGTCAGCTTTGCCATCACAGGAATAAATTACATTTTTAAATAACATTTCTGTTTTTACTGTATTTTTGCAACCTTGGTAAGCATAAGAGACTTTCAAAAACATTAACATTATTTTACACCGAAAGTATTTCTGCACAGGACACATTTTAATGTTGCTTTATTATACTTTATTATACAGGGTCTTGTCATGAAACAGTCAAATGTTACAGTACCTCCTCCATCAGCTGCTTTGACCTAGAAAACATATTTTGAGGTTAAAAAAAAGGCCTCAGCTTTTAATGATATTATTATGTTTTTACTACAAGCTGAGATATAATCATTTAAATGTAGGGTGACATTTTCTTTTTCCTTTTCTTTTTTTTTTTTTTATTTCAGTGCATAAAACTCAAAGTGTGTTTCTGGGTCATAGTGACTCTAAATGATGTGTTTGAATTTTTTCTTTGATGTTTTGCAATACAATAGATCATTGTATGAAAACATAAAGTAACTTTCAGAACTGAAAAATGTGTCCATCTGTATTATCTCAACATTCTGACATTAGACAAACACATGACCAGCACATTTACACACCAACAACACATTTTGTGAAGTACGAGGATTTTATTCCAGTTTGTATAGAACTAAAGATATCTTTGTAAATGATCCCAACATTGGATCTGAGAGGCTAAAGTTTATCAGACAAAATAATTTTAATATAATTTTCACATTTTGAACAGTGCAAATCTCTAACATTGTAATGCAGACTTTTCAAAGCGTCTTTTTAAAAAAAAAGATGAAGCAGTTAAAAACTAAATTTGATCCAACAACAAGGTGCAACAGCAAATTAGAAAATTATCATAGAACAACTAAATCATGACTGTTTTGGTGTAAAACAAAAACAAAACTGTAAAAAGCATGATCTTTAAAAATGATATAAAGCACATCACATGACCAGTTCCCCTGTCAGTCATCACCTTTAAATGCATACATTCTCTCTCTCTCCTCAACTCTAACTCACGGTCGCATAAAAAACACACTTACACACAAGCAGGAGTTTATTAGAAAACCAGTGGTGATGAAAAATATAATGACAGAGAGGGAGAAAAAACAACCAGAGGGAGAGCTGGAGACAGATAATGAGAGAGACTTCGTGTGGAGGGAGTCTCATATAGAAGGAATGTATCCGGTATATGTTCACATGTGTGCGTTTAAGCATGTTTATGTGTTTGAGGCAGACAATAGTTCTCTCTCTCTCTGTGTGTGTGAAGGTGTTTGTTTAGCAGGCCGTCTCTGCCCTGTTGTGTTAGACACTATAGAGCCACTGAGGAGCAGATACACTCCTACAGTCTCTCACAGGTAGCATGCAGCGAGCTGAGAAGCAAATAAAACACTCTGTCTTCAGGTATGGCGTCGTATTGCTTTAAGGACTTCCTGGATTGATTATTGACATAGGATACTTATGAAATGGAGAGTAAGCTACAACACAAAATGCTTTTATATTGTTATTCCTGATTGTTATTCCTGATATGTCCTGTACAAGCTATGATAGTCATACAGCCGCGTATAGTCTGTAAATGGAAAACAAATAGATTGTATTCTAAGTACAAAGCTTCTTTGTGTTTTAATTATTTCAGTATTATAGAAAGAATGCTAACATGTCATGTTCGGAAAGTTTTTAGCATACTTTCAAGATCAAATACTATTTTTTAAGTGATAGAATGATATGTATTGGATGATATTTGGCCATTTTGAGATTATCAGCATTGATCGAATGCTTGGATAATTTACAGAGGTTTAACTTCATTTTGTCATTTCCCAACATCATACTATGAATATTTTTGCTTATTAAAGTATCGTAAGATTCGGTTAGTAACATGTTAACATCCACATTATAGAAACCAACCCTGGAAGTCGATTCTTACGCATTAGGAGCATTACTATTAGTGCATAATAAACAAACAACTTGAGTAATATTTTTTCAGCATTTTTTTGTGATAATATTTTGCAAAAAAAGCACTGTTTTCATTACAAATTTGTGTCTATATTTGCAGTCTTCATTTTATTACTTTAAGACAATTATATTTAAATCAAATGTAGTTTTTAATGTTATTGTATTTTAGTAATTTAATTAAATTTTTTATATAAAAATAAAAGCATTTTTTTCAGCCAGTCTAGATATCGACATCGATCTTTGAACAAGCAATACTGTTTGACCACTAATGTTTTTCACTAGTACATTTCTGTGGCTTATAAATACTAGCGTGTGTTTGTTTTTGGTTAAGTGCTTTTTATGGCTTTGTGATCAGTTGTTTGCTTTTATTAGGTTCTGATTTCTATTGACCCAGTGAGTTTTTAATGCCGCATTATGAGAGTGTCATTCAGAGTGGCGTTTGCTGTCATGCATGACCTGCAGACCAACAATCACAGAAGACAATGTTGTTATTTTAGAGCTAAATTGCCCCACACCCCATTTTTAATGCATTCATATTGACTTGATAGAATAGTATGCCTTGTAATTCAATTCACAGAGAGAACGAGAATATGGATTCCATTTCAACCCCTCTCTCTGAGATATTTTTATTTAGAAATGTTATTTTTAGTCCTGGATGTCTGGGATGTGGTTTCTTCAAAGGTTCAGAGGAATCTAGAGCAGATTCTTTCCTCACATTTCTATATATCTCTTGACCCTTCAGGCCAGCAACTGTTAGCTGCCAGCAACTGGGATATAGTCAGTGAGGCTGAAATGTGTTGCTATAGCTGACATAACTGACACGTGTGATGACTAACCCATGGCAGATGACCAGTTCTTTAATGCAGAACATTGGCATTAAATCAAAGTGATGCTCTATTAAATATACGGTGGCCTCAAAAATATTGGGACACTTGAGCTACACTTAAAAATGTATGAATTTCGTTGCATAACAAAAAAAAAAAAATTCAAAGGAAGTGGTTTTTGCAAACAAGTGATGCTAGAGCTTTTCTCAGAAATAACTCTTAGCCTTTTTTGCAGTGACTAGCTGGTGCAGTTAATCACATTAATGATGAACAAGTTCCACCAGTGTTTCAAATAGAGAAAATGTTGCAACACATTTTAATGAACTATATCAAACCTACTAACAAAACTACTTTTTGTTAAATGTTTTGCTGTAAAAGTTTGCTTGTGCTGTCTTTCTTTAAAAGTAATACTTTTTAATATATTTTTTGTAATTTAATGCAATGATATTTATACATTTTTAAGTGTCCTATTTTCTTTTTATGTGGGCCCCTGCATGAATTTACAAGTCATTGATTTATTTTTATGTAGAGGCTGGTGTATTCGTGGTGTATTTCATGATTTGTTATTACAACTTTTTATCTTTTGTCAAATTAACTTAGATAATTAATGTGATTCAGATAACATAATTGTTTGAGTTTCTATTTATTAAACCAATCTCATTTGTTGTATTAACTTTAAAATTTTTAAGGCAACCAGGTAACTTACTTTTTTTAAGTTAAACCAACAATAATTTTTTAGTTTATAGGAAATACAGCTATGACATGAGTTGAAACATATATACAGGGCTCGACATTAAGCCTTGTCATGTGCTTCGGTCATTCACTTGTCAGAGTAAAAAAGTTACTTGTCCGGGGGGAAAAAAATATTTTTGGTGTTATAAACATACTTTACTCTGAAGCAATGTTATAATTCGTGTTCTATCAGTTTTTATATACTTAAATATGCATATTTTTGATATGTGTTAACTTATTTACCTTTATAAAGGCCCATTTTTTAACCTTATTAGATGTATGCATCATCTTTCATGTCAAATTCTTACATTTGAAAAAATATATAAATAAGTTATGACAAAAGTTTTTACATTGCTTTAACTCATTAAAATAACTTAAGCAATTTTCAACTTTTTTATGTTATACAAGATTCAACTCATTTTTGTAAGTCAGTTTAATGTAGTTTAAGTTGAAATGACTTAAACGTCCAAGTTGATTGTACTTATAAAAATTTAAGGCAGCAACTTTTTTTTAGAGCGAGGCTGTTACCAATCAAATTAAATAATTTACTCTGTAAAATTACAACTGCAATAAATAATGTTATAAGATAAAAAATTTTAAAATACATTTTTGAATTTATAGTTAAGTAATGTTGGAAAAAAAATGCAATGATACTTTTAGACATGAAATTAAACCGCCAATAGGTAGCGGCAAGTCACTTAATGAGTCATTCATTCAACCGATTCGTTCAAAACGCTAAATTGTTCAGTAACAAAACACTGTCAGCTATCAGTCAATAAATGGGAAAACAAAGTAACTTGCATTACTTATTTGAAAAAGTAACTCAGGTATTTTGTTGTAGTGTTGCACGATATACCGGTACTAGAAAAGTATCGCGATACCCTGCTATTAAAAACGGTACGATATAAAATTTCATTAGCACCGGTACTTTAAGAAGGACAGCAGTATTTCTTAATTTGCGTCGATGTGTTACAGCGTTCACTAAACAGTGAAGCAGAAGAGTTAAGTATATACGCACAGCGCATGAGAAAGAACGCAACAGATGCGTGCATGAGAAGATAAAGCGCGGCCGGACTCTGACCTGAAGCACGCGCACACGCCTTTCAGACAACATGCGATCGCGATTCAGTTTTCTTTCGCGGATTATTGGGGTTGAATGGTCAAAAATATTTAAAAATGCACGTCCTGGCGAGTATTCAGGTAAGCACCGTAGGGTATGTCTTTAGTGAACGTATACAGTTGAGGTAATTGGATCCGTGCAGGTCTTAAGCCGGACCTAATATTCTGTGTGATTAATAGAAAAATCACCCCATGCTTGACTGAATAACTTTAATATATTTATTAAGAATCAGTGTATAGTTAATTTATAGAGTGAAGACTATGCATTTTTTTTTTTTACATTTAATTATTTCATTTCTTTCTTGAATGCTACTGTTAAATAGACCTACTGTAGGTGAAAAATAAAACACTGTTTTTGTCATATTGTTTGTAATTTGCATTTTTGCTTATTTTTAAAAACAAAGATACAATTTAAATGAAATATCTATATTGTAATTATAAAATTAGCCTACATTTAAAAATATGAAATTACCTGTATCATGAAATAAGATTTAGGTCATCCCGACCTGTTCAGAAGTGAAAGGTTAGCGAATGTTAATATGATTGATAATGTGATTGTTGCAAACATCTTTGTAAGGATGTTCACACTGGCATGCAATTATTATTGCAATAAGAGGAGGGAATGGTCAAAAACAGGGCAGAAACATGCTGGCCAAGTGAGTTTTTAGTTTAAAAAATATATAAAACAATGAATAGTAAGTTCTGTCATATTATTCAATTACTTTTACTGTTTTTTGTATTTTGTTGTAAATTTAACAGTAATGTGTTACTTTACTAGTTACTTGAAAAAAGTAACTTACATTACTTATTTAAAACAAATTTACTCAAATATTTTGTTGTAAATTTAACAGTAATGTGTTACTTTCTAGTTACTTGAAAAAAGTAATCCGATTACATAACTTGCGTTACTTGTAATGCAATTACTAATTATGAATAACCTAGACCCTAGAGTATGGTAAATATCATTAACATATTCCTAGTGGAGTCCACATGACCTTTAAGTATAGCCTATTACATCACTGTCCTCTCAGCCAATCAGATATGCTTATGCATTTAAACTGAGTGACACTAGGATACGGCTGGGTCAGCGTCTTGGCCTAAACGGTGTCTCCTAGCAACAGGGCAAATGTGATGCCCTCAACGACTGGGAGCAAAAGCTTTGCATACTGCTTTGACTGAGCAGCCAATCTATGCTCTCTGATAACACTACACCTCCTAGAGTGAGTGAACGTCCAGTCACATATTCAGCCACAGAGCAGATGTGAAGCTACTAGAATCTAGACTGCATGGACACAACATCTGTTTTGAACTTAACCAGCCTGTTTTAGGTGATAATGTCTTTTTTCTGTGTTTGTATGTTTGAGGTTCTTTCATTATCATTTGAAATGATCGTTACAGTGCTTATCAAAATACTCTCTATTAATTTCTCTCTCTGTCTCTCTTTAGATTGAGAACATTGATGCCTGTCTGAGCTTCCTAGCAGCCAAAGGTGTGAACATACAGGGACTATCAGCTGAAGGTAAAAAGCCTATTTATAGCTTCATCAAGTAAAATTTCATAATTTGATCTCAAGTCAATTGCTTTTTTACACTTGAAATGATTAGCCTTGGGTTATTTTAAGCTGGGTTATGTTGTTACAAGTTTGACACTGTTTATACTTCACCTGGGGTTAGTAATTTAGTAATTTGGGTAGTTTCAAGATTTTACTCTGTCCATCTTTAAACCCTGGGTTAATGTTCTTATTTGCATATTTATGATATACATATTTGTTTGGCCAATTACCGCACACAATTTATCACTTTATCACTTAATGTGTTTTCCTTCACTTTTTGTCATTTTTATCTTAGGCCCTGTTTACACCTGGTATTAAGATGCGTTTTGGTCAATCGGATCACAAGTGGACGATGCTAAATACTGGTGTAAACGGGGTCTAAAACGTTTGTCCACTTTCAATCATTTCCAGAGGGAGTTGAAAACGCATTCGACCGGATTGCTTTCGTAGTGTAAACGCTCATGTGGTCGAATGTGTTCAAACAGCCACAAAAGACCGCCTACTCTCCGCCTACTGACCTAATGCGTAAACATTATGGGAAGCGCGCTAGCCAGACGGGATTTAAACTTTGTCGGCTGAAGACCCAAGTTTGGTTAGAAGATGAAAAAAGTACCAAGCACAATGTTCTCTCACTATTCCTGATTTCTCACACACACTCACAGCGTTCGCCGTGGTCTTGTGGCTGGCAGAGCAGAAACGAAAGCTGCTGCTCTCCATATGTTTTTCTGTTTTCTCCGGTTGTGTTCATATGTAAATTGTGTGAGCTTATTTTGTTCCATTAGATCGAAAGATCTGAAAAAACATACATTTACCCGCCCATAGACCCTCCCCTTGAAGGAACAGAAGTGGTTGAAAGTGGATAACCTTCCATGCTTTATAGGGGACTGTGCTTGTAATTAGCGCCCTACTAATTACTTTGAGAGAAAAGTGTCTGCAAAATGATATACTAAACAGCAATCCCTTGTTGAACGTCTCTCCCTCACAGAGATCCGGAATGGAAATCTGAAAGCCATCTTGGGTCTTTTCTTTAGCCTGTCTCGATACAAGCAGCAGCAGCAGGCGATCAGACAGACGCACACGCAACACACACATTCACACGCTCCCTTAAGCCAGCAGAGCAGCGCGCCGGCCCAGCTGATCTCCACCTCGCATGGGACACACACCTCAGCCTCTCACACACACAGAACACAGGCAGAGATGCAGTCCAGGTAAAATATCTATCTATCTATCTATCTATCTATCTATCTATCTATCTATCTATCTATCTATCTATCTATCTATCTATCTATCTATCTATCTATCTATCTATCTCTCTATCTATCTATCTATCTGTCTGTCTGTCATTCTATCGTTCTATTTATCTTTCTATCTATGGTTCTACCATTCTATCGTTCATCACTATCTAATGTACATACAGTGGGAAGAACAAGTATTTGATACACTGCCGATTTTGCAGGTTTGCCCACTTACAAAGCATGTAGAAGTCTGTAATTTTTATCATAGGTACTCTTCAACTGTGAGTGACGGAATCTAAAACAAAAATCCAGAAAATCACATTGTATGATTTTTAAGTAATTAATTTGCATTTTATTGCATGACATAAGTATTTGATACATCAGAAAAGCAGAACTTAATATTTGCTACAGAAACCTTTGTTTGCAATTACAGAGATCATACGTTTCCTGTAGTTCTTGACCAGGTTTGCACACACTGCAGCAGGGATTTTGGCCCACTCCTCCATACAGACCTTCTCCAGATCCTTCAGGTTTCGGGGCTGTCGCTGGGCAATACGGACTTTCAGCTCCCTCCAAAGATTTTCTATTGGGTTCAGGTCTGGAGACTGGCTAGGCCACTCCAGGACCTTGAGATGCTTCTTACGGAGCCACTCCTTAGTTGCCCTGGCTGTGTGTTTCGGGTCATTGTCATGCTGGAAGACCCAGCCACGACCCATCTTCAATGCTCTTACTGAGGGAAGGAGGTTGTTGGCCAAGATCTCGCGATACATGGCCCCATCCATCCTCCCCTCAATACGGTGCAGTCGTCCTGTCCCCTTTGCAGAAAAGCATCCCCAAAGAATGATGTTTCCACCTCCATGCTTCACGGTTGGGATGGTGTTCTTGGGGTTGTACTCATCCTTCTTCTTCCTCCAAACACGGCGAGTGGAGTTTAGACCAAAAAGCTCTATTTTTGTCTCATCAGACCACATGACCTTCTCCGATTCCTCCTCTGGATCATCCAGATGGTCACTGGCAAACTTCAGATGGGCCTGGACATGCGCTGGCTTGCGCAGGGGGACCTTGCGTGCGCTGCAGGATTTTAATCCATGACGGCGTAGTGTGTTACTAATGGTTTTCTTTGAGACTGTGGTCCCAGCTCTCTTCAGGTCATTGACCAGGTCCTGCCGTGTAGCTCTGGGCTGATCCCTCACCTTCCTCATGATCATTGATGCCCCACAAGGTGAGATCTTGCATGGTGCCCCAGACCGAGGGAGATTGACCATCATCTTGAACTTCTTCCATTTTCTAATAATTGCGCCAACAGTTGTTGTCTTATCACCAAGCTTCTTGCCTATTGTCCTGTAGCCCATCCCAGCCTTGTGCAGGTCTACAATTTTATCCCTGATGTCCTTACACAGCTCTCTGGTCTTGGCCATTGTGGAGAGGTTGGAGTCTGTTTGACTGAGTGTGTGGACAGGTGTCTTTTATACAGGTAACGAGTTCAAACAGGTGCAGTTAATACAGGTAATGAGTGGAGAACAGAAGAGCTTCTTAAAGAAAAGCTAACAGGTCTGTGAGAGCCGGAATTCTTACTGGTTGGTAGGTGATCAAATACTTATGTCATGCAATAAAATGCAAATTAATTATTTAAAAATCATACAATGTGATTTTCTGGATTTTTGTTTTAGATTCCGTCACTCACAGTTGAAGTGTACCTATGATAAAAATTACAGACCTCTACATGCTTTGTAAGTAGGAAAACCTGCAAAATCGGCAGTGTATCAAATACTTGTTCTCCCCACTGTATGTTATATGGATTGTTTGTGGTTTGATGGCAATCTATCTGAATGTGTTTTCATTCTCTTAGCTCTGTGATGTTGTTAGTCATCACTGTCTGTGTTTGTCTGTCTGTCTCTCTCTTTATCTCTCTTTCTTCTCTTGTTTCTCCTCTTCTTTCAATCTAGGGATGGCTCTCAGAGTAAACTCAAGTTTTCCATTGGTCAGAAAAAGTCTTCTAGGTAGCGCTTTCACTCCCATCCTCCCTATTTCCTCCTCTGTCAACCTGCTTGTCATCACCCTCCTCTTCCTCACTTACTCGCTGCATGTTATCTTGTGGTCTAATTCTACCCATGTGTGTACAAGACTGTTCTGTTAAACTAACGCGGTAACACTTTACAATAAGGTTTCATTAGTTAACATTAGTTAACTACATTAGTTAACATGAACTAATAATGAACTGCACTTATAAAGCGTTTATTAATCTTTGTTAATGTTAATTTCAACATTTACTAATACTTTATTAAAATCTTGTTAACATTAGTTATTGCACTGTGAACTAACATGAACAAACCATGAACAGCTGTATTTTTATTAACTAACGTTAACAAAGATGAACAAATACAGTAGCAAATGTACTGCTCATGGTTAGTTCATGTTAGTCAATACATTACCTAATGTTAACTAATGAGACCTTATTGTGAAGTATTACAACTAATGCAAATATTAGAACTGGCTACAATGTATTCAAGCATTGACCAGTATTACATAATCCAAATTATTATTTGCCTGTATGTATAATTCATTATAAAATATCCAGTCTTGTATCAATAATGCGTTACTTTACAGTTATAATTCAGCTGTATCTTCTCATACTGTACATGTAAACACCGTTATAACTAAAGAGTATGCTGCATTAAAACACATGATGCAATGAACACAATATTTCAGGTGTTTTATCATGTGTTGTTAGTTAATTACACTATTAAAAGCATGCATAGGTCATTTTTGTGCACTTGTTTTTATGGGTATTATAAAGCAAAGTTTTATAAAGTATTTTAACTGTGATTACAGTTATTTAAGAAAAGATGTAACATTGCTATGTTTCCCACATGATTTTGTGAGACAACTCCTTTGGGTTTGAGGGCATGCCAAAATTAAGAGCTTCAACCCATGTTCAGTGGGCAACTTGAACAAAGAAAAAAGTCTGTGCATTGACTTGTAAATTAAAATTTTAAGTTAAAGTAGTTTAAGTTTAAGTAGTTTAGTTGTGATATAGTGTCTCAGTCTACATTACATTCACACTGGTGTTTTAGGAAGCCAAACAATTAAAATATAATAATAATAATAATAATTATATTATTATTCCTATAATAGCCATATGTAATAAAACAAATGCACTGTAAAATAAATGAAAAGGATTATTTCTTAAGTATATTATTTTACTTTATGGTACAGTTGGGAAATTATAATACTTTGTCCTAATTTCTTCACTTGCAAAAGATAAACCCCTGAGCTTTTATTTTGATGGAAACTGCAACTGAGCTTTTTTTAATGGAAAACTACCATTTCTGTGAAAACTGATTTACAAACGCGTCTCATTACAAATCTAGTGAATGCTGTAATCTTCCCACAAAAATGCTGGGAATTATGCTAATGTAAAAATAATGCATAACTGGTCCCCGCTACGTTCCCAAATGCATGTAAAACTCACTGCACATACAGAGATGGAGTTCACTTGATTCATTCACTGTGAACTGAGCCGTTCTCAGAGGGGGAAAACGTATCCTGTGAGCAATGTGTGCATTTCGCTTTGAAACACACAGCAGAAACAGACTATAAGGGCACAAAGTCGATTTTAGTTCATTTCACAGATACTTTGGCAAAGCAATGGTGCAAGACAATGTTACAGACATTTTATATTATTATGAGAAGTTGTAAAATACAAACCCGATTCCAAAAAAGTTGGGACACTGTACAAATTGTGAATAAAAACAGAATGCAATGATGTGGAAGTTTCAAATTTCAATATTTTATTCAGAATACAACATAGATGACATATCACATGTTTAAACTGAGAAAATGTATCATTTTAAGGGAAAAATAAGTTGATTTTAAATTTCATGGCATCAACACATCTCAAAAAAGTTGGGACAAGGCCATGTTTACCACTGTGTGGCATCCCCTCTTCTTTTTATAACAGTCTGCAAACGTCTGGGGACTGAGGAGACAAGTTGCTCAAGTTTAGGAATAGGAATGTTGTCCCATTCTTGTCTAATACAGGCTTCTAGTTGCTCAACTGTCTTAGGTCTTCTTTGTCGCATCTTCCTCTTTATGATGCGCCAAATGTTTTCTATGGGTGAAAGATCTGGACTGCAGGCTGGCCATTTCAGTACCCGGATCCTTCTTCTACGCAGCCATGATGTTGTAATTGATACAGTATGTGGTCTGGCATTGTCATGTTGGAAAATGCAAGGTCTTCCCTGAAAGAGACGACGTCTGGATGGGAGCATATGTTGTTCTAGAACTTGGATATACCTTTCAGCATTGATGGTACCTTTCCAGATGTGTAAGCTGCCCATGCCACACGCACTCATGCAACCCCATACCATCAGAGATGCAGGCTTCTGAACTGAGCGCTGATAACAACTTGGGTTGTCCTTGTCCTCTTTAGTCCGGATGACATGGCGTCCCAGTTTTCCAAAAAGAACTTCAAATTTTGATTCGTCTGACCACAGAACAGTTTTCCACTTTGCCACAGTCCATTTTAAATGAGCCTTGGCCCAGAGAAAACGCCTGCGCTTCTGGATCATGTTTAGATATGGCTTCTTTTTTGACCTATAGAGTTTTAGCCGGCAACGGCGAATGGCACGGTGGATTGTGTTCACCGACAATGTTTTCTGGAAGTATTCCTGAGCCCATGTTGTGATTTCCATTACAGTAGCATTCCTGTATGTGATGCAGTGGCGTCTAAGGGCCCGAAGATCACAGCATCCAGTATGGTTTTCTGGCCTTGACCCTTACGCACAGAGATTGTTCCAGATTCTCTGAATCTTTGGATGACATTATGCACTGTAGATGATGATAACTTCAAACTCTTTGCAATTTTTCTCTGAGAAACTCCTTTCTGATATTGCTCCACTATTTTTCGCCGCAGCATTGGGGGAATTGGTGATCCTCTGCCCATCTTGACTTCTGAGAGACACTGCCACTCTGAGAGGCTCTTTTTATACCCAATCATGTTGCCAATTGACCTAATAAGTTGCAAATTGGTCCTCCAGCTGTTCCTTATATGTACATTTAACTTTTCCGGCCTCTTATTGCTACCTGTCCCAACTTTTTTGGAATGTGTAGCTCTCATGAAATCCAAAATGAGGCAATATTTGGCATGACATTTCAAAATGTCTCACTTTCAACATTTGATATGTTATCTATATTCTATTGTGAATAAAATATAAGTTTATGAGATTTGTAAATTATTGCATTCCTTTTTTATTCACAATTTGTACAGTGTACCAACTTTTTTGGAATCGGGTTTGTATTTTAGTTCATTATGAAACTGGCGGGACAGATTAGACAATGGCGGGCTGCACACATATACATATATATATATATATATATAGAGAGAGAGAGAGAGAGAGAGAGAGAAAGAGAAAGTATTGCCAATATATCTTAGATAGAGACATCTATTAAATGGATGAATAAAACTAGTTTTATTTAAAATATAAAAAAAAAGAAGTAAATAATGACCAATTCTGGTGATGTTTTCTTTGAATAAATTCGTCCAGACAGAGTATGTGGTCTGTCAGGTGGTTACCCAAAAACATGTCCCTGTGGAAATGTCTGCTCAGTGAGCCGTGATAACTTTAAAATAACCTCTCAGTGTGATGCCCTGCTTGAGTATGAGATTAATTATTAATAGTGGTGTGTGGTGTGTGACAAGAAAGGTTGAGGTTGTAATTTTGTTTTGAATGAATGTGTTCATGCGCTCAGTCACCAAGTGATGTAAATGCATTTTACTCGCATGTGTAATGCATATGAAAAATACACTCAATCATCTAATTTAAAATCCCAGTTTGAATACTGGCCCAGGCTTTAGTATACCACTATTCATTTTTTGGTAACGTGACACAATGTTGTCATCTAATGGTGGATAGTTGTAATTGCAGTTAAGCCTTCCACAGATGTGAGGTGTATTTTAGGTGAGCAGGAAAATGAGTAGAGAGGATAATCTCCCTACAGCATTGCTATTTTACATACTTATGAGAAAATGTCAAGGCCACACAACTGACAGCAATGTGATTAGCATAGGTCACAACAGATGTTCCTGTATTTTACATGACATTGACGTGACATTTACCTAGACTTGATTGTTAGGTGAGATTAGTCTATTTGCCTGTCAATCATCTTTAAGGCTAGGACTGATGGAAAAATGCCACATTATAATCACAAATCTCTATCATAGAGGTGGGTATTTACTGCTGTTTCTTTTATGTCAGTATGACAGATATGGCATATATTTTTTTGAATATGTAGTTTAGGATTTGTTTAGATCCCTGTACATTTTTTATGTATAATGCATCATTTTGGGGAAATAAATTGTTGATTAAAAATTATAAGCTAACTAAGCGTTTATGCTTTAGGGATTCGCTATTGAGGCATTGGGCAAATCCTTTGAATATGTATATTCATATTGTATACACACCAAAGCAATTTAGAGTGTTTTTTTTATGGAAGCTTCTGCCACAGAATAAAAAATAAAAATCTCACAATTCTGACTTTTTTTTTTTTTTTTCAGAATTATGTGATATATCATATAAACTCAGAATTGCATGATATAAATTCAGAATTGCGTGATATAAAGTCAGAATTGCGTGATATGTCGCAATTGCGAGTTATAAAGTAAGAATTGTGATTTATAAACTCGCAATTCTGACTTTTTTTCCTTGCAATTGTTAATTTATAACTCGCAATTCTGACTTTTTTTTCAGAATTGTGATATAAACTCGCAATTGTGAGAAAAAAAGTCAGAATTGCGTGTTATAAAGTCAGAATTGTGATATAAACTTGCAATTCTGACTTTTTTTCTCACAATTGTGAGACTATAACTCGCAATTCTGACTTTTTTTCTCGCAGTTGCGAGTTTATATCTCGCAAATCTGAGAGAAAAGTCCGAGTTGTGAGATGAAAAATCGCAATTGTCTTTTTTTAATTCCGTGGCAGAAACAAGCTTCTATGGTTTTTGCTGTTGGAGAGAGTAGATTTTATTTTCAGCTTAGTTCATTAACTGGGAATGAATTGAATAAGACTGAATCTGGAGCAAGAGACCCTCAGAAGACTGTTTCTAAAAATAAATAAACAAACTCTTTAGGCATTAAGCAACCACTCAGAATACTTTAAAAAACACTCTAGAAAACAACTCTTAACACATTCGCAACCCCTTAGCAATCTCCCGGCAAGTACCAACAACACCTGAGCATCGGGACAATGAGTTCTGCACAGGCAAGAAGCATGAACATTTTCTTGATAAAATTGTAAAAATCTTGTTGTGAATATTCTGGTTGTCTTGCCGTCACAGATTACCTGGCCCGACCTCGAGGATGTCCACTGCGGGCAGTGAGAGTTCTCCTCGAGGGTCCATCATTTCAGCAGGGAATCGCCGCAGTCAGGTGTTCAGCGACAAAGCCAAACCTGCAGCAGCTCAGGCCAAAGGTAAACACAACTTCACAGTGACTTCTGAACCGAAACATTACATCATAGCAGATAATAGCAGGGACATATTTCATTAAAAAGGCTCTCTCTATATACAGTTTTGAACACATTTACCTCTACAGGGTCCTTCCAGTTTATTTTATCTGTGATTTGATCATGCCTAGACAAAACGAGTCAATTTTCTGTATTTTATTTATTTAAAAAATGCTGACTAGCTACAGCCTCTGGCAATGTTTTTTTGCACAAACTGAGAGACTGAAAGAAAACGTCTCATGTTTTAGCTATGTAGGGCAAAATTTGTCATTCGTATATGGTATGTTTATGGTTTGTTTCTTTCTCCAAAAATTAAATATCTTCTGTTATTTCTATTTTAAAGACTAATGGGGTGTTTAAAGTTAAAGTTATGGCGTTAATTTATAGTTACTGTGTTGTGTACATGCAGTTCAAAAGTTTGGGGTCAGCAAAAAAAGTTTTAAAGAATTTTTTTTTTATTCAGCAAGAATGCAATAAATTAATCAAAAGTGACAGTAAAGTCTTTTACATTGTTACAAAATGCAGTTTTTTGGTTAAAAAGGATCCAAAATCAATTTTTGAGCAAGTACATAACCAGCCAGTGTTCAAAACGATCTCCTTACCTCAGCCCGATTCACAACGGTAAGCTTGTAATAATGTGTTATAATTTGAGCGGTACTGGTGGATTTCCGTGGTGAAATTCGAGCATGCCACCGCTCGTCTTTGTGTCATTACGTCACGTCTGTATACATAAAGAGGGAGTCCGGCTAGTAGTAGTATCGCATGTGAGGATGCTGCAGGTGGCGGATCATTACAGCAGCTGGAATAATGGTGGATTGTAATCCAGAAAGGTCCAAACGTCAATCATCAGTGACAACTGGAGATTCACCCGTAGTCAAAAGCAAAAGATTAGACTGATACGCTAATACACACTAAATACACGTAGTCACGCAATTCTGATGTTAACATTAACAATTTGAGAAGAAAGAAAAAACAATAATAATAATTTGCACGGTTTGATGTGATATGAGCTAAGCGATCATTAGATTTAATCACCGTTGGTAGCGCGATTTATTATAATGCTTTTTTTCTCAGTTGGTCAGAACAAAAGTGGCAGACATGTTACTTACTTGTTCAGATGACATTTTGCAGGGAAAATTCTTATTTTGGTCATACTCCAAAAGACGTAGAATCTGTGATTCTGAAGTACAGTATCCACACCAGTGCGGTGAATGAATGACAGCCACGCAAACTCCTCAAAACATTAGATTTATCCGCGCTGAGGAGCCGTGCTGATGCACAACCCACATAAAGATGATAATTCCTCAAATAACTGCAATTGCAGATTTCAAACAGAGATGGCGACAAAGAGGCAAAATTTATGGACTGCAGCTTTAATTTTAAACATGTTTTTTATACTTTTTATTCATCAAAGAATCCTGAGAAAAAATATAGTTTCCACAAAAAATAAATAAATTCAACATTGATAATAATAAGAAATGTTTCTTGAGCAGGAAATCAGCATATTAGAATGATTTCTAAATGATCATGTGACACTGAAAACTGGAGTAATGATGCTGAAAATTCAGCTTCATCATAACAGGGATAACAATTAAAATAAAAAAAAATCTTATTGACCCCAAACAATAGTGTATATACTGAATTTGTGTATTTACTAAAACAATATCTAAATTAACATTTTGCACTTTGGTTAACATTATCCAGTAGCCCACGTGGCCTTGTAAAGTCAACAGGAAACTTTATAAAGATTTTCTTGAATAAAGTGCACTGATGATTTATGCACAATAAGATAAACCTGGTTCAATTTAGAGTTCATGTTGACTTTAAGCGGTCACTGTGTTAAAATATGCCAACCACATTTCTGTGCTTGCTGACGGATCTGTGCTGTGTTTGGAGCAGTTAATGTAGCAGTCAGTGCTGAAAATAACTGCTTATAATGACCTTGAATGAAGCTAGTCACACAGGCCCTAGCTGAGATGTTTGAAAGATGTTGCAAATGTGCTGTACGTGTGTGTGTGTGTTGTGTTTGTGTGTGTGTGTGTGGCACTGGCTTTGAAAGTAGAGTGAATGGAGCGTTTTTGCATTAATTGAGCTCCAATTAGTGTGTTTTGAGCATGAGAATGTGGCAACAGTGAAAGAGAGACAGAGAAGGTTTCCACAGTGTCATATTTTAGGCACGCACTATGCTGTTTTTCTACTCTGTGTTTGTGTACATATTGCTAGGTATTGAAATCCCTAGGTATTTTTCAAAGCAGATTCTACTAATGGCAGACTTTGACTTTGACTTTGATTAATGTATTCTATGCTCATGTTTACAAAGACTTTTGTATTTTGGTGAATCTCCTGACTGTAATATCTGGCTTGTGTGCAGTTGAAGATGCAGTTGTGTGTAGACTGCATATTGCATTTAGTGAGAATGTGAATTACAGAGCAAAGGAGCTCAAGCTCTTCTGTGTGTGAGACACTACTGAAACATATAGGATAATACATATAGGAAATACAGTTTAAAATTTTTGAAGCAGGCAAGAAAGCAATTTAGCATTTGATGTGTTTTCAGAGTTTGAAATAATTAAGTAAATTCAGTGTTGCCACACAAACTGCAGTACATTTGTAACAGTTGTATTTGTACAGTTGTAATTTTATGCACTTTGAATTTACTTTATTTTTAAAGCAGCATATTTTTTGTTTATTAGCCAGTGTAAAAGTTTTTACATTGCGTACTTTTCCCATTAAGGTCCATATTCTGGTTGAGCCTTTATTTACAGCGATTGCAGTATTTATGTATAATATTGGCTTAATTGGGTTATGGCAGTTGAGTTAACGTGTACATGATGCATATATCATCAAAATATGACCAATAATGAGTGAGCAGGATGATTTTCACATCGTTTTGAAGCAAAAAATCTAGGTTACAAGATCCAGTTATCAAAAGTCTTGTGAACCAAATATTCAGGGTCCTATCATACACCTGGGTCAAGTGTTCTGTGCTAGTTTCAGCCGACGCAGTTATAATTTTCACGTCCAGCGCCACGTTGTTTAAATAGCAAATGCATTTGCGCCCATCTGTTCGCCCATGGCTCTGGTCTGAAAACGAGGTGTGTTCAGGCGCATTGTTGGCGTGTTGCTATTTTAAGGCAACTGAAATAGACTGCGCCATTGACCAATAAAAATCTGGTCTAAAGTCAATAGCACAGTATTTTTTTTGTTATTTAAAGAGCGCGTTAGTAATATGCGCCTATAAGCGGATGCACAACGCGCATACACTCTGCTTATTACACACACAGGGACGCGCAGCAGCACACAAACATTTTTAAATATTACAAATAAAAGGATTCCTCTCTGGAGAAGCGTTCAGTCTTTTCGCTTGCAAATTCCGCTGTGTAAATAGCGAATCCACCAACTGGCTTTTAAAGGGAATGGGAGATGAGACTCTGATTGGTTTATTGCACGTTACGCCCAAAACACACCCATGACTCATTAAGAGACTAGGTACAACCCTTTTAGACCATGCGCCTGGCACGCCGACCATTTTTCCCGTCATTAAACTAGCAAAAGTGGATTCGGACACGCCCTAATTGTGCTTTAGACCATGCACTTAGATCGTTAAAATAGGGCCCTCAGTATGGGTTTTATGGCCTTATTTCAGTAACTAACTTGAACTAACCTTTTTCTTACTAACCACGCATAAACAGCATTTTCTCAAAACTACAAACTTTTACATACATGCTGCTCACATATTGTAGCAGAGTTTGTGCTGAATGCAGACTTTAGCCATGAAAATGTTATAAGTAACAGAAATAAGTACAAATGTCAGGGCATGTCAAAACTCATCCAGGGCCCATAAAACACCGCAGACCCCAGAGGGTTAATTGAAATGTTCTTGTAAATGTAAACATGATGACTGTATTCAACAGAAGAAAAAACACTGACAAGGTGCAATATGAAACAGGCATGAACTATGTATTCACTTTCAGAAAATAGGTTCAAAAGCGCTCACTGGGGCAGTACCCTTTCAAAAAAGTACCCTTTTTTACCCCTAGTACCTAAAGTGCACACATTAGTACCTTTTGAAAGGGTCCCGCCCCAGTGACAGCTTTTGTACCTTTTTTTCAGAGAGCTGGTCATTCCTCGTGGGCTGGTCATCTAAGGCTAATGATAGCTGTTATTCTGCCGTGGAGAAATAATCACTTAAATATGGTCTTTAAGAGGAACTGAGGGAGGCCACAAACCTTGAGGGCACAAAGTTGCTCTAGAGATTCCTGATGATATGGAGGTGACAGCAAGATTATTTCTGCCTTTTTGGTGTGCAGCTGTTTGGAGTTTGGATAGTTTTGCAGTTCATTGTTGCAGTATTTGTTTTGGGGTAATAACTGCTCAAGTTTTACATCTTTTTTTCCTTTCTCTCCCAACTTTAATCTCTATAACTAAGCCAGATCATTTTTTTTTTCGACCTATCCCCCTCTCTGCCCCTCTCTTTCCTCTCTCTACCTATTGGAAGTCATTAGTGGTCTGACCCACTTCTCTCTGGCTTGCATGGCTAATTGGACCTTAATCACTTCCTAATTGCCGCTTTGTTTCTTTGCCGCTCATTAAATGCTAAACTGAATGAGATGGGAGATTTGCCCATGTCAGATCACTGAATAAAATATACAAAAACAAAAACAAATGCTGAACCTGAAAAATAAGGAAGCATTTGAGCCTAATAATTAGGTTTTTTTTAAGCAGTGCAGTCAATCTTAACTTAAGTGCTTGCCAAACATTTGTAGCTAATATTAGAGATTCATTTAGAGTTTTTAAGCACTTCAGGTCTTTGTGGGGGGGGGCTGGACCACCAGCCGACTGACAGAGCGAGTGTGTTCAGCGTGATCTAGAGGCTCAGAGGGAGGGGGCTGGAGAGAGGGACAGCGGGGTGTTTGCAGTTAGCGTTTTATTTGCAGTGTAACTCCTGCGAGTGAACTCGACTACTGAGACGCTACAGGCTGGACTGACTGTGAAACCAGCACACTTTAACAAATGGACTTCTCAGGTGAATGGGAGACAGATAACTTGCTGATTTCGTTTTAAATGTTATATTTTTCTTTTTGCAAACAGTTTTATTATGTCAGTTATTTAAAGGAAGTTTTGATCGTGTATGTCACAATAGCTACATTTGGCCTCTAGTGTTTGAATGGGCATTAAAGTCTTAGTGTAAACAGTTTAGAATGGATCTCACTTGGCTGCCTGCTGCTCACTATTAGAATAACATTAGCTCAAGAGTAACTAGCCTTTTATGGCCAGGGAGAGCAGTTTCAATACTCATCTCTGGTTAAACTTTCAAACTTTTTCTTAACATTTGATTTAATCTACTTTAATTATCGCTTTATTTCCCTTGTAGGTTCTTCTTCCACAACACCGCACTGGACAAACGTCCAATTTGGTTTTCAGATCTGATCTTTAGTATCACTGTTATTGTTGTATCTGTTTCTATAGTAATGATGTAAGCATCAGTGCAGTTCCAAGAGACTTTCTCATACATTATATGTCGTTAAGCGTCCTTTGATGAAAAACCACTTGAAATCTGATTGGTCTATTTGACTCGAGAGATTTTAATTGGATTTCAAAACACATATTGATGTGGTATGGATCAGGTTTGTATCCATCAGATTTCATGTGAGTTTTTTTGCTGTTCCCAGATGGAGAAAAAAGACGTGAAATCTAATCTGACCGTTCTAGTGTTGTTATTGTTAACTATAATAACAATTAAAAGTCATTTTTGGTAATTGAAAGAAAGCTTAAATATTAGATGAGATACTTAAAATTAAAAAAACTTTTCACTAAAGAAGTATTAAGATTACTAAAACTGAAACTGAAATAAAATAAATGAAAGCTAAATAAAAAATATTAAAACAAAAACTAAAAATGACAGAAGCACATAACAAAATTACTAAAATTTAAACTAAAATTAAAATGAAAACTGAAAATGTAAAAATAAAAGTTAATTCAAATATTAATAAATGCTAGAGTAGTAAATAAATAATACTTAAATAACACTGGACCGTTCAAACTGAAACACAGTTCTGATTTTAAATGGATTCTTAATCTGATTTTAATGTGAATTGGGATTTCGTCCAAATGTGGTACACATACCATGTGTTTTGAATTGGGTTTGTAAAAACCTGATTTCATCTGTATTTTGCTGTTAACTTCTCCAACATATGCAGTCCAGTGTCCATTATTTACTGTTTTTATGTGTTTCACCGTCACCTCTCGTGTCGTTTCCTCTCCAGAATCATCAGAGAGTATCGCCTCACAAGGCGTGACTGAGCACGCTCTGTCATCCCTGGTGTCCGCCTGCACCTCTGTTAGCACCAGCACTGTGGCATCTTCATCTTCGTCATCAGCCATCCCCCAGCCCAACTCGAGTAGCAAACCTTGGAGAAGCAAATCTCAGAGCACCAAGCACACTGCTACCTCCACCGCTACCTCCACGGTGCTTTCCATCAAGCCAGATCTCCAAGCCAAGCAGCCCGTGCCTGCAGATCCACCACCAAAACCTGTGCCTCAGAAGTCCATGCTGGAGAAACTCAAACTTTTCAATAGCAAAGGAGGCTCCAAGTCATCCGCGCAAACAGAGGGCGCTGTTACGCCGACGGGAGGAAAAGATGCCGGTTTGGTTTTGGAAAGAGTCGAGGCTGGTTCCAATACAGAACCCTTTGAGGAAATGGATGGTAATGTCAGACCCACGAACGGATCAAGCTCTGTTAACATGACGACCAGCAGCCCAAAGATTGCACTGAAGGGCATTGCGCAGCGGACCTTTAGCCGGGCGCTCACGGCAAAAAAATCCTCAAATAAAGCTGTAGAGAAAGAGAAGGAAAAAGCTAAGGACAAGGACAAAAATGGGAAGGAGGGGTCCAAGCGTGTCCCTGCCTCGGAAAAGGTAGAGACCAAAGAAGAAGTTAAGGAGGAAGTTGTTCCCTCAAGCGGAGTTGCTCCCTCTGAGGCAGAGCCCAGGAAAACCTCCAAGATCGCCAGCTTTATACCCAAAGGTGGCAAGGTGGGCGTTACCAAGAAAGATAGCTCCGCCCCTTCACAGAGCGGAATTCCAAAACCAGGAAGTAAAAGCACGGGAAATGGAGCGGTAAAAAGCGCAGCGCTGCCTCTTGGTGGTAAAGATAATGAGAGGCCACGCAGTATGCGTCTGGGAGGGGGTCTGGGACTTCATAGGGACAGTCGGCATTCCTCATCTTCTTCCAGCCTGGCTTCCACTGAGGGCAAAGGACACCAAACGCACAGTGGTGCCTTGGTGGCCAACGGAACACAATCCACGGCCAGCAACACAGTCAGTGTGCAGTTGCCTCAACCCCAGCAGCAGTACAACCACCCCAACACAGCCACTGTAGCACCCTTCATGTACAGGTGAGACTGTTATTGGGATTTTCAGCTGAAAACAGGTCTAAAAAAAAACCTTATAATTAGATGGAAGGACGGACTCGAGTCATATCTAGAGATCATTGGGGGTCTTTTAACTTGGGCAAGTATGCAACCATCTAGCAACCAGTGTTGTTACTGTTAACTGAAACTAAGGGGCCGTTTACATGACACCGGAAAACTTTTTATGCGCTCTGGCCGTTCATTTACATGACAGTGGCGTTTTGGGGGCCTGAAAAATAAAATTTTTGAAAATGGGTTTCAAAACAATACTGTTATCGTCTCTGTGTATTACATGTTCAGTCTATAGGCTATAGTGTGTTTCTTTATAAAATGACATCGCCAACTACTGGCCTGGCATGAATAATACAGTATTTTTAGTCATTTTCGCATGTCGGTGTTAATGGGGATCGTTTTGACAATGGTGTCGTCTGCAAAGGAAAAACTTTTCCATTTTTAGTACATTGTTGTCGTGTAAACGTACCCTTAAACTATTAAAATTGTTTTTGTTAATTGAAATATCGCTGAAATAAAATAAAATATAAATACCGAAAAACTTAAAAACATAAACTTAAAAAACAAAAAATAAAAGGATGCCTTGGCAACTAACTAAAATAAAATAAGTTTTATTTTAAAGTTAGTTAAAGTACTAAAATTACTAAAACTGGAATAGAAGTAAATTAAATCTAAACAGTATTTTTCTTTAATGACAAAACCACAATTATTAAAACTTAGTAACCAAGTATTAATTAAATATTAATTATTGAAAATAATTAAAAATAAAATAAAAGCTAATTTAAAATATTAATAAAGAGAATACTTGTACATGAATTATACTAAAATAACACTGAACACACATTTGTGATATTAATTGGAAATACAAATCTGATTTTAATTCAAATTCGGATTTCAGACCATGTGCAAATGTGGAACAAATATCAATATGGTTTGAATTGGGTTTGTAAAAATCAGATTTCATTTCTATTTAGCTGTGAGCTAAAATGTATACTCCAGAAAAGCTATATTTTCCATTTCCTTCACTTACAGTACATGCAGTCCAAGAAAAGAAAATTAGAAGTGTTACCTTGGCAACTAATTGAAATAAAATACGTTTAAGCTGAAGTTCTAAAATTGAATATAAAATAAAAGCCAATTCAAAATATTAATAAATACTACAATTGTATATAAATAATACTAAACTAGCACTGCTAGCAACACCAAAAAAAAAAACAGCAACCACATAGCAATTTGCTTAAAATCAGCTTTGCAGCTGCAGAGCAACCCCCTGACATCCACCCAAAACACCCTTACAATTACATGCCATCATACTAAAAATACATGCAGAACACCTTAACAACAACATAACTTGAGTTGGTATAGGTTTGTACTGTAAAACAATGTATAATCTAGTGCAGAATCCTATGTACTGTTATGCATGTAATACATGTTAGATCAACAGATAAATAAAATGGATTAATTCCAAAACAGGAGCACAATATTACTCATTTGTATGTAGTTTATGAGGCTGAAGAAAAAAACTCTAGTAAGTGTGGATGCATGTTCACATGTGTATGACTCCCCGTCAGGCTCAGCTGTGATGCGTTTGACTGGTATTTCCTCTGAATCAGACTCTTTACCTGGTTTGTTTTCCATAAAGGATTCCTTTAGTCAGGCCATGACTTCTGCTGACAACGATGTCACAGAAAATGTGTGTATGCTTATCTACATGAATGATAACTTTTTTAGTTTTAACCCCTGTGTTTTTAGGTCTCAGAATGAGGCAGATGGAAACATTGGCACAAACCTAAGCTCTGGATGCCTCAGTAGAGACTCCAGTAGCTTCAGTAAGATCAACCAGTCTTCAACTGAGGACCTGTCAGGTAACCTGTTAAATTTATATCAGTTGAGGCGTAAATTATTGATCTGATTGTCTAGGACCTTTTTCTTTTGGTAATAATACGAATCTATGTATCATTTCAGTATTCACATTTTGTATTTTATGTCTTTACTGTAATTTTTATTCAATTTAATGTGTCCTTGCAGAATAAAAGTACCCCCAAAATTTTAAACAGTAGTATTTAAATACTGATATACAGTGGGGAGAACAAGTATTTGATACACTGCCGATTTAGCAGGTTTTCGTACTTACAAAGCATGTAGAGGTCTGTAATTTTTATCATAGGTACACTTCAACTGTGAGAGACGGAATCTAAAACAAAAATCCAGAAAATCACATTGTATGATTTTTAAATAATTAATTTACATTTTATTGCATGACATAAGTATTTGATCACCTACCAACCAGTAAGAATTCCGGCTCTCACAGACCTGTTAGTTTTTCTTTAAGAAGCCCTCCTGTTCTCCACTCATTACCTGTATTAACTGCACCTGTTTGAACTCGTTACCTGTATAAAAGACACCTGTCCACACACTCAATCAAACAGACTCCAACCTCTCCACAATGGCCAAGACCACAGAGCTGTGTAAGGACATCAGGGATAAAATTGTAGACCTGCACAAGGCTGGGATGGGCTACAGGACAATAGGCAAGCAGCTTGGTGAGAAGGCAACAACTGTTGGCGCATTTATTAGAAAATAGAAGAAGTTCAAGATGACGGTCAATCTCCCTCGGTCTGGGGCACCATGCAAGATCTCACCTTGTGGGGCATCAATGATCATGAGGAAGGTGAGGGATCAGCCCAGAACTACACGGCAGGACCTGGTCAATGACCTGAAGAGAGCTGGGACCACAGTCTCAAAGAAAACCATTAGTAACACACTACGCCGTCATGGAATAAAATCCTGCAGTGCACGCAAGGTCCCCCTGCTCAAGCCAGCGCATGTCCAGGCCCGTCTGAAGTTTTCCAATGACCATCTGGATGATCCAGAGGAGGAATGGGAGAAGGTCATGTGGTCTGATGAGACAAAAATAGAGCTTTTTGGTCTAAACTCCACTCGCCGTGTTTGGAGGAAGAAGAAGGATGAGTACAACCCCAAGAACACCATCCCAACCGTGAAGCATGGAGGTGGAAACATCATTCTTTGGGGATGCTTTTCTGCAAAGGGGACAGGACGACTGCACCGTACTGAGGGGAGGATGGATGGGGCCATGTATCGCGAGATCTTGGCCAACAACCTCCTTCCCTCAGTAAGAGCATTGAAGATGGGTCGTGGCTGGGTCTTCCAGCATGACAACGACCTGAAACACACAGCCAGGGCAACTAAGAAGTGGCTCCGTAAGAAGCATCTCAAGGTCCTGGAGTGGCCTAGCCAGTCTCCAGACCTGAACCCAAAGATTTTCTATTGGAGGGAGCTGAAAGTCCGTATTGCCCAGCGACAGCCCCGAAACCTGAGGGATCTGGAGAAGGTCTGTATGGAGGAGTGGGCCAAAATCCCTGCTGCAGTGTGTGCAAACCTGGTCAAGAACTACAGGAAACGTATGATCTCTGTAATTGCAAACAAAGGTTTCTGTATCAAATATTAAGTTCTGCTTTTCTGATGTATCAAACACTTATGTCATGCAATAAAATGCTAATTAATTACTTAAAAATCATACAATGTGATTTTCTGGATTTTTGTTTTAGATTCCGTCACTCACAGTTGAAGAGTACCTATGATAAAAATTACAGACTTCTACATGCTTTGTAAGTGGGCAAACCTGCAAAATCGGCAGTGTATCAAATACTTGTTCTCCCCACTGTATTATATAAAATGTGAAAATTAATGTCCAATTTTCAGGTGAAGATCCAGAGTCCAGACGCCTGAGGACTGTCAAAAACATTGCTGACCTGCGACAAAATTTAGAAGAGACCATGTCAAGTTTGCGGGGGACGCAAATCACACACAGGTAGATGCATCTGCAGTATTTCTTACTTATCCCAGCCTGATGTAGTAGGATACATTTCACAGAGAATGCACCTATAATCTGGTGTTTTAAAGAACCCAGAATCATTTGTATCTGAAGAACCTGCAATGAAACATCAAGAATAGTTTTAATCTCCAAAGAACCATACATCCATCTCAAGAACCACATCCAGTGTTATTTGGTGAACCATGAAGCCAGCTTCAACTGTGAGGAAAAAGCACATAATTCTTCTGTCCTCCATCCCAAACAAACTGGCAAAAACACAGGCTGCCATAAAAGGACACTTTTTTCTTGCGCTGTTTTCTCTTTTGAGACAGTAGTAAGTAGCCATTCCTTCCTCAGTTTGACTCTTTTTAATCTAAGTGACTCTTTTTTTCTAAATTAATAGAGGGTGTCCACTGGCTCCTTGGTGTTCTTCTTTCCATCTCGGTCTATTCTTAAAACCTTCTTTGTTCCTCTTTTTGATTATTCATCTAATTGGCCCAGACTGCATTGCTATGATGGCATCATGCAGTAATTGTGAACTGCTTAAAAAGTCCATTTTAGGGCAAAATGAGAGCAGCAAGGCAGTTTCCTGAGGTGTCAGAATATTTGTTACAATTCCTCAGTACTATGTATAAATTCTTTTCTCATATTAAAAAGTAAATGTTGTAATTGAATACTGTTTGGTGAAAAATACCATAGTAACTGTAGTTTCGAGGACTAAACTATACTACAACAGCCTTTGGCTTTTGGTAAAACTTGGTATGATCTACTAATGTAAAAAAATAAAAAAATAAATAAAGTAATAATAACCATGATATTTTTGCAGAAACTGTAGATACCATGGTACAGTTTTGTTTTAGAAGTTCATATGAACCATGTGTTTCCATTTATGTGTCAATATGATATGTGTGTGAGTACATATATACATGGGCACCCTGACTGGTCTGCGGCTATGCAGCCCCATACGCAACAAACTGCGATGCACTGTGTATACTGACACCTTTCTATCAGAACCAGCAGTAACTTCTTGAGCAATTTGAGCTACAGTAGCTCGTCTGTTTGATCGGACCACACGGGCCAGCCTTCGCTCCCTTACGTGCATCAATGAGCCTTGGCCGCCCATGACCCGGTCACCGGTTCACCACTGTTCCTACCTTGGACCACTT
Source organism: Coreius guichenoti (assembly GCA_039654105.1). Classification (NCBI taxonomy): domain Eukaryota; kingdom Metazoa; phylum Chordata; class Actinopteri; order Cypriniformes; family Gobionidae; genus Coreius; species Coreius guichenoti. The sequence continues at coordinate 46,790,806 of CM077168.1, forward strand.
TTAATAGATACTGACCACTGCAGACCGGGAACACCCCACAAGAGCTGCAGTTTTGGAGATGCTCTGACCCAGTCATCTAGCCATCACAATTTGGCCCTTGTCAAACTCCCTCAAATCCTTACGCTTGCCCATTTTTCCTGCTTCTAACACATTAACTTTGAGGACAAAATGTTCACTTTCTGCCTAATATATCCCACCCACTACCAGGTGCTGTGATGAAGAGATGATCAGTGTTATTCACTTCATAATGTTATGCCTGATTGTTGTATATATATATATATATATATATATTTACACACACACTCACACTTTAGTTTAGGGTACAATTCTCACTATTAACTAACTATTAACTACGACTTTTGCCTCAATAAACTCCTAATTACTGCTTATTAATAGTTAGCATGGTAGTTAAGTGTAGGTAGGTATTGGGTAGGATTAAAGGTGCAGTGTGCGAATTTTAGCAGCATCTTGCGGTGAGGTTGTGAATTGCAATAACCCACCAGTCACCCCTCCCTTTCGAAGCACATAGAGAAGCTACAGGGGCCGACACAGGACAAAAATGTCATCGGAGAGAGCTGAGAGTGACTAGCGCTCTGTAGAGCAGTTTGTCCGTTTAGGGCTACTGTAGAAACATGACAGAGCAAAATGGCGATTTCACTGTAAGGGGACCCGCGGTGTATGTAGATATAAATGGCTCATTCTAAGGTAATAAAAACATAACGGTACATTATGTAAGGTCTTTATACACCACTGAAAACATAGTTATGTATATTATATTGCATTTCTGTCAATAGATCCTCATAAATACTACACACTGCACCTTTAAGGGATGTAGAATATGCTTTATAAGTACGTTATAAGTACTAATAAACAGCCAATATCCTAGTAATATGCATGCTAATAAGGAACTAGTTAGTAGTGGGAATTGGACCCTAAACTAAAGTGTTACCACGAGGATGCAGAGAAGTCAAAGGAAAAGGGAAGTTGTTAAAACAAGAAGCAAGTTAATTTTGATTTAATATTGACTGAAAGTGAATTTGAAATATTTTTTTTCTCTCTCTCTCTCAGTACACTGGAGACCACTTTTGATGGTGGCGTGACCACTGAAATGAGCGGTCGCAGCATCCTCAGCATGGCATCACGGTCTGCGCCGCTGTCCTGGGCCAGTCGCATGGGCCAGTCCAGTCCCCGTCTACAAGCAGGAGATGCTCCCTCGGTTGGTAACGGGTATCAGTCCCGGAGCGGAGGGGTGGCTTCCGGCCAGGGCCGGTATCTGTACCAGGCTCCTCTACGGAAGCAGCTGGCAGCGCGTGGCAGCGCCCTCAGTGGTCTGGAGCTGGGAGACAGGGTGGAGGATCTGGAGCTGGCAGGTGTGGGTCTGGAAATGAGCGGCTATATGAGTGATGGAGATGTGCTGGCTAAGAACGCCCGCACTGATGAGCTGACCAGCGGGTAAGTGTGAAAGATGGTTGTCATTGGTTAAGACAGATGACTAGTGTGGTTTTTTTATGGCTGATAAGTAAAGGTGTTGTCTTAATGTAGTTTAGTAGAGATAAAAGGAAAATTAAAAGGCAGTTTAAAGTGTGCACAACAACATTTACACAAATGGTAATTCTTTGTTGGTCCTAGAAGATATTTTACCAATCATATTCCTAACCCTTGCTGAGAAATGATTGTGTTAAGTAATATATTGGTGTAAATATATCTCTTCTGTTTACTGTAATGAAAATTCTCAAGTTCATAAATTTGCACATTACCATGTGACATAAAGGTAATCAAATTAATCATGCTTTCTGTGAAGACCCATGAACTTATCCATATGGACATTTTTAGTGTTGTTTTATTGCAGTGTAGCCACTAGAGGGTGAGATGGTTCTCTAAATATGAACGTACATGTTCTTTTCTCAGGGCTAATGCATTTTATTGCGATCATAAGTCAATGTGTGACTACCAAGGTCAGAAATTAACTTTTCAATTAAGGCATTTTTTTTTTTTTTTACCTTTGTAAGGGCAAGTTTTATGATTACCTTAATAAATCTAATAGATAGTGTTAACTAAGAGACAAATTTTACATTTGAGCATTGTTTTAGTAAATGTGCTAACTCTGTAAAAGATTTAGCGTTCAAAAGTTTGGGGTCAGTAAGATTTTTTTTTTTAATGTTTTTGAAAATCTCTCATGCTGCATTTATTTGATCAGAAATACAGTACAATGTTCTGAAATATTATTACAATTTTTTTTTTAAACTGCTTTTGGTTTTAATATATTTTAAAATATAATAATTTTCAGCATCATTCATTACTTAAGTGCTTCAGTGTCACATGATCCTTCAGAAATCAGTCTAATATGCTGATTTCTTATTATTGAAAACATATTTTTGTGGAAACTGTGATACATTTTTTCAGGATTCTTTTGATGAATAGAAAGTTCAAAAGAATGTTTGAGTAACATTATAAATGTCTTTACTTTAGATCATTTAATGCATCCTTCCTGAGTAAAATTACTAATTTCTTTAAAAAACAAAAACAACTTACAGACCACAAATTAGTGTTTTTTGCTAATATTAAATTATATAATAGTAGATGTGGTTGACATTTTTTGGAGCGCTCTTAAAAGCTGAAATGGTGAATTTTCTCTTCTGTCTTTGTGTCAGAGCTGAGGATAGACAGTAGTGAACGGTTTGGGACTGTGTGTGTGGCATTAGTGAATCAGTGTTGCCCTGATTTGCTGATTCACTTCTCACGGGTTGGTTTTAATTCAGGTGTATGTTAGATACACTTATGACGTCTAATGACGCAGGTGAGCACATTAAATGCAATAAATACTCTCACCTTTGGGCAGGAATAAAAGCGTCTTTGGTGCATTTGCATCCCCTGTACTGAGTGTTCAGACTGAAGGCGTGATATAACACGGATTTAACGCCCCTTCATGCTGAAACAAGCTCTCTGCATACCTTGACTGTGATAATGTGCAATTTAAACCTCTTGTGTTATTATTTCCTCACAATCACAGTCTTCCTGTGTGGTTTGAGCACTACAAACCTTTCTAGTGCCTATAACATTACCAGATTATAGAGAACGGGCCAGGTGACAGGCTGCAATTACACTTGGCCGTAAGCCTGACTTCTGGATGCAAAATATGCAAAAGATGTTCATTAATATACAGTGTAAATGTCTGACAAAATTAGGGCATCACAATTCTGTCACATTCACTCTTTTGCTCGATTTTACTGCATGTTGTAGGTTGGGTTGGGTATTCCATTTTAGAACCGATTCCAAAATTCCAAATACCGGGGATTCAATAAGACGCGCGCATTTCGATTCCTCTTATGATTCCTTTGTGTGCATTTTAATATGTCTTTAAACCATTCAAGCGCAAGAGGACCTGCGCGCTGTTTTCTTCCGCGTCTTTTTGCACTTGAATGGACAAATACACACAAAAATATGTCAAAATATCCTCGTAAACACTGTCAGTTATGTCTTAAGTGAACGTAAACAGTTGACAAAGAAAACGCATGTGTAACAGTATATTGGATCCATGCAGCTCTTAAAGTGACAGCAGCCTAATATTCCTGCTGCCGTCTCTATAATAACGTTAATCAAACAACAAAAGTCAAAGAGAAAATTCACTCGCTGTTCTTGACTATAACTTTTGTAACTATATTTGTAATGTATATTTTATTTATAAAGTGCAGTGTTATTTTACATTCGATTACAGTTTCTGTACCTGAATACCTGACAATCTTATAACACTGTTATTTATTTGTGCAATTGCTAATTTTTCTTTTTTTTAATTATTGAGTGTTTACTTGTCTTTAATAATGCTTGAAATTTATATTAGTTAGGCTAGTTGTTTTTGCTATGGTATTTTTAAACCATAGACAAAAGTTCCTTGTGTAAGTGTTCTTTAGCCGGTTGATTTTTGTTCATGGTATTCAGCTACAATTAAATGTTTTGCAATAAGACATAAATGTGAATGATATCCGTTTTGGGTTTTTTTCCGATAAGAATTGATAAGAATCGCTGAAATTCAAACGATACCCAAATAGGTGTGCTATTGTAATTTTGACATTTTGAACGTAAAGCCCTTAACACTGACACTTAATGAAAGGCCGAAACAGACCCAAAGGAATCTCCTATGTGCTTTAATAAATGTCTCTTAAACTAGAGGATCCCCTGCACAATAGATGATGTCATGAGCATTGATGGAAGTGAGATTGGTATTGGGAGGCTATATAGATCTTAAAGTGCACTAACATGTTTGAACCAGATCCCTCACAGAAAGGAGGCTCCCATGATACTGCTATTGGATCTGATTTCCCAAGTCTCAAAGTGGTTGTTTTCACAGTCCAATCTGGACTGACGGGTTAAAAGCTTTACTGTAGAAATTTACCCCAGGCTGCTCTATATATGAACACATATAGGCTGAGCTAATATGATCTCCTTCCTCTATTCATAACAGCACTTTGATAATGGAGCGACAGGTTTGTCACATTACATCATATGTATCGTGCTGAAGTGAATATGTTCTTTACTTAAAAGAGGCTTTTATTACTGACATTGTGGTTACAGCTTCTGTGAAGCTACTGACATTTAAAACAAAACAAATAATCATCTGGAATTAGATGAAAATGCTGGGAACTGTGTCATCTGTGGAGGTGAACACTGGTTAAAGTTTGACCATAGGATAGTCTTGCATGGCATTTAGAGCTTTAGTTTGTTTGAGTTTTGTTCACATATAAATTGGTGTAAATTCATGAACTTAAATTACTTGGAAATCATTTAGAAGATTGTCTCAAGATTGATTGTCTAATGTTTGGGCTTCTGGAATTTTTTGGAAAAAAATGATTATATAATATAATATCAATTATTATAGGATATTTAATATAGGCTGGTGTTTTTGCATTTGTATTTTTGAATATATCTCTTTTTGAAAATATGAGCAATATGCATAAGTGAAAAATATTATGACTATGAACAAATCTCAATGTTCCAGGATTTATTCATTTGTGTGTGTTTGTGTGTTTGTGTGTGTGTGTGTGTGTGTGTCTGTGTGAAAATGTATGCATATACAATCTTGAGACAATTAGAAGATTGTCTCAAGATTGATTGTCTTATGTTCAGGTTTTTTGGATTTTTTTTAAAAAAAATATTTAAAATTATTATACTGTAGGACATATTTTATACAGGCTGGTGTTTTTGCATTTGTATTTTGAACATATTGCATTTCATTTTTCTGTATTTTTTAATTCATTCAAAACCTTCCAAAGAACATGTCTAGGATGAATATTACCCAAATTTCACAAGAAAAAAAAGATGGTTTGTATTTAGCATAAAGGCAATGAAGCCTGATTTAAGATCATTCAGACATATTGCATTCTGACAGTAATCAGGTGCGCTTAATTGTCATTTAAAATATTTTTTATTTATTTACTTATATTTATATTTATATATTGTTTTGTGTGTGTGCCATTTATCTCCTCATAAATAGAAATAAAAAATCTATATATAAATAAATGGCTTCTTATAGAGCCATTCCTCACGTTAGATCAATTTTGCTTTTCAAATGTCAGACTCAAACATTAATCTATGCCATCAGTTTAGTCTTACTTTTCCTCTCTGAGCTCTCTTTCCTGTTCCCTCTCTTTCTTTTCCCTCTCTTTTTCCTCATGTGTTGCCCCTCTTCCAAAACCCCTCCAGGCTGTCTTGGCCCGATCTGCTCATGGGGTGGGGGTTGTGTTTATGTGAAGGCGTGTGTGTGTTTTGGGGAAGGGGGTGGTTGGTTTAGCCTCCTCCCTCTTCAACAAACAGTCCAGCAAACCGGCACAAATTTCAGCCAGTCACACACACAGGAGAGTAGAGACATAGAATATACTCCAGCACTAGAGAAAACACATGCAAAACATATTCATAACCTCACACGCTATTGCAAACAGACACATCAGAGAGTCCAGAAATCGTGTATTGAGAGGAGATCTCATCTCATCCGATGGATGTTTAAGACTGAAAGGTATGTCAGTCATTGTTGTCAATCTGTATTCATAATGTGACCGTTAATGCCTCTAGAGATTGTAAAAATGAAAGAGATTTTATTAACATTTAGAGATTGTTTTAAGCCTGTTTCTATTTAATGTCATCTAGATTATACTAGTAGCATCAAATTGTATTTGTACACACAAGTACAGAAAAGTATGATGCTGTTCTCTTTCGATGCTTGAAGTTGGATTGTGTATAAATATATATAGAATATAACTATTAATCATTGTTTACATGAGAATAAAGATTTTATGGTGAAATATAACCTATATTTTTTTAATATTGTTTGTGAAATTCACCCACGCGCTCCAAAACGTAGAGAGAAATTGAGAACTGGAGGTATGAGGAGGTGATTTGATTAGAGATGGTGATGAACTATTGACTGTCTGGAGGTTTTTGGCAACCTATAAACCCACCAGCTCCAGATATTTCAGCAACAAATTCTCAATATGATGTGACAGTATTTTACACAAAGAGCCACTGTACCGACACACAACCACACACTAACAGACACACAACTGTCTTACCTTGAGTGAGGCTGCTTGAGCGTGAAGAAGGTGTTTTATTCCAGTGTCCAGTGGGAACTATAGGAGAGTGAGTGGTGGTGAGCAGTGAGGAATCTATTGACAGGGCAAATATTTGGAAGAGTATCCGATTTTGTTTTAGTTATGTGAGGGTTTGTTTTTCACCAAGTCGCCCTTTCTCGCAACTAAACCTCATAGACGTGTGAATGAATGGATAAAGAAATGAGTGATGTTGCTTCAGTGGAACTGTGAGTTTTACATGCACACATCTGGTATCATTAGATGGTAATAGTTAGTTGAAGGTTGTTGAAGGTAGTTATACATTGTACATTGTTGGATTTTTTACTATCTGTTTAAGAATAGTATGACGTGTGTTTGTGTGATTATCATTCATGATTAATGTGAAGTCTTGTCTGATGACACGATGGATCTTTTTCCCTTTTTTGGAGCGAATGTGAATCATTGACCCTACTAACCTCATATCTCTCTCTCTCTCTCACACACATACACACACACACTTCCTGTTGCCTGATTTAAACCAGTGGAGGGTTGGATGTCATGAGGGCTGTTTTAGCTGAAACACTGTTTAGTTTAGTTGATTGAGATGTCCATTACTAGATGTCCTATTTGCCGTAAAAAGCTAGACAGTCTCAAAACTAAGATGCGTTTTACTTAGACTGATTGTATAGAATATCATTCTCTGTATTGATATGTTTATGGTCTGATGACCATCATTAGTAGCAAAGATTTAGTGTCCCAAAATACTGCAGTGATTTTGTGTGGTCACCATTTATATTTTAAATTGACTTCATTGCAGCCTACAGGAATGTTATACTTTTCCCCTCTACTCTATCATCTGGAACAAATTAAAAAAGCAATTAAAATGTCAGAGTGGAACTCTGCATTATCTAGATCATCATCATCAATCTATATTATATTATATTATATTAATTATATTATGCATCAGCGAGCAGTTTCAATGCTTTTGAATGTTCTTTATTTCCTTTTTTATTTTTTTATTTTATTACTTGATGTAGTATCTCTCTCTCTGCATGTTTTCTCAGGTACATGACGGATGGGGGATTAAGTCTGTATTCGCGGCGATTGAACCGGTTGCCGGATGGAATGGCAATGGTACGGGAAAGTCTGCAGCGTAATGCCTCCACCGGCCAGGGAGACGCCGATAGGTACATAATTCTTCTTTCTCTTGTATTCTTTACATACACAACATGTGGATTCACTTCTACATTTAAATGTCCTTGTCTTTCCTTAAAGGTACACTATGTAACACTGATTTACTATGATAACCCTATTATAAGTGCTATATTTCAAGTATATTTTAGATCTAGAGGGATGGTTTTCGTTGGATGGTCTCGTCATATCTGTAAATAGAGAAAAGTTGCTCCAGCTACTTTGACGCATGCATGGTGTAGGAGAGGCATAGGTTAGTTGTCACAACGAGCGCGAAAGGTTGACATGGAGCACACTAAATTTTAAACCACCGGGGAATCACCTGTTTTTTTTAAAACAAATGCCGAATAGAGGAGAGTCTGCTGGCAAAAAGAGAATGCGACAGAGCTTGTAATAAAACAAGAATCAACATTGGCTTGGCTTTTCGGAGATGCAGAGAACTGAGGGATTTGAAATGTTTTTGAAAATGGATATGGCGTTTTTATTTTAACAGATAAATATATGTAGCCATATGTAGCTCTCTAACAGAGTTGATTATAAAGCGTTATCTATTGTGAACGGTCATTTCATTATGGTTGTTGTAGCGCTGTGCTGGAATTTTTTTTCAAGGAAGTACCGATTCTATTAATGGGTAATGCAACCGTAACATCTTCAGCTAGTCAGCTTCCATCTAAACTGGTTATATCTCTTAAGTCTAGTAGTGAATGTTTTATGAGCAGCGGGATAATATCTCTCTCTCTTTTTAGTTATTGAGTTAAAGAACCATATTCATCCGTACAGTCACGCAGAGCTGAAGCACAACCAAAACAATGTTACATAGTGTACCTTTAAGGTCTGCATCAAATGGAAATTGCGAGTCTTTTCTCTCCTATTGTTACGTATATACAAGTGAAATGGCTTCTTGAACAAGACAAACTGTAAGGCGGGGCTTGATTTTGTCTATGGGGAATTGATTGGATGGTTGTGGTTTGCTATTACTGTGATGTCATGTGAGTGACAGGCTGTCCCGCCCTCGCGCCAGTAAACATCATCAGAGAAGATTTTAAAAATTTATAATAATAATAATATCAGCTTCTGTAGCAGATCAAGTTTAACTGTTTTGTCTGAATAGAGTCCTATCACAGCTGCATTGGTTTTATAGGCTGCTCGAGGTCTATATTAAGTTTACTGGGGTAAATCCTGTACTGGAGGTGGCTCTGGTTGTTGACGGCTGATGGCACGCTCCATTACAGAAAAGAAAAAAGAAAAAATAGGTATTTTATTGAGTTGAGCTTGCACACACCACTAGCTTTCAAAAGAAAGAAAACAACTGAAATGATGGCTTGTCACCACAACCCTCTCTGCTGCATATCTAGGTTGTAGTTTGTGGGTGTAACCCTGTGGAGTGGGTACGCCTGCCCCCTTTTAAACTATCATATTTAATTAGCATGTGTATTTATATGTATTTGAGTCATTAGCTGGCAGAAGGACAGATGGGTGCGTGAGCCAGATGAGATGCCACTCATTCTGGTATTACGTCACCACATTTAGTCCTTCAACTAGATGGGAAATTAAGTTTTAGACTGTGGAAAATATTGTTTTTTTTTAATGCTCACTTTTTAAAATCATATCATGTGGACTTCCTAGAAATGGAGGTCTAATGTTTTCTGTGTGTGCCTTGGAGAGTCTTTTCATTCTACTATGGAATATTGCACATCCAGTGGCAATTCAGTTGGTAGTCGCCAGCATTTGACTGTTGCCTAAACAATATTACATATTTACGTGCTCATTTAGATGCAGCTGTTACGCCATGTAGAGAATTTTGTTGAACGCACATTAGTAAATGATTGTCAAAATTATTATTGTTCACATGTTGATTTTTTCAAAATACCTACATAGCAAATACTAACTACATAGCAACACCCTGACAACCACCTATAATGCATCATGTTTTGAACAAGCCTTTTTTGTCAGAAAATTAATGAAAATGAATTAAAAAGTAACTAAATAAAAAAAAAAATCCTATTAAAGCAGGGCTCCTATACTATTAATATATTATATATTTTTACTTTTCTGTTTTTCTATAGTGTTTTATTATGTTCTTTGTTGCTTGCAATACTTTTGTGTAGTACTTGTTTTAGTATATACAGTAAACATCATGGCGTGATTTAGTAATCCTTATTTTGCATATATAACATCTTGTCTCATTCTTATTGATGAAACACAAATGTGAACACACAATCCAGCCTGTCTGATTTAAAGTCCCTTCTCTGCACCAGAACAAAAGAGCTTGTTTCTGTGTTGGACCATTTGCATGGCTCTGATAAAAACACATGGCGCTTTTGAATATGATCAAGACTATTCAGAGACATCAACCTGTGTTTCACACTAAATCATTGTGTTTATTATTCAATATTTGGGAGGATACTGGGCAGGGTTTACCTTGAGGTTTACCCTATATACATATAAATATATGCACCCTTCACCCACACTACAGTGTGTCTTGTTAGGACTTGACCACAGGACGAGGAGCACATGGGGGAATTCCTCCCTATCTTTCCCGTCTCTTTATAGTCCCGTCCCGTCGTTTTCTCTCTGTCCCCCTTAGACTCCACACATCAGAGGAAATGAACAACACGGTGATGAAATGATATAATATGGGTGTTTCTTGCACCATAAAAAGCCTCCTTCTATTTTGGACGCTTCCCCTCCCTCGTTTTCTGAGAACAAGTCCCCTCCACTGCGCTGAGGATGTTGTGGTTAACCTCCAGGCTCTAAACATCTACGACTGTCTCTGCTGCCCTGAAACTCATCCATCTCTCCCTCTCTTTCTTTGTTTCTCTCTTTTAGCCAGATCTATTTGTTATCTTCCCCTTTTTGTTCTGCAACCCAATCATCCTTCCTTATTTTCACCACCCTTTTACCACACACCACATTAGTCCGTAGTCTGCACCATCAGTGCAGATCAGATCATGGGAGCTTCTCTATGAATGCAATATCAGAAGTTGTTGTTTTTTCCTAATTTATGATATGGGGATGTACACTCACCTAAAGGATTATTAGGAACACCTGTTCAATTTCTCATTAATGCAATTATCTAATCAACCAATCACATGGCAGTTGCTTCAATGCATTTAGGGGTGTGGTCCTGGTCAAGACAATCTCCTGAACTCCAAACTGAATGTCAGAATGGGAAAGAAAGGTGATTTAAGCAATTTTGAGCGTGGCATGGTTGTTGGTGCCAGACGGGCCGGTCTGAGTATTTCACAATCTGCTCAGTTACTGGGATTTTCACGCACAACCATTTCTAGAGTTTACAAAGAATGGTGTGAAAAGGGAAAAACATCCAGTATGCGGCAGTCCTGTGGGCGAAAATGCCTTGTTGATGCTAGAGGTCAGAGGAGAATGGGCCGACTGATTCAAGCTGATAGAAGAGCAACTTTGACTGAAATAACCACTCGTTACAATCGAGGTATGCAGCAAAGCATTTGTGAAGCCACAACACGCACAACCTTGAGGCGGATGGGCTACAACAGCAGAAGACCCCACCGGGTACTACTAATCTCCACTACAAATAGGAAAAAGAGGCTACAATTTGCACGAGCTCACCAAAATTAGACAGTTGAAGACTGGAAAAATGTTGCCTGGTCTGATGAGTCTCGATTTCTGTTGAGACATTCAGATGGTAGAGTCAGAATTTGGCGTAAACAGAATGAGAACATGGATCCATCATGCCTTGTTACCACTGTGCAGGCTGGTGGTGGTGGTGTAATGGTGTGGGGGATGTTTTCTTGGCACACTTTAGGCCCCTTAGTGCCAATTGGGCATCGTTTAAATGCCACGGCCTACCTGAGCATTGTTTCTGACCATGTCCATCCCTTTATGACCACCATGTACCCATCCTCTGATGGCTACTTCCAGCAGGATAATGCACCATGTCACAAAGCTCGAATCATTTCAAATTGGTTTCTTGAACATGACAATGAGTTCACTGTACTAAAATGGCCCCCACAGTCACCAGATCTCAACCCAATAGAGCATCTTTGGGATGTGGTGGAACGGGAGCTTCGTGCCCTGGATGTGCATCCCACAAATCCCCATCAACTGCAAGATGCTATCCTATCAATATGGGCCAACATTTCTAAAGAATGCTTTAAGCACCTTATTGAATCAATGCCACGTAGAATTAAGGCAGTTCTGAAGGCGAAAGGGGGTCAAACACAGTATTAGTATGGTGTTCCTAATAATCGTTTAGGTGAGTGTATATGTGATATGGCACAAAGTATTTAGATGTTAAAGCAAGCAGGTCATATGGCATTTCTTGCATGACATGACTTTGTTTGACTTTGCTGTTTGCACTAGAGGGATACACAGGAGCTTATGTTGACTTAATGTAGAGTATTTAAATGGGACTGTATTACTTTGTCCTTTTTTTTTTTTTTTTTTTTTTTTTTAGCATTTTATTGTTTTTTGTCACTTATAATGTTGAGCAAGACATCATACTTTAGTTTTTCTTTTTCATACCTTATCTCACCCTGAAACAGGCTTTTTGCTACTGTACCTTTAAAGGGATAGTTCATCCAAAAATTAAAATTCTGTCATTATGTTGTTTCAAGTATTACATGAAAGTCAGTGTTTTTTTTTCCCCCTCATTCAATTAAAGTCAGTGGAGTCCAGTGTAGCGGTCTTCACGGGTCCACTTGGATCCGAAAACCCGAGGTCTGACCCGTGACCCAAGACCCGAGCGGGTTCGGGTCTAGAACTTTGACGAGTGCCTCAGACACGGGTCGGGTCTGATATTAGTAGCCTCGGGTCTCGAGTAACTTAAAATAAGTGTGCTTTTACCGAATGGGCCAGAAAAGACCCGAATTCTTTTAAAATATGCCAACTTTCCACTATTCGTTTCAGGTGCTTAACAATATTTTATTATTTAAAACAAATACATATTTAAAAAAAAAAATTCTATGACAACATTATTATTAAACATCCGCCCTTATTCTCTGTTAATACGTGCTTTTTTAAAACATGATAGCCCCATTAAACGGTTAGGTCACCCAAAAATAAAACATTTTGTCATTGTTTACTAACCCTCATGTCAGTCCAAACCCGTAAGGCTTTCATTCATCTTCGAAACACAAATGAAGATATTTTTAATAAAATCTGAGGGATTTCTGTCCTTCCATTGACAGTCCACGCATCTACCACTCTGATGCTTTAAAAAGTTCATAAAGACTTTTACGTTAGCTATGGTTTTAACCCATGTTGCCAGATAATGTAGCCTATACTTTGTCAAAAACTAATCCATATGAATTGAAATAAAAGCCATATAATATCATATAAAATCATATAAAGCGATCGTGTCTCTTCAGAAAATTTGGACTAAACCACTCAATTCATATGGATTATTTTAACGATTTTCCTGTTTTTCCTCAAACAAAACAATTTGTGAAAATGCACTATACTTTTTGACAAAGTATAGGCTACATTATCTGGCAACATGGGTTAAAACCATAGCTAACATAAAAGTTACGAAGAAGGATCAGAAAATGAATTTAAATCTACACCTTCCATGTGAAAAACTCATTCGAAATATTAATAAATACTTTAATAGTATATAAAGAATACTAAAATAACAGTGGCATAGTAGTACATTGGTACGCCTGGTGTGAGTAAAAATCCTGTTTTCCAATATATGGCTCCATATGGAAATAATAAATATTGCCATCAGTTAATCAAGTCATTTCTCTCTTTTGTTTGTTGCATTCTTGGAGGAGACACTCATTCCACATGATACTTCTCACGATGCAATGATATTATTTACAGCTCATATAATTAACTATGAATCATTGCGTTATTTTGTAGTTTACTAATGAGGGGGAAACATTTCACAAGTCCCTGGGGTCTCCTGCTTTAAATAACACTTCTTCTGGCAGGAGTGTAGATAAAAGGGAGAAAGATAGCATGAGAGAGGCCCTGGGAATAACACAGCCGTGCTTCTCTGCCACATGTTTGAGTGTAAGAAGCTTTTGAGGTCACAGCACTTCAGATGACCCCGTTCTGACCTCTGGACAGGCATTCAAACAACAGACCAGCCAAAAGACCCTCAGCTGGGTCTGAACTGTAGTGCACACTTCTCAGACTGTGAGAAGATTGAATGTAGGAAAGAGAGAGACAGAGGTGGCTTACATTTTCCTGGGCAGGAGCAGAGGATCACTGATTTGTGTGCATGTACGATCCTCCTTCCCTTTGTTTGCGCAGACCTGTCTACAGCACACCTGTGCAGCTGTAAGACACCTGAGTAGGAAGGGTCTCCCATCTCTCTCATCTGTACGTGTGTGTTGATGTGGGTGTCCTGGACTGTTTTTTGACTGAGACTGGGGCCTCTGATATACACATGGTAATGTGCTGAACACATGCCGTTTTTTTTTTTTTGAAAGTTGAAAAATTTTCAACTTTGGGTAAAACACAGCACTCATTACTGTCACTTTTTACCCAGCCGTCTAATCACACAAGGCCTAGGCTTCTTTTAAAAATCCTACTAACTCCAAACTTCTGAACGGTAGTGTATTTATTAAAAGAGCACCTGAGTGTTTGTTTCGGAACCTGGTGAGTTTTCTCCTGTTCGTTTAGGCATATGTTAGTTATCACAGTTGAAAACCAAAAGAGTCCCTCTTCATCTTAAAATGTTGTGCAATTGCGCTTCTTTTTCCGAGAACGCTGTCCCGATGAAGCCTTGACAGTGTTTGCGTGTGTCTTGAAACAGTTAACCTTTAGTCAGCGCTGGGAGGTCCCGAGGGAGCGTGTTTTGAGTTTGCTGCAGTATTAATACGAATGTAGTATACAATTTAACTGTGGGAATGACGGCTACATTCGTATAGTGTTTGCATGTGTCTCAACAGTTACAAATAAAGCCACAATAAGCTCATGGAGCGAACTTGTCAATCATCTTGATGGATGACGCAGAGGAAACTCTGACCAATAAGAGGACAGTTGTACTCGCATGTGACTTACATAAACACGTTTTGGTACGCTTTGAAATGTTGCCTTGTGAAAGCGAACCGAACCAAGAAGAAAATGCAACATTGAAACAAATTAAGTCCCTGTTTCGGAACAAAACAAACGATCTATAGGTGTGAGAACGCCCTTAATGATAAGCTACTTGCAAGAAACATTTCCTGATCTGGCTCTGAAAAAGAGCAATTCCTCCTTACCCAAATTTCCTTCTGTCAAGATTCCCTGTGCCTGAGAAAACCTTTGGTGTTCAGAATGAACACATGCCTTGGAAAACAAGGAATCTGGAGTTTTACAGTTTAGGATTTGCAGCGTTTAGAAAGCAGAGCAGTGAATTAAAAGTGATGAGTGACAGGTAGGTGTTCTTTAGACTTTTATGGAATACTCAAACGAGTTATTATCGGTTATTTTTAGAAATAGTCAAAAGAAATAGAGCTGGTAGTAATGTACAGAGAACACGCCATCATTCCTTCTACTTATATGCTGATAGAGCGATTGTATGAGAGACGTTTAACAGATGGATCGGCCTCTCTGTTCTTCTCAGTGTATATTGATATGGCGTAACATAAACTCCACTTAAAGTATGGGCATCTTCATCGCAGTAGTATTCCATGTGTGTGTGTCGCTGTGTTTATATGCATTAGTCTGCACATTTTAAGTGTGATTACACACACACATTACAGGTAACTGGATCAACATGATGATCATGCTTAAGCATTCAAAGCAGGCAGACCTCATGACCAGATACAGTGAAACGCTAAGCATCTCACATACAGAAATACACACGATTCCTTCAGGCCATGATGAAAGCTCTGTTGCTAAGGAGAGTCGGGCAGATGAGAGACTGTGTGACTGCTTGTATGTGAGATGGGGGGATGTGAGTGCTAAATTCAATACATATGTGTTTGTGTAGGTGCTGGGCTTGAAGTGCTTTTTGCTAGACAAAGAGAATCATGAAATCATTCAAAACTGTGAATAATTTTTTTGAACTGGATCTTATTAATTACTTGGTCAAAATTGTCTCTCTCAACTGTAACTTTTTTGGTAGTTTATATACATATATATATGTGTAAGTAATAGTTCTGTCATTACATTTAAATATTTTACATTCAAGTACATTTATTCACATTAAAACAATAATTGTATGGACTCTCACTCATCTTGTCATTTCCATTTTTTTTTTCTTCTGTGGTCTTCTGATGTCCTTCTGATGTCACTCTTTTCCATACAGTGTAATTCAATGGATAACCACCAAAAACATATTCCACAGGCTATATTTCAAGTCTTTGAATTGTCATACCAGATGTAATGTCAATGATGAGACATGAAAACCAATTATGGTCAATGCCATTCAGTTCACTTTTAAACGTAATGCCTTACAATATTGTGTTACTCCCTAAAAAAAGTAACTCAATGCGTTAGTTACTTTTTGTGGAAAGTAATGTTACCTTAATTTTGTGTTACTTTTTCTCACCTGGGCTGGGCTTGCTTTTTTCTGTTTTTGGCAAATGTAAAGGCCCTTTCACAACAAAAAAAGAAGTGAATAAGTGCAAATTTGCACCTGTACAGTAGAGGGCGCAGCTCAAACAAACCTTTCAGCTGTGCTGCCATTCTGGACTGCAGAAGCATTCATATTCTTCAGCAGGAGAAAAAAGTTCAACACTCTTACTGAAACAAATGCAATGTTTATCTAAAGTAATTTTTTCTCATGTGGTTAAATTAGATAATCGAAAGTCAGCAGCAAAGACATTGGCTAATAAATTGAGATTAAATACATAAAGTATATTTGTGTAATTTAACATTTAATTACAGGTTTGCATTATATTCTGAGTTTTCATTTCACTGTTTTTATTCATTTTGAGGAATACTGAATCTGTTTTTGTGCAAGTGAAATGAGTAAATGCCTCCTCACATTTAGTCTAGAACTACAATAACCATCATGTTTACACAGCGCACACAACGCCTCTGCACTTTCTTCAACATGGGGATAAGACAGGTGTCAGTCAATAAATGAGAAAACAAATTAACTTACATTACTTATTTGAAAAAGATATTTTGTTGTAAATTTAAGAGTAATGCATTACTTTACTAGTTACTTGAAAAAGTAATCTGATTACCTAACTCACGTTACTTGTAATGTGTAACAAACCTGGGACAACACATCTAGAGGTGCCATTTTTGCAAGTAGGAGCACGTGAATGGCATTTGAGAAGGAGATAAGGATATAAATTCCAATCTGTTCCTCACATGGCGCTCTCATATGGATTGCTAATGCACGTCATGTGGAACGCCTCAAAAACATAGCAAATATTTGTTAAACTACAAAAAAGCAGGCATTGCAATTCTGCACTGTAAAAATGATTCTGTGGTGAAATAAAGTAGTACTACTGAAAAAACAAATGTAATATCTACATGAAAAAGTTAGTTCAGGCAAAAAACTAATAGTAATTCTATATTAGTACTCAATTCAAGCTTGTAGAAATTAAAGTGTAAATATCAACGTTATAAAATTAAGTAAAACTACTCAACTTTTCTGATACTGGTGTTCTCATCATGCACTGGGGTTTGAATAATTAATGAAATTTTCACTGTTTTCCATCTGTATTTACACTGTATTTGTTGTTAGGTTTAGTAACTTGCCATTTTGTGACATTTGGAATTAATTTTCTACTCAAAATGACATTCATACTCAAAAATGACATCCGAAATTCTCGTCCGAAAATTTTGCGCGTTAAAAAATAAATACAACCTCACATTGTGTCAATCACGTTTACACACTGCCTCCGAAACGTTCATCCGTCATAAAAAAATTCGGATGGGGTTCGATTTTCTGCGTTTTTCACATCCATAGCAAGCATTTTGAGAGGGGTTTTGACAATTCAGAGCCACCGGATGACGAATACGAAAAAACGCATACGAAAATTTCAGACTCAGTGTGCAAAGACCTTTACCGTCACTGTGTATTGTGTACCAAGTATTGAGGTCTCTGTGTTCAGGTGCAGCGTTACTACTATTACGGACATATGGTGTCTACACAATATCTATTGTGGTATTTACTTAGATGTTTCTAAGAAAAAACATACACTTTAAAAGCGTGGTTTAATTCAGTGTTATATTGTTTGAGTAAAAAGTATTTCAAAGGAAACTTCAACTAAGTAGAAATTACTCAACCTTTTACTGGCCAAGTTAAAATTACTTATTTGCTTTGTTAATTTTACTTAACTTAGTTAAGTGGAGTTTACTTAATTCCATATGTGAAATTTACTTTAAAAATATGGGTACAAAAACTTGACAAAGAAAAATTTAGTAAATTTTACTTAATTCCTTAAATTTTACTTAATTTTACTAAAATTCTACTTGTTTTTTTTTTCAGTGTGGAAACATTTTGAAGTGAATATTTTAAACTAATCAGCAAATCAGTTCAAATGAACTATTTAATTAAACAGATTTGTTCAAATAAATTGGACCAGCTCTAAACCAAAGTCTGATGACAAAAGAAACCTTTATTTATGAAGCAAGTTGGTGAAATAGTGCATGTAAGAAGGGGGAAAAACGATAACCACAGACAAAAGAATAAAAAGCCTGTTGACCTCTCATCGTTTTGTGGTCAGAGAGAGCTTTGTCATTCTGCTACCGCAGAGCTGAGCATGGAAAGGTCTGGAATGCCCCAAACTGTTTGGGACTTAACGGACTTCTTAAAAGCCTGCCAGTTAACCTACTCCACCCCACATACACACACACACACACACACTCGCCTGGTTTAACCCCAACTCCCTCCTTCCCTGCACTAAGGTTTGTTGCATTGATACCAGATTGTGTGAGGGAGCTTTTGAGAAGTGGTTAAAAGCCGTATAATCTTATGTATATCTCATGTAAATTTTAGTAGAGATTTAGCTCCACTTTTTAAGCAAGCACAGAATATAAATAAATATCTTGAAGCAAATATCTATATTGGTTATCTATATACAGGATCTATATGGATTAATATACATTAGCTTTTTATGTTATTTATTTTATTTCCAGATCATTTAAAGTCTATAGGGAAAATCAGGGGAAAATGTATAAAATGTTTGAAATGTTTATAATAATAATAATAATAGTAATAATGTATGTCTGTCTGCCTGCCTGTCTGTCTATACATACATAATAGAACATACATGTTTAAAAAATATTTTATAAAATATTTAAAATTTTATATTTTTTGCGTAAATGGGTGTTCATTCATGAAAATGCACAGCTGCCATTATATTTTGGGACAAGGGGATCATTGTATTTGGGGGTCTGTAGCATCAAAAACCCTTGTTCTAAAAACTGCTGCGCTCAAAGGGCATTTTGTGTAATGACTAGACCCATATAGAACATGCAGAAATTGCATTTTCTACACGTTTTTCTGGGAAAGCCTGAAAGCTGAAAGCATAATAGCACAATTATATAGCAAACAAACATGCAATGCATGGGGGATACAGTGTGTGAATGATGGCTGTTGTGATTCTGTAGAGCATCTAAGCTCAGTTGTTCAGTTTCTTTGATAACCATCGAGTCTGTTTAAATGATAGATTTGTGTGTGTGTGCGTGCTGATGTAACTGACGTCACCTCTGCGGGTTTTAGCGGAGGACTGGGTTCTCAGGGAGAAACGCAGGCTGTGGTGGGCCGTTGCGGAGGTGCTGTTTAAAGCAGGTCTGCTGGTTAGCCTGCTGTGCTGCTGGAGACAGTAATGGCAGGGTAGTGAGCCAGAGAGAAGCCCTCATTCAAGCTACACTCAAAACGCTGATCTCTAATTAGTATCCTAAACCCAATAGGGTGGTTCCTGCATGTGCATGTGTGTGTGAAAGAGGGAGTGTGTGTTTGTGTAAATGTGTGCTGTTTTTTGTCTTTTTCAAACTCCATTATCACTATCTCTTTGTCCTTCTCACGCTCTGTTTGTCTGTGTGTCGATGTGAGTGAGCGTTTCTCTGGGTTCCCGATCTATGGCGAATCCAGCGATCCGCAGGGTTAAAACGTCCCTCTCAAGGATCAGATTACCAGAGAGAAACAGACCGAGAGAGAGTGACAGGAGGCAGAGGTTTCAGGGAATACATGGATTGTCTTGCAAGTTAAGAAGGGAGTGAGGAATAAATACAACAAAACGGAACTTTTTTTATCAGTTTGCTTTTTGAACATTTAAGATCATGAGGCATCTTTTCCCTGAAATCAATCTCCTTATTCCCTCCCCGGCTACTGGCAGTCACGGACATCGAGTCAGGTAGAATGTGTTATGTGTGTATTATGTGTAAAAACAGCATGTGTACCTGATTTACAAATCCTTTTTGCAGAGCAAAATGAGTTATAGATTTGTAGTTTGATCTTCCAGAACAAGTCCTTTTGGGTTTATAGGAGGCTGTGCGGGCATCTGTTAAGACTTACTCGAGACAGATTTCGGTTTAATGGATTTCTTTCAATCAAAGCCAGTCTATATGGGATCTATGGAGACATCAGTGCTGTGTTTTGAGACTCCACATTTCTGTCTCCTACTCTTTATGTGTGTCTGTAGTCATGTCAAAGAGAAAATTTACATGATAAAAGCGTTGATTTGATGCTGAGGTGTCAACATGCGTCTATGCAGCAAAGAACGGGAAAAATTATAACAAAAGAAAGTATGTTGTTGCACTCTCATCTGTCAAATCAAAATCAAATCACCTTTATTTATATAGCACTTTTTACAATGGCAATTGTTTCAAAGCAGCTTCACAGTGTTAACAGGAAAATAATGCAACGGAATTTGATTCGGCTGTACAGCTGCTCTGGTGAAAACGGTGATGTCATCCAGCTCATTTCAATTATCATATAGTGTCAATGCGGGCAGATCAGTAATATAGTTGAAATTTAAGTGTCCCCAACTGAGCAAGCCAAAAGTCAAAGGCGACGGTGGCAAGGAACCAAAACTCCTTCAGGGCCAGAATGGAGAAAAAAACCTTGGGAGAAACCAGGCTCAGTCGGGGTGCCAGTTCTCCTCTGGCCGACGAAGAAATAGTGTATGATTATGATTCTGGCAACATTACAGGTCAGAAGTCATATTAGATCAATAGATATTCTTAGGATTATTCGAAAAATTCGTCACGCCGGGGACGGGTTTAATGAGGATGTCGTGTCGATGCGGCATTTACAGGGGGGAGTTTAATTGACACGGTCTCTACAGACACTTCAGGGATATGGTCGTCATGTCCAGGCTAAGGTCCACCATCTGATCTGGATACGGCCCGGATACGGCTGACTGCAGTAAACCTCGGGATAAACAGAGAGACTAACATTAGCGTAGATGCCATTCTTCTTATGATGTAACGAGTACATCAGGTGTTATGGGAAGTGTTCCCGGTTCCGGCTGACCTAGTTAATGCAGCCTAAAACAATCATTTAACTGATTTGAATAATAGAAATTAAAAATGTTTTATGTGTATGCCATAGTAAAGAGATGTGTTTTTATGCCAACATAATTTTCGAGTCTATTCAAAAGAATGTTGTGGTCGATAGTATCGAATGCAGCACTAAGATCGAGTAACACTAACAGAGAGATACAACCACGATCGGATGATAAGAGTAAATCATTTGTAACTCTAATGAGAGCAGTCTCAGTACTATGATACGGTCTAAATCCTGACTGGAAATCCTCAGATACCATTTCTTTCTAAAAAAGGAGCATAATTGTGAGGACACTGCCTTTTCTAGTATTTTTGACAGAAAGGGTAGATTTGAGATTGGCCTGTAATTGACTAATTTTGTAGGATCAAGTTGCGTTTTTTTAATAAGTGGTTTAATAATAGCCAACTTAAAAGTTTTCGGTACATATCCTAATGTCAAGGATGTATTAATGATATTAAGAAGAGGATCTATGACCATTGGAAGCATCTCTTTTAG
The DNA here is from genome assembly GCA_039654105.1 of Coreius guichenoti. NCBI lineage: Eukaryota > Metazoa > Chordata > Actinopteri > Cypriniformes > Gobionidae > Coreius > Coreius guichenoti. The sequence continues at coordinate 46,812,436 of CM077168.1, forward strand.
TAGTTTAGTCGGTATGGGGTCGAGCATACATGTTGTTGATTTTGATGATTTAACGAGTTTAGCCAATTCTTCTTCTCCTATAGCAGTGAATGAATGTAATTTTTCCTCAGTGACACTACAATGCACTGTCTGATGTGATACTGTAGTAGACAGCTGCATGGTTATAATTTTTTTCCTAATATTATCAATCTTACAAGTAAAGAACTTCATAAAGTCATTACTGCTGTGCTGTTTACAAACATCAGAAGGTGAAGCTTTATCTTTGGTTAATTTAGCCACTGTATCGAATAAATACCTAGGTTTTTGTTTGTTTTCTTCTAAGAGAGTCGAGAAATAAGCAGATCTAGCAGTTTTTAGGGCCTTTCTGTATGCAATCATGCTCTCTTTCCACGAAATGCGAAAAACTTCTAGTTTTGTTTTCTTCCAGCTGCGCTCCATTTTTCTGACTGCTGTTTTAAGGGCCCTGGTGTGCTCATTGTACCACGGCGTTGGACTATTTTCTTTAATCTTCTTTAAGCGCCGGGGAGCAACTGTGTCTAAAGTGCTGGAAAAGAGAGAGTCAATAGTTTCTGTTGCAACATCAAGTTCCTCTAGGCTATCTGGGATGCTGAGGAGATGAAACTGATGAGGAAGATTATTTACAAAGAAATCTTTAGTCGCAGCAGTGATAGTCCAGCCGTATTTGAAGCGAGGGGACGGCCCAGGAAGGATGAATGCCATCTTTTTTCAACAGGTCAGGTCTGCCCCAAAAGCTTTTCCAATTGTCTATGAACCCTATGTTATTTTGCGGACACCACTTAGACAACCAGCCATTGAGTGATGATAGTCTGCTAAGTATCTCATCACTCCTTTTAACAGGGAGGGGACCAGAGCAAAAAACGTCATCTGCCATCGTACTTGCGAGTTTACACACCTCTTTAATGTTAATTTTGGTGATCTCCGACTGGCGAAGTCGAACATCATTAGTGCCGACGTGAATAATAATCTTAGAGAATTTACGATTAGCATTAGCCAGCACTTTTAAATTTGCTTTGATGTCAGGCGCTCTGGCTCCCGGTAAACATGTGACTATGGTGGCTGGTGTCTCTATTTTCACGTTCCGTGTAATAGAATCGCCAATAACTAGGGCACTTTCAACAGGATTCTCAGTGGGTGCATCACTGAGTGGGGAGAACCTGTTTGATGTTCTAATCGGAACGGAAGAGTGGTTTTTTGATCCGTGACTATGCCGTCTCACCATCACCCAGTTGCCCTGCTGCACGGGCTCTACAGCCGGAACCGAACAATGTACAGAGTTCACTAAGCTATTCGCATCCAAAGCAGTGTCTAAAGCTGTTACATTCTCACTACTCTCAAATAAAGTCTGGATGCGTGTCTCTAATTCTGAAATCTTCTCCGTCAGCCTGACTATCTCCTTACATTTATCACATGTGAAGCCCTGTTCGCCAACGGAGAAAGATATACTAAACATGAAACATGCAGTGCAAGTGACAATGACAGGAGAAGAAGACATGGCTTACCGTATTTTTTGATTAATCCAATTTACCACAGTTGTTTGATGGAGTCTATTTACTAATCCAACTCACCACAGTTGTTTAATGAACTCAGAAAACAAGAGACCCGAGTGCAGAGATGGCAAGCTAACAGGCTAGCGAAATGCTAACGCGTGATAGTGATTTAGATTAAAAGCTAGTAGTGTCAGATTTAATGTGGTAGGCAATATTAGGCAATATATGGTGATTTAGACAATATATGGTGAATTATATTTAGCCTGTCTGTCATGATAGATAGATAGATAGATAGATAGATAGATAGATAGATAGATAGATAGATAGATAGATAGATAGATAGATAGATAGATAGATAGAAGGATGGACACACAATGGATAGACAGACAGACAGACAGACAGACAGACTGGATGGAGCCCACTTCATTTATGGTCCTAGATTGTTGATTTGAGGTCTGGAGTGTTGAGTTGGGCTTTTTTGTGTGGAATTATGTTTGAACGAATCATCTGGAAGATTCATTTGTGTGGTGCGCCCTCAAATCCTACACGATAGATAGATCGATGGATGAAAAAATGTTGTTGCATTCATGATAGATGGATAGATAGATAGATAGATAGATGGACAGACAAATGGATGGATAGATAGATCGGACGGACGGACTGATGGACGGACAGATGATTGATTTGTTCCCTAGTTTCCTCTGTTCTCACATGCCTTCTCTCTTCTGTTTGTGACAGATAGGGGTTAAAGGCCTCATAGGTCACTTGTACCCTTGTGTGGCCTGTGTGTTTGAGCTAGTGTGTGTTTGTTTGTGTTTTCTTTTGTTGTCATAGTACGGTCTGAATGATGGTTGCCACCCAAGAGCGAGGGATGGTGTTAAACACAGCGATCAGTTACTCTGGTTAACCACTATGACCCTCATCAGATCCAAAAATGTACAATCATGTACAGTATTAAAAGCCCATCATATAGTGTGGGCTTCATATATCTCTGATGTGGTTTGAAAATCACTGCTAATGCTGGGTTTTTTTCAGTCCAAAGATGTGTTTCCATATAATGTTTCTGCTGATGAACTTAATAAGAAGCTCCATAACATATATATTTGGAAACAAAGGCTCGTCTAAATCTTTTTTTTTTTTTTTTTTTTTTAAATCTCTCTTTCAGTTGGGATGACAGCAGTTCAGTCAGCAGTGGGATCAGTGACGCTATTGATACTGATGACATCAACACCAGCTCCTCCATAAGCTCTTATGCCAACACCCCTGCTGCATCCCGTAAGGCCCTGAATGGACAGGTATGAGCCGCACACATTTACACACACGCACACAAACTATTGCAGTATGCATTTATTTATGAATACTAACATATCTGTGCATGCACCTTTCTACAAAACCTAAATGTTGGATCTTATAAGCATCTTAAAAACCAAACTACCATTTTCAGTTAATTCTGATAATCTCTAAAAAAATCTTACAGAAATTTAGTTCATAGAAAAATGTTGCATCTTCTGGCTTTGTTAGAGATGCATCTGTACATTGATGTCAACAGCATAAACTCTCGTCCCAGTTGAAACTAGAAACTATGGAAGCTTGTTTCCGCCACAGAATAAAACATTTTAAGATAACTTTTTATCTCCCAGTTGTTTACATCTCACAATTCTGACTTTTTTTCTCAGAATTGCGAGATATAAACTCGTAATTGCGAGTTATAAAGTCAGAATTGTGTGATATAAGCTCGCAATTGCAAGAAAAAAAGTCTTTATATTTCACAATTCTTTATAACTCGCAATTCTGACTTCTTTTCTCAGAATTGTGAGATATGATATCGCAATTGCAAGTTATAAAGTCCAATTCTGAAGGGAAAAAAGACTTGACTTTTTTCTCAGAATTGCAGAATTGCTCACAATTCTGACTTTATATCTCGCAATTGCATGTTATCAAGTCAGAATTGTGAGATAAAAAGTCGCAATTACCATTTTTATTTTTTATTCTGTGGCGGAAACAAGCTTCCATAAGGAACATCAAGTCCAAGAGATAAATACAATTAAATAGGAGTTATTTTAAAATTGCAATAATATTTCACAGTATTACTTTTTTACTTTATTTTCGACCAAATAAAGGCAGCCTTGGTGAGCATAGACTTCATGTTCAAAAACATTAAAGTATCTTACCAACCCTAAACCTTTGAACTGTAGTGTAACTGGACTGCTGTTAATACAAGACCATACAAAACACAATTGTTTTCAGCCATTTACATCATTCCATTTTTAAATTCTTGTTTTTTCCTCTATATAACAGCATTTATTTGTGATCCAACTACATCTTAAACACAAAGAGGTTGTTCTCCTGTGCTCTGTCTGTCCACCCCCTTTCTTTCTTCTAGTAAAACCCCCTTCTCTTTCTGTTTACTTGAACCCAGCTGTCACATTCCCTTGCTTAAGACCCTCATAAAGTGCTAAATAGGTGCCGTTGATTCCATAGATACTTGTGTCAATATTTAAGCCAAAGCAATTGACATGCCACATTGCAATAAAACAGTGGAACAAATAAGCGGTTAAGAGTGAATAAGTTTGACTTCAGGACTATAATAACTCATTATATTGAGTTTGGTAAAACCACCAAATCTACTGCCCTGTGCTATGTGGAAGTTGTGACACATTTGTTGTTTTATTGTTGACGTTGTAATACATTTCGATGTAGAATTATACAGATAATTATAAGGAAATGTACTGATTACTGATAACTCAATTCTGAATTATGGAGCCTAATTACAATATAATATGCAAGTACTTTCTAATGTTGATATATTGGTAGCACCTAAACTTAACCTTAACCCATGCACCTTATATTAACCAGTACTTTCTTAAGTAAGTACACGCAAGTGCACATACTGTAAAATAAAGTGCAACCGATATATTCATAATGTTGATTTGGGCATTTGAATTGTTTTCCATAGCCTCAGACAGATGCAGAGAAGCATTCAGCATCCGAACGCAACACTGCTTGGTCCAGTGATGAGGTCAAGAAGTCAGATGGGGGTTTGGATTGTGGCATCAAAATGGATGCAGGTCTGAAGTGGCGGAGGAACCCTTCAGATGTATCGGAGGAGTCTGATAAGAGCAGCTCTGGACGGAAAACCGCACCCATCAGTCAGACCGGCTCTTGGAGGAGGGGTATGAGCGCGCAGGTGGGCGTGACCACACCGCGGACGAAAAGTTCAACCGGTACCACAGGAACCGGCGGGATTAAGACACAAGGGACAGGTAGGAGTTCTCTTTCTCTTTCCTAGAGGGTTCTGAAAATATTTTAGATTTTTCAAAGTTTCATTTGTGGCTGCATGATTAATCAAAATAAAAGTACGCTTAGTACTATTTAATCAAATATACGCACTGCGTGTTTTTGAGTGAATTGCGGCAGTATGTTGTTGTTGTTTTTTACATGAGCAGATCATGATCCAAAGTTTTCAGTGTCTCTATTCAGAATAAATGCTCCACACAAAGTCCATCTATTCATATGCTCTTGAGTTGCTTGTAACATGCATTTGGGAATGCAGCATGCACCAAACTTGTAATGGGAAGCGCTTATAAACCAGCTGTTGTCAACAAATGAGAAGCTTCCCTCTGGTTTTCTGCCAAAATAAAAGCGCAAGAGTTTAACTTTTGAAAATAAGACAGTTCTGTAATTATTATTATATTAGAGTTGCACTGTAAAATATTTTTTCTTAAATACTGTTTTTTTAATTTGCAGTGAAATATTACAATACCAATATTTCATATTTGTTTAATATTTTTGTTTAGTAATAATAAAAATCATAATAGAAATAAAAGCACAGCAAACCTGAAAATAAACTGGACCTTTTTAAATCATTTTTTTAATCAGTTAAAATTAAATTATTCTTATTTTTTCTTAAATAATTTCTTCAGTGAAATATTACAATATTTCTTATTTTGTTTAATATTTTTATTTAGTAATAATAATAATCATAATAGACAATCATAATATTGTTATAGTTGTTATTATTATTATTATTATTATTATTATTATTATTATTATTATTATATAGTCATATTGATATATAATTTAAAAAAAACATTTGGCCAAATTTTGCAACCCTACAAACAAGCACAGCAAACCTAGAGCAAATCATGCAGCCCTAGTTTCATGTCATACACAGTGAAATCCCACACACAGTGTTGACATTATCTGCAAGTTTTATGCATTATCAACTCTTCCAACTGCAGCATTCTTTTGTCCAATAGGTAAAACAGATGATGCTAAGGTCTCTGAAAAAGGCCGTATGTCTCCCTCTTCCAACATCGTCCAGCCTTCTTCCTCTGACGCCGGTCGAAGCAGCGGAGACGAAGCCAAGAAAACCCCAGCAGGCCGTGTCCCCACAAGCACATTCGGTTTCAAGAAGCCTAACGGCATCCACGGTCCATCCACTGTGGTGAGCACCTCCAGCATCACTCTGGTCACAGCGAGCGGCGCCACCATTACCAGCGGCTCTGCCACGCTGGGCAAGATTCCCAAGTCCTCCGCCCTTCTGGTTGGTGGGAGAGGGTCGTTAAAAGGGGCTGTGGATGGTTTATTGCCCCCTCAGGAGGATGGCTACCTGTCCCCCAGTGCTCGTTCAACACTGCAGTACCGTAGTCTACCTCGACCCTCCCGCTCCGGAGCTGCGGCCCGCAACGGAAACCGATCGTCCACAAGCAGCATTGAGTCAAGCCTGAGTGCCCGAATGCCCGTCCTTACTGCCGTCACGGCCAATAAGCCGAGAGATTCTGCCCCTAAAACCAACGGGCACGTAATCCAAGCCAATCAGACGGACAAAGAGAAGGGCGTGACCTCGGAGATGGACAACCTGAGATCCAGTCCGATTGTTTCAGGAGGAGGGGCAGCAACTATACCACAGACAGCGAGACAGGGAAACAAGTACAGCGAGGTCTCGTCCCCAACATTGCGAAGGTACAAAAAGGGAGGGGGGCCACGGTTCAACTTACCACACAGAATTTCACCCTTATAAATCAGAGTTTTCATTGACGCTTCCTCAATTAATGGCTCTATTCATCTTCTCAGGCCCCACTTACATAGCCAAACGTGAAAGAAAGAATGAGTTTTTGTAACCTCCTCCAGCTCCATGATTAGGCTCTTTCTGAAGCTGTTTACTTAACCTGCTTTATGACGGTCATAGATCACGACTGTCCAGGGTGGCTCGTGTTTTTTGCTGCTCATGTTATTGATGAGCAAAGTTCTTTTAATCTTTTTCCACTGTTTTTAAGGATAGAACCATGCTTCATTTTCACTTCAGCTTCATGGGTTGAAAGGGACATAGTAAACATTAAAGGTTGGAAATAAAGAAAACATGGCTTTGCAAGCATCACTCATACTTAGTATACTTGCATGTTGCTCATACTTAAGTGTTTAAGTCCTGCATGTTTGTGTTATGGACTTGATCACACTTCAGAATTTTTTTATGGATGATAAATAGGGGGGAAAATCCCATAGACTTACATTAAAGGAAAGACCAAGCCATCTAGAGACCAAAAAAAGACTCTGATACACAACACCATTACATTTTTTGTAAAAAAATAAAATAAAATAAAAAAATACGTTAAAGTATTTTTTTAATATAATTGGATTTTTAATACATTCTCTGTTTCTCTCAGACTTTTTGGAGGTAAGGCTGCCAAGCAAGCCCCAGTCACCACTGCTGAGAGCATGAAAAACTCGGTCGTCATCTCCAACCCCCACGCTACCCTTGGGCACACCCAGTCCTCCGGTGGGCCTTTGGACTCCCCCTCCACAATACCAGGTAGTGGCGGCAGCAGTCCCCTGTACGGGGGTCGCGGCGCCAGCGTAGGGGGCAGCGAACAAGCTTCAAGCCCTGGTTCGGTGTACTCTATGGGCACAGGGACCTGGGGAACGACCATAAGCAGCTCTTCGGCTCTCGGTTACCCCTCTGTGAGCAGCATGCACACCAGCAGCGAGTCCATTGACATGTCGGTAGGCAGCGGGCATCACCGTGATGATGTTCACCTGGCACTGATGAGAACGGGAAGTGCCAAGACGGGCATGTCAGAGAGGTGAGTCTGGAAGAGAGCAGGAAAAAACTAGTTGAGTCTTTATACTTTTTATCTCTAATAGTGGTCTGGAATATTGAAATATTGTGAGTTATAATTCAGAATTTATAGTTCTGTAACACTTTAGTTTAGGGTCCAATTCTCACTATTAACTAATTGCTTATCAGCATGCATATTACTAGGATATTGGCTATTTGTTAGTGCTTATAAAGCACATATTAATGCCTTATTCTGCATTACCATATTCTACCTCCCTTAATCCTGCCCAATACCTAAACTTAACAACAACCTTACTAACTATTAATAGGCAGCAATTAGGAGTCTGAGTCATAGTAAATAGTTAGTTAGTGAGAATTGGATCCTAAACTAAAATATTACCTGTAGTTTTTGATTATGAAATGTCACAAATGCGAATGCATTTGTGGATAATGGATAAACACTTCTCTGACACAAATGCAAATGTCACAAATGCAAATCCAAATTAGAATTCTGATTTTGATTCACATTCACATTCTGATTCTGAATTCCTATTCAGTTAATATTTCCTATTCAGTTTGTTGAAACACCACATACGTAGATCAGTGGTTCCACCTGGACATATAAAGTAATATGTGATTTTATGACCTGGAAAAGTCATGTAAATTAGATTTTAAATCAGATTGAAAACCAGGAAATATATTTCGTTATTTGATTGTTGTACTTGTAATTTGTTGAATTACTGTAAATTATAATTTAGTTCTGATCTTATTTTTTTTATTTTTTTTTTATTCTGAATATCCACATACACACTGCAAAGTTTTGGGAGTGACAACTGCTTTTAAATGCTGTGAATCCCCAAAATTTCTGGTACATGTAAATAATAAAATGAAATTTGACATGACTGACAGATAACTGTAGAAGAAAAGGTGTGACAACTGTATTTAGCAGCAGTGTGTGCATCATCTACAAGAAAAATATTCTGAATCCGAATCCAAATCAGAGTTCTGATTTCAATTCAGATTCTGATTCAGTTCATACTAAGTTAGTTGAAAAACCTAGTTGATGGATAAACTTTAGGTTTACAAATTTAAATTAAACAAGCATCGTTCTATCACAGTGCTCAGAAAAACCTACTTAACACACTTTTTTAAAGTTAAAAGAATGTGATACTGCAGTGTGGAAGCCTCTTTGGGTGTCTCTAATTCTGTATTCATCTCTTCTCCAATGATCTTTTTCTCTATCAACCCTCTCCTCTCCCCTCTACATTCCCCAAGTCCCCTCTCCTCTCCCTCTGCGAGTCCTAAATTCAGCCGTAACACATTGCCACGGAAGCAAGACAGGTAAAATGTCCGATAGCTTCTGGGTCCACTTCTGCTGCTTTTTAATACTGACATGGCTTTGTGTCTTTGTGTTTGCGTAATTTAAAATTTAATTTTATACAGTAGTTTTAAAGACTCATGAAAAATCAAAATTGGGGTTTTGTTGCTTTTAGTCCGTCCCTCTTAGTTTTGAGGCCATCTATGCCAAGTGAGGTCACCGTGATTTTGCCAAGTAAGACATGTTCCTGGATCAACGTTCCTGTCTGAAAATGTTGTCCTATCCCTACCCCTAAACCTAACCCAACCCATAACTGATCCCTAAAATCAGAGGGAAATGATAGGTCAGTTAGAAGCACCTAACCCAGGTTGTACGCCTAAACTTGACATAAACTGTAAACTTTAGACCACTTCTATTCTTGATTGCTATCAGGATGTGAAGAGAGTTTCAACCAAAAAGTGTTCATGAAAAACATTACCTTTACCCTACTTTAAGCACACCCTTAACATGTTGTCATAACTGCTGGTAATTGTTACTCTAGCCACACCTAGTGGTGAAATCCATAATTTTGCTCAATCAAAGCCAGAGCTTTCCTTACAAATATGGTTTGTTTGCCTTATGATTAATGTCTCTTATGAGTTCTAGATTAATCAAAGGACAGATCAAAGGATAATCACCTTTAATAGTGCAATTATAATTTAATTAAGCCTTATTATCTGTCTGGAAAACCAGCCCTCATGATTGAGTTCCTCTCCTCCCTTGCTGTTTCATTTTATCCGTCTCTCAGCGATTCCTGCAGTGATAGAAGCACGTTTCCCAAGAGGGGACTCAAGTACAGGTGCATTGTGGGAATATGCACATCCTGCTCACTGTGCTTACTGCAATGACACTCACTTTCTCTTTCTTTCTGTTCTCTGATCTCTCGCACATGCTTCCATATTTTAATATGCAGTGTGGCCACAGTTTTATTTTTGAGCACTGTTTTCTGTTGCAGTTTTGGTGTGAGCGCATGGCACTTGTCACTTTTTGTACAGAGTTCGTATCACATTATGGAGTACTGTATGTGAATTAGCTTTTTTGGAAATTTTAGTTTTTCTTTCCACAGTTTTATTACTTTATTTGTCTGCAAAGTTGTAGCACAATTTTTACTCGTAATTCAGTTTACACACACATTCTAAATCATTTTTAAAAATTAAAACATTCATGTTTTATTTAATGTTCATATTTGTTTTTTTGTGAATGCAAAGTATATATTACACATTAATGTTAGTAATAGATATCCTAAAAATATATTTTCATATACACTGCCATTCAAAAGTTATCTTATATTCACCAAGGCTGCATTTCTTATAAGAAATACTGTAAAAACAGTAATATTTTAAAATATTATTACAATTTAAAATGACTGTTTTCTATTATTTTAAAATGCAATTTATTCCTGTGATGCAAAGCTGAATTTTTAGCATCATTACTCCAGTCTTCAGTGTCACATGATCCTTCAGAAATCATTCTAATATGCTGATTGGATGCTCAAGAAACATTTACTATTATTATCAATGCTGCAAAACAATTGTGCAAATAAATATTTTTTGTGTAAACCTTAATACATTTTTCTGATTCTCATAGAAATTAAAATTGAAATTTTGAAAAATTTAAATAGAAATCCTTTGTAACATTATAAATGTATTTACTGTCACTTTTGATCAATTTAATGCGTCCTTGCTGAATATATAAGTATTCATTTCTTTAATAAAAACTTTTGAACAATAGTGTATTATGGCATAATATTGAAAATACAATACTATGTAATTAGAAATACAAAATTACCTGATATGCTGTATACTAAAGTGTCTTTGTTTCCTCTTGCATTTGTCAGGTTTCAGATCAGTATTTGTAATAGTGTCATTTGAATGCCTGTGTCTGATTGGATGATGCTGTTGTTGCAGGTATGCCCCTTCACCACAGCTGCGTCAGGAAGAGGCACGTGATTGGCTGCGCTCACATTCGGCTGGTGGATTGCAGGACTCAGCCAGCAACTCTCCCTTCTCCACCGGTTCCAGCTTGACGTCACCCTCTGGAACACGATTTAACTTTGCTCAACTTGGTAGAATGCATATACTATGAATATATAATAATTGACATAGCATTTTCTGTCTGTAGTCTGTCAAGATTATATAAATGCACTGTATATATGCGTGCCAGTATATTAGAAATAATACAAAAGTAGACTTTACCTAAGTGTGCACTTGTCTTATATGATTAAGTGTCATTGTGTGTCATTTACAGGAAGCCCCACAACAGGTGCTCAGATTAACCTGGCCAGCCTGCGCAACAACAGCCTGACCAATCAGGACAACTCGCTGGACAGCCATGGTGATTCCCGTCTGCGCAACTCCTGCATGTCGCTGGACGAGAAGACACGCACCATGAGCCGGTCGGGATCCTTCAGGGACGGGTTTGAGGAAGGTGAGAAAAAGAAATGAATGCAGGAGACAGTTTGTTCTACACTACTTTGTAAATTTTAATTTTGTTAAAAAACATTCATACTCTTCAACACTTTTCAGTAGTGAACATCTTGATTAAATTTTTTCCATTCCAGTGCATTCTGGGATTACCATATTCGCAAATGATAAATCCAATGCCTTATAATTTGACCAAACAAAGTATTGTTGATGTTGTGGCCTACCGTTTGGAAGTCTATGCATCAGGAGCTCCCCTATAATGCTTAAAAATGTTGTCTAGGTAGGCAGCTCATTGACTTTTGTTCTTAACGGTCATTAACGGTCAAGGCTTAAGAATAAACTTGTCAGTTTGAACTCCATGCTGAAATACAACTCAGACATCTGAATCCAGCATAAGCCCATCTTTCTATCTTCAGTCTATTCACTCATTAGACTAAACCAACAGCCTCTGTTCTCTTCTCCACGACTGCTTGCAGTAACAGACAACTTTTTGAATAATCATTGTGTACATAAAGCTTTGTTACATTTTAAGTCTTTTTTTCTGCTCAGCCCAAACCACCCGTTTACTCATTTACCTGTTGAGAGTCTTTTCTATAAGATGATTGACAAAGCAGCCAAAGACAGTTAAGCCATAAACTGGCCCCTGAAGAATAATGTAAAGGTGGCACAGTAACCCAGTATTACCCAACAGTGTCTTTTGTGTCGCTTCTGAAACAAAATACAGGTTTAAAGCCATGTACATTCTGTTCAGAATCTAAATATGATACAGTATGTGTGCCACTAACATGGGACTGAACTCTGTGACTCTGAAACATGAAACATGAGTGTTATAAAAGTCACTGAGGGGTTATGGGAACAGGTTTAAGAAAGGACTTGATCCAAACACAGGAAGTAAAGAAGATACATTTCATATCCTCAGCCTCAGCCTCTGGCAATGGTGATCTATCTATCTGTCTGTCTGTCTGTCTGTCTGTCTGTCTGTCCACACATTAATTTTTTTTCTCCCCTAAACCATCTTTTCTCTCTCTCTCTCTCTCTCTCTCTCTCTCTCTCGCTCTCTCTCTCTCTCTCTCTCTTTCTCTCTCTCTCTCTCTCTCTGTCACACACACACACACACACATCACTTTCTCAGCACACAGAGGATGTTGTGGTTTTCTGGGTGGTCCTCAGTCGAGTTCATAGGCTTCGCTGGTCTTTCATTCTCACATCTATAACCCCACCTACATCACGCCCAGCCAGCCGTTTGGCTTTTCCTCAAGGCTGCTATGGCATCATCAGGAAGTGCCAAGCGGCCCGTGGGTGGACTGTGTTTAGCCTGATGTCTGTGATTTGTTTGGGAAATGATTTGAAGTCACACCCCTGAACCCACATTAACAATCAGCGTCGCAATCTCTGACTGACGCTATTATTACCCCTGATGAGTCACATCTTGTCGGGGCAGGTGAAAGTTTAATTAGAGGTTTAAGTTGTTAGACAGTGTGTGTGGGTCGATGCTTTTGTCTGTGTCTGTTTGTCTGTGTAGGTTAGCTGGGGGTTAACATCGCATTTAGGAGATCTAAAAAAATGAGCATTCATTATTTGTGCTGGATGTAATCTGTATTGTGTACTTTAAAATCTACAATTTCTGTTAAGTATTGATTTTAGTGTTAAAACTTTCCCTGCTGCGTAATATATGATGTTCTTACTTTTTGATCTGGGGTTTTTGTTATGTTGCCTGGCAATAGTTTGTTACACCCCAACACAGTAGAATTGCAAGTGTTTCATACTAGAATAAGTCTTAATTTATATAAATGTGTGTTTATCCATTTAGTTCATGGATCCTCCCTCTCGCTGGTGTCCAGCACCTCATCCGTCTATTCAACGGTGAGTTTTCAAGCACTTTTAAAGTTTTTATTAAAACAGCAGGATGGATGGATGGATGGATGGATGGATGGATGGATGGATGGATGGATAGATAGATAGATAGATAGATATTGTAGGTTCAGTGTACAAGTGTACTGTATATTTCAGCCTGTGATTATATACGATAAGAGGTCGAGTGTGCCACACCTCCAGATGGGCGGCTCCATTCACCTGCAGAGGTGTTTTAGCAACAGTTCTCTCTCTGCACACGTGTAGTGAGTCTTCAGTTTACATGAGCTTGACTTCAGGAGCTGAGGAGTTAGTTAGTTAGTTAGTTAGTTAGTATAAAGTATAAAGAAAGGAACATCATGATGATGGCGACTCTCTCTATGGGGAGAGCTGTGAGTGCTTGCGGATACACGGTAGGAACCTTAGCTTTTAGATTACTCTCTCATTTTATATTTATATATATTTATTTATATATTCTATATTTATGTTGCATATTATTAAAGTTCATTCTTAACTAAGTACCAGTAAATAGGAAACTTATGGTGTGTAATATTGACTTAAAACAGATTCAAGCAGATCTTCCTTCTGGTTGTGTTTTGTCTGAAGGTGGAGGCTGTATGTTGGTGACAGCTGTCATGCAGAAGTATAATGTTTCTTAGAAACAGAAACTCTGTGGTGCTTTTGAAAGCACTGATTCATTCTGAACTAACGTTTATCAAAAGCCAGATATAACAAAAGATCAGAGAAGTCAAACAAAGCTCTTCTGATCAGAGTTGCATTGATAAAGTCACCATGTTGAGTCTGTATAATCAAAAACATTTACAAAAAGCGAGATTGGATTAACCCGAAACCAGCTAGACGCCGACGGGTTTGTCCTACATGTCATATAATGCTGTGACGGACAGACAATGCTGCTGTTTTAATGTCACTGTCAGTCTAGCTGTCGGACAGCATTAAAAATCATTATAGTGTGATGGTGCAACACACCTGGTGGGTGTCATTGCATGCCAGAGAAATACACAGAGAAAACAGAGAAATACTATGAATGAGAAATATTTCATAATGCACATTATTTCTAGATCACTAATCAAATAAGCTCATTTCTGAAAATGTTTGACTCTTTTGTACCAAAGGTCAGATGTTCTTGCTTCCTTTGAAGCTCAAAATGCTCTTTAGGTCATTTACCTATCATGCTGGATCACATGATCATCAGGTTTTACAGAACCTTTTCAGTTCAGCTGTGGGTGATGATCGGTATTGTTTAGTAACCAACTTCCAAACAAATGAATGTGTTCAGTGAATCACTCTCAGTGATATTCAAATGTGTCCAACTTCATGTTAGTCTGCGAGTGTACCAGTAGAGATGAGCTCATAAATCACAGGAAAAGGAAAATTCCCTCTCTAGAGCTTTAGGGATATCACACTGTTCATTTTCAGGTGTGTGTTGCTGTCTATGGTGTTCATTTTATGCCCTCGGGAGAGAAAGCAGCTCATTTTTCAACTGCTATACAAGAAAAGCTGTGCAAATACGCTGTTTAAACATGCTAATAACTACTCTGTCTTATTTTAACAGACGGAGGAGAAATCACAGTCAGAGGTGAGGACATGTTTTTCCTTTCGCAAAAACAACACACACACACACACACACGGCCCTCCACATACCTGTGAATCACATTGCCGTCAGTAGCGTGTTTATTCACCACCATTGACCTGTTGTGAACACAAACTGTGGGCGGATTCACGGTCGGATCTCATTTCACCGCACATCTCTGTGATCTTTACGTCTACCTGTGCAACACACCTCTATTCTGTACATACACCTGCAAACTGTTTCCCCCCTTTGATACCAAATCACAAAGTTCTCTTTCCACGACACACCTGGATCCCTTGTGTGTGCCTCCTTTTCCTCTTCTTTTCATCTGTGCTTTTTTCTTCCTTTTTTCAACCTGTTTCTGTTCCGCATTTTTTCTCTCCAGATCCGCAAGCTGCGTCGAGAACTGGACGCCTCCCAGGAAAAGGTGTCCGCCCTGACAACGCAACTCAGTGCCAATGTAGGTGGACACAGATACATGGTTCTGAGATGGCTCTTTATTCTTTTATTATATCTATGGGGCATAATTAATTCCCAATTCTGTAACTAGTGTCAGTTGTCAACCTGAGGCGTCATATAAATTGTTATCGTAATCCCAGTGACGCCTGTGTGGGTTGTGTAGTTGATTAATGTCAGCGTCGATCATGACCTCATTGGAGTTTCCAGTTGTCTTTATCTTCATTCAATAGCGCTATAGCGTCTTCAGCAACACAGGCTATTGTATTTTTGTACTACTTCTTCCTACACTTAAAATGTACTTACCCATGTAGTTAAACCTGTTAAGAAATTAAACCTGTTTTTTAAGTTTTTAGTGATCACTCTACTATGAGATGGTCGCAATTACAAAATATAAAGTCACAGTTGTACAGTTATAATTGTAATATGAAGTAGAAATTGCGAGAAATAGTCGAGGTAATAACTCGCAATCGAGAAAAAAGTCACAATTTTGAGATCTAAAGACATACTGTGAGATCTGAAATTGCAATTTTGAGGTTGCAATTATCAGAAAAGATCACAACTGTGAGATATAAAGTCATACTGCGAGATATAAAATAACAGTTGTTATAGTTACAGTTTCGAGGTAAAAGTCACAATAATGACAAAAAAAGTTGCCATTACCAGAAAAGGTCACAACTGTGAGATATAAAATGACAATTATAAGACATAGTCGCATTCTGAGGTAAAAAAAAAAAAGTAACAATTTTGAGATATTAAAGTCACAGTTATCAGAGAAAAGTCACAATTGTGAGATATAGGGCCCTATCATACACCCGACGCAATGCGGCACCAGGCACGACGCAAGAGTTTTTGGCTAGTTTCAGCCCGACGCAGTTATCATTTTCATATCCAGCCCTAACCACTGTTGTTTAAATAGCAAATGCATTCGAGCCCATCTGTTTGCCCATGGGTGTGCTGGTCTGAAAACGAGGTGTGTTCATGCGCATTGTTGGTGCGTTGCTATTTTGAGGCAACTGAAAACGACTGCGCCATTGACCAACAAAAAACTGGTCTAAAGTCAATAGCGCAGTATTTTTTGTGTTATTTAATGAGCACGTTAGTAATATGTGTCTATAGGCTGGTGCACAACGCATGTACACTCTGCTTATTACACACACAGGGACGCGCAGCAGCACACAAACATTTTTAAATATTAAAAATAAAAGGATTCCTCTCTAGAGAAGCGTTCAGTCTTTCCGTTCGCAAATTCCACCATGTAAATAGCGAATCCACCATGGTGCAAGCACAACTGGCTTTTAAAGGGAATGGGAGATGACACTCTGATTGGTTTAATGCACGTTTCGCCCAAAACACACCCATGACTCATTAAGAGACTAGGTACAACCCTTTTAGACCATGCGCCTGGTGCACTGACAGTTTTTTCCGTCGTTAAACTAGCAAAAGTGGATTCGGACACGCCCTAAGTGCACCATGCGCTCAGATTGTTACAATAGGGCACATAAAGTTGCTTTGTGAGATATAGTCAACTGTGTAGGGGTAGCGCATTACAAGTAACATTACAAGAAATGTAATCAGATTACTTTTTCAAGTAACTAGTAAAGTACAAACAAAACAAAACATGATGTAAGCAGGCATTTACTCCTCTCACTTGCACAAAAACATGTTCAGTATTCCTCAAAATGAATAAAAACAGTGAAATGCAAACCTGCAATAATTAAATGTTAAATCACACAAATATACGTTATGTATTTAATCTCACTTTATTGACCAACGTCTTTTCTGCTGACCTTTGTTGATCCAGAATGACTTTAGATAAACATCATATTTGTGTTTCATTTTTTTTAATTGCTGAAGTAAAAGTGTTGAACTTTCTTCTCCTGCGATCCAGAATGGCAGCACAGCTGAAAGGTTTCCTTCTGCCTGAGGCTTATTCATTTCACTTTTAGAGTGAAAGGGCGTTCACATGCCAAAAATAGAACTTTTTTGTTGTTTTTAAAAACAAACAAGCAAGCCCAGCCCAGGTGAGAAAAAAATAACACAAACGTAACGCATTACTTTATATAAAAGTAACTAATTAGTTACTTTTTTAGGGAGTAACACAATATTGTAACACATTACTTTTAAAAGTAATTGATAGTCACAATTATGAAAAATAAATGCTATTGTATATTTATATGCCAGTGTATATTTATAAAATATAATATAATAAACTAAATTAAAAGCAAGACTATGCAGAACAGACTTTGTCAGAACAGATCTGTGCCATTTCCACCAGAGAAACCGACTGTGTTTGATTTTATATTTTATGACTATGGACAAAGGGTACAGTACAGACTGTGTTCAGTGTTTTTGATACGTCCTCCTAAAGATAAATGCATGTGTAAACCATAAAGATATGTCTCTTACGCCTAAGGCAAAGGAATCCTGTCATGTAAGTACAAACTAGACAAGATTTTTTAGAGGTACTAACAAAGAGGAGGAGTTGTGTTCTAAAGACAAGATTTTCTATTTTCGGGGCATTGCTTGTCACTTTTTCCATTGTAAGCATGTGTGTAAAACAGTTTAGGACGTAAGACAACATGAACTTGTCAACTTGTTGAGAACAAAGACGATTTTTGACTGGCATGGAATGAAGTGAAGGATTATTTTTGTGTTATTTTGACGTATGCAGAACATTGTTTTGGTTTGATGATCATGTTCAGTATGCAGACACAACACTTTTTGGGGTGTTCAGCTATGGAACAGTGAGAAATATCCCAATAGAAAGAAAAAGTAATGAAAACACAACTGGGCCCTTGAGACGCCAGTAAAACATGTCAAGGCCCCAGGCGGCCTCTCAGCTTTGTCTGTCTCAGTTATCAATGTTAGGAGGAGCTTCACTGCTTCATAATATAACGCTGTAGTTTAGTTATCTGAAGCTGAGCTATCTATGGAACAGCAGAAGAGCTCTAGTGATGTTTGTTCTGATGGGACCAGCCCTCTGATGTGGGTCCCTTTGAACCGCTACCCTTCCCATGGGTGCACAGAGAAACACGCTCCCTCTCAGAAAGAAAAATATAGACAGGGAGGCTTTACAGAGACAACTGACAGCTCCCAAGACCCTCTTGGATGTAAGGTGAGGCGATGACCCAGATGAAAAATGTATGCTTAGTGGTTGCTCTTTCATAGTTTAGGAGAATTAACTTTAAAAATCTTATATTTTCTTTAAAATATCTCATGAGAAATAACACGGAAACAAATGAGACAATTGTTGGTATATAAAAGAAGCTGTAAAATTAGTTTAGATCAGAATATTTTTTGAGTTTGAGTTTATATTTGAAGTCTCTTTTTCAAAATGTATTAACTGAGCACTGTTTGAGACATTGTTGAGATCTGTCTTAAAACTCTAGAGGATGCATGTGTGAATATTGAGGTTGTTTTCTAAGGGGAAAGTCTGAGAATCAAGAGACTTTAGCAAAAGTCTCAATTTTATCTCCATTTAATCTTATTGTGGAATAGGAGAAACAGTTGAGTTGTTAAAGAGATCATTTGTCTTTTTTTTTTTTCATTCCTATAGGGAAAATTAGATTAAGAGGGAAAGGTAACTTGTAATGAGAGGGTAAAGAAGGTTTTTGTTGTTTCTTGTTAGTCTGGGATACAGGCCAGGGTTTAGATTGCACATCTAAGTGTTTGTTTATAGGTAAAGATTGTTATTTAGTAAGTTTGAGCTTTGCTGCTTCAGTTGAACATTTCAATAAACAGGCAGCTCACGCACAGGTCATGCAGTTCATGCAGATTTGAGCACAATGCATTTTTTTTTACTCTTGTTATCATCGCAAAGCTTTGCTTAGACATTTTATTTTAGTGCCTTGAAGGCAGATTGCACAATGTCCATGTATTATATGAATAGTGTATCATTGTGTAGCTATGATGCATGCATGCAAAAAAAGACATTATTTTGAACTTGAATGAACCCTATTTTCTAAGTTTACCTCTTCTCCCCTGTTCTTCTTTGTTAGGCCCACCTGGTGGCAGCGTTTGAGCAGAGTTTGGGCAACATGACCATCCGACTGAAGAGCCTCACCATGACCGCAGAACAGAAAGTAAATATCAACAAATTTGCATCACACTTGTTCATTATTAGACTTAGAGAGAAAATGAATTTTTTTTAGATGCATTGTCAATAAATATATACTTGTGTTAGGACTCTGAGCTGAACGAGTTGAGGAAAACCATTGAGCTGCTAAAGAAGCAAAACGCAGTAGCTCAAGCAGCCATCAACGGCGTCATCAACACTCCAGAACTCACCTGCAAGAGTGAGCGCACAGGTGAGGGAGAGAACATCATCAATAAATCCAGACATAAAGAAATACATTACAATCAGATTCAACAAACCCACTACAGCTATAAGTTTGCACAAAATATATGAAGTTTTAAATGTGCTAAATGAGCATCTAAAGGGTTAGTATCTCACCCAAAAATGAAAATGATCCCATCATTTACTCACCCTCAAGCAATCGATGCATTTTTGTAAGAAAAATATCCATATTTATAACTTTATAAACTATAATCACTGGCTTCCGGTAACGGCCGTACACAGTTAGCCTGTATAAATTTCACTTCTACTTTAATAAAATGATGTGTTTTGAGCAATCTGTTGTACATGCTTTTCAGACATTGTGTTCTGATTGGTTGATGATGTATTGTACTGTATTGGTTAGTTTTTCAGTATGAACACTGAATGGCACACTAAAATCTCTGTCCATTTGGCAGGTAATAATGGTTCATCGCCCGGAGCGCAGCCGGACCTGCGCATGCGCAGACAGCACTCATCTGACAGCGTCTCCAGCATCACCAGCGCCACCAGCCACTCCAGCCTGGGCTCCAACATAGACAACCCCGACTCCAACAGCAAGAAGAAGAAGAAGAACTGGGTGAGTCCACACTCCTCTCATCAACATTTAAAGGGATAGTTCACCCAAAAATGACAATTCTGTCATCATTTACTCACCCTCAAGTTGTTCCAAACCTGTATGAGTTTCTTTCTTCAGCTGAACACAAAAGACGATATTTTGAAGAATGTGTGTAACATTGACTTCCATATTTTTTTTCTCTCCATACTATGGAAGTCAATGAGGCCCATCAACTGTTTGGTTACCCATATTCTTTACAATATCTTCTTTTATATTCAACAGAAGAAAAAAACTCATACAGGTTTTTTGAGTGAACTATCCCTTAAATATCGTAAGAAGTGTTTAACCATTGCAAACCTGTGTGCTTCTTCATTCTACCTTTTATTTGTGTCTAACATTTGTCTTTTATGTTTTTGTCTGAAGTTGCTAAAACTTTAAACATGAATAAATACTACTAACAAACACCTAGCTTGATGTTTAACTAAATGCTGATGCTTTTCCTGAAAACTGTATTAAACGAAACATTTAAGGACCTGCCTTTTTGTAGTGGAAGTTAGTTTACCATGCACATAGAGTTTAATATTGTACTTCCTGTTTTGCTGTGTCATGCTGGCTGTAGCTGGTGTCCTGTGCTGGAGGTGACATGTCAGATGATGAATATGAATATGAATATGTATGTTAAATAATAATGACAATAGTTACCCTTGATAGGCTAGCAGTCCTTCTAGGTTGATATACACTACTGTTCAAGTGTTTGGGGTCAGTAAGATTTTTGTTCTTGTTTTGGTAATAATTTTATTTCACAAGGATGAGCTAAATTAAGCAAAAGTGACAGGAAATGTACAATGTTAAAAAGGAAATTTACAATGTTAAAAAGGTATATTTCAAATCAATGCTGTTTCTTTGAACTTTTTGTCAAAGAATCCTGAAAAAATGTATCCCGTTTCTGCAAAAATATTAAGCAGCACAACCGTTTTCAGCATTGATAATAATAATGAATGTTTTCTTGAGCAGCGAATCAGCATATTAGAATGATTTCTGAAGGATCATGTGACACTGAAGACTGGAGTAATGATGCTGAAAATTCAGCTTTGCCATCACCGGAATAAATTACATTTTAACATATATTAAAATAGAAAACATAATATTATTAATATTTCACAGTATTACTATTTTTACAGTTTTGTTTTGTTTTAATCAAATAAATATCCTTGGTGAGCATAAATTACTTTTTTTCAAAAACATGGAAAAAATCTTACCTATCCCAAACTTTTGAACGGTAGTGTACACCAACAGTTTGAGTTAAAATGTTTAGTGTCCAGGTTTGTGTTGTTATTCTTGCTAACAATTATTCTTAGACCGATTTTAGTTGTTTAAATGAGTGATTTAGCTTTGTAGATGCATCACTGTCCTGTTAGCAAAAACAGGCCATATTAGCCTGGTGGTCCAGCTGGTCATCTAGTGTTTTGGAGAATGGTAACTAGCTTAACTAGGTCCCTATCAACTCTTCCTGCAATCGATTTGTGTTCTTGCTTGTGCATTGGTCCTGGTGAGGGCTTTGTGTTGGTCTTGAGGGGTCTTCAGGTGAAACATGGTGATGTAGTTCAGCAAGACTCTCTCAGCTTAGCTGTTCTTCCCGCAGATGTAGTGGTAGACATTAGACAGTGATCTGATAGTGTCATGTGAGCGCCTTGCGGGACACAAACACACACGGCTGAATGTGCTTTTCTGTGTCTCTCTCTGTTTTTTCGCTGTGCTGTCGCTTCATATGGCAGGTGTATGAGGTAAGAGAGTGTGTTCAGGGACTCCTGCACACCTGTGTTGGTTAACCCAGCTTCACTCCGCATCACTACTAACCCTGCTAACCGTTAGATGCACTGCTCCTCAGCTCGCTGTTTTTGTCTCCTTTACACTGTCCTTCCAATCCCCTTTTCCCTCTTTTATCCCTTCTTTGCTTTATATTCGAATTAATGGCCTATAGTGATTCATGAGTCATTGTATTTATTTTAGTGCTGTCAAATTGATTAATCACGATCAATCGCATCTAACATAAAAGTTTGTTTATATAATATATGTGTACATATATAATATATATAATATAATATATTTGTGTGTATAATATGTATATATATATATATATACACATACACATACACAAACACACACATATATATATAAACACAATCATTTATGTTAGAATTGATTAATCGATTTGACAGCACTAATATATTTATACAATTAAGCTAATATTTATTTTAGTACATAGTGTTACACAGGACATCTGCAAAGTCTGCACATTTTTTCCTGATCTGCAAGTCATGGGTTCTTGATATTTGAATTTTTGATTTTATCATCTTGATTATAAACTTCTTGGCTTTTAGTTAGTTTGTACATTGATTATAAATTCCTCAGTGTTGAACTTCTTTTATCAATTATCTTTTATTCGATTATCAATTTCTTGATTTTGAACTTATTTGTTTTTTTATTTGTTCATTTTTATTTTAAACTTGATTTTACATTTCTTGATTTAAACTTTTTGATTATGAATTTTATTTTGAATTTTGGATTTTTTTTTAACAGTTCTGATTAACTTCATTTTGAATGTTTGCATTTTTCATTTTAAACTTCGTTTTGATTTTTTTTCTTGATTATGAACTTTTTAGAATTTTTATTTTTAGTTTAACCTTCTTGATTATGAACTTTATTTTTGATTTTTTTTAAACTTCTTGATTATAAACTTTTTTGTTTTAAATGTCTTTGTTTTAAACTTATTGATAATGTACTTCTTGTTTTTGCAACTATACAGAAATAGATGTAATTGTTTAAAACGGTCAAAATAACATTTTAAACACATTTAGCACATTCAAATCTATGCAAAAAATAACAGATAAAAAGTCTGCTTTATCTTCAAGCTTTGATGTGGATGATGCCCAACCCTACCTTTTTATTTTAGGCTGTTTCTCCCTCCTTTCTTTCTCTCACTGTTTTCCTCCCCTGTTCTCACTGTACTGCTTCTCGCACATACTTTAAGTGCTGCCCAATGGTTTTTCAGTAACTCTGCACTTAATGATCTTCTATTTGTTCTTTTTGTTGTCGTTGCAGCTGCGGAGCTCCTTCAAACAGGCCTTCAGTAAGAAGAAATCACCCAAGTCAGCCTCATCCCACTCGGATATTGAGGAGATGACGGATTCCTCACTCCCTTCCTCTCCCAAACTCCCTCACAACGGCACTGGCACCTCAGCACTGCTGCTCCGCAACACACACTCCAGCTCAATGTGAGTGTGCTTGTGTTACCTGATTATCGACAAGCGTTATTATTGTTAACTACAACTATTAAAACGATTTTTGTTAATTGAAATAAAGGTGAAATCAAATATCAATATTAATCACGACATGTATGCTGTCATTTAGACTGTCAGACTGCCTGGATGGGGAGGCGGAGACTGTGATGCAGCTGCGTAATGAGCTGCGAGAGAAGGAGATGAAGTTGACGGACATTCGACTGGAAGCCCTAAGCTCCGCCCACCAGCTGGACCAGCTGCGGGAGGCTATGAACCGCATGCAGGTGTGAGAATGACCTTCACGTTACCTTCTTGCAGTCCCACGAACCAGATTTATTGGATTTTTAGTAGAAAAAGGAGTGTGACGTTTTATCCCTGTGTGGGTGGTCTGATAGGTGGAGATTGAGAAGTTAAAGACGGAAAATGATCGTCTTAAGTTGGATAGCCAAGCCAGTGGGAGCAGGGCATCCTCTCAAGTGTCCGTCTATAACCCAACTCCGACCCCGACGCCTGGCCTGTCTCAACACGGCCTCAACCTTACAGAGTCCACCAGCTTCGGTACAAGCATGTTGTTTTTTTTGTGAAAATACTTATTGTGTTGCTCCCTAAAGGTTGTTTTGTAGCTGTATGTGAGGAAAAATCATAAAAGCGCATTACAGATCTAGTCCGTCTTCTTTTAGACATGTTGCTGGATGACTCTGGTGGAGACGGAAGCTCTCGTAAAGAGAGCAGACATGTGAAAATAGTTGTCAGTCTTCAAGAGGACGTCACGTGGAAAGAGGTCAGTTCTCCCGCTTTTTTTGCAGGAAGATAAAAAAAATGATGATTTTGTTTTAATGATGTGTCTTCTGTCTCCCACAGGACAGCAGGACTCGAGACTTCCTGATCGGCTGCATCGGTGTCAGTGGAAAAACCAAGTGGGATGTTCTTGATGGTGTTGTACGCCGCTTGTTTAAGGTAAATTAATTTGCATACATCATCAACACATTTGTTGATAATGAGTGGTTTACATTCAGAAACATTAGACAGTGATTCATTAAACTTTTAATTAAAATTAATTTATTTATTTTTTCTTTTTGAGTATGGGTACTTATTCTGTTGCGAAGTCTCTTTTTACTTCAGACAGACTTTTTCATCGAGGTATTTAACATGAAGTGCTTTGCAAAAAGTGCTCTAGTTTAATTTATGAAAGATGTGACAAGATACAGTATTATCCAACCACACTAAAGCAACTTAAAGGGATAGTTCACCCAAAATGAAAATTCTGACATCATTTACTCACCCTCAAGTTGTTCTAAACCTGTATGAATTTCTTTCTTCTGCTGAACAGAAAAGAAGATATTTTGAATAATGTTGGTAACCTAACAGTTGATGGCCCCATTGACTTACATAGTATAGAAGAAAGTCAATGGGAACCAGAAACAGTTTGGTTACTTCAAAATATCTTCTTTTGTGTTCAGCAGAAGAAAGAAATCAATACAGATTTGGAACAACTTGAGGGTGAGTAAATGGTGACAAAATTTTAGTTTTTGGGTGAACTATCCCTTTAAGACAGGTAAGTTTAAGTAGTGCGTTTGTTTAAATTTGCTCATTTCCTGACCAATAATTTGAGGTTAAGACAAGTAAAAGCTTAGTATTTAGCCATTTTGGGCTTGCCCAGGAGTGTATAACAGAATGCAACCCTCCAAGTATTAGTTGATGACTGTTAAATTTGATTATCTGATTGTCTCTCTGTAGGAGTATGTCAGGCATGTTGATCCGGTCAGTCATCTGGGTCTGGGTTCAGACAGCGTGGAGGGCTATCGTATTGGAGATGTGATCCGGTCCAGCAGGGCAGACACGCCTGAACTCCTGCCGTGTGGATACCTCGTGGGAGAGAATGACACAATCAACATCTCGCTGAAAGGTTCACACAATCAGAAAAAGTTTTATTTGTTATCATTATTTGTCAATGTTGTTCCAAATTTCTGTTGTTGTTAACAATTGTGCTTGTTTCTCTCATTTCAGGTGTGAACTCTCAGTCCCAGGATTCTCTGGTCTTCGAGACGTTGATTCCCAAACCCATGCTCCAGCGCTACGTGTCTTTGATCCAGGAACATCGCAGGATCATCCTGTCAGGCCCCAGCGGCACTGGAAAATCCTACCTGGCCCACAGACTGGCGGAGCATCTGGCGCTGCGAGAGGGCAAACTGCCCAATGAGAGCAACATCGTCACCTTCAACGTCGACCATAAATCCAGCAAGGTGAGAGTTTTCTTTTTCTTTTTCTTTTTCTCAAAAATGCAGGTTTGTGAGCCATGTTGTTTAAATCTGCTCTCTCTAGTTTCTAAAAGAGCAAGGAATATCCACCAAGCTTTTTTTATCTCCAAAATGTAAAAGAAAAATTATTAGCTAACAAGATTTGAGCTGAAGTCTAGAAATCCTTATACACTGAATTGTAAAGATGTATATATTTATTTTCTAGGAGTTGCGTCAGTACTTGGCAAATATAGTGGAGCAGTGCAGCGCTGACGGACAGGAGACCGAAGCCCCTCTTGTGCTCATTCTGGACAACCTTCATCACGTCAGCTCATTGGGAGAGATGTTCAACGGCCTGCTTAACTGCAAATACCAGCGCTGGTGAGTCTGCATTTCGTATTTTTTTTTATAAATTCACAACCATTGTTTGGAGTTTTTTCAAAAAAAAAAAAAAAAAAGGAATTAAAACTTTTATTCAGTAGGGACACATTAAAGTGATCAAAAGTGAAAGACATTAATAATGTTACAAAAGATTTCCATTTCAAATAAATGCTGTTCTTTTGGGGCCCTATCATACACCCGGCGCAATGCGATGCCAGGCGTGATGCAGGTGTTTTTTGCTAGTTTCATCCTGGCGCAGTTATCATTTTCACATCCAGCCCTAACCACTGTAACCACTCGCGCCCATCTGTTCGCCCATGGGTGTGCTGGTCTGAAAACGAGGTGTGTTCAGGCGCATTGTTGGCTCGTCGCTTTTTTGGGGCAACTGAAAACGACTGCGCCATTGACCAACAAAAAACTGGTCTAAAGTCAATAGCGCAGTATTTTTTGTGTTATTTAATGAGCACGTTAGTAATATGTACCTATAGGCTGGTGCACAGCGCGCGTACACTCTGCTTATTACACACACAGGGACGCGCAGCAGCA
Source organism: Coreius guichenoti (assembly GCA_039654105.1). Classification (NCBI taxonomy): domain Eukaryota; kingdom Metazoa; phylum Chordata; class Actinopteri; order Cypriniformes; family Gobionidae; genus Coreius; species Coreius guichenoti. The sequence continues at coordinate 46,839,020 of CM077168.1, forward strand.
CACAAACATTTTTAAATATTAAAAATAAAAGACTAATTCCTCTCTGGAGAAGCGTTCAGTCTTTCCGCTCGCAAATTCCGCCGTGTAAATAGCGAATCCACCATGGTGCAAGCACAACTGAAGAATGCAGGGAATGGGAGATGAGACTCTGATTGGTTTATTGCACGTTACGCCCTAAACACACCCATGACTCATTAAGAGACTAGGTACAACCCTTTTGGACCATGCGCCTGGCGTGCAGACCTTTTTTTTCTGTCGTTAAACTAGCAAAAGTGGATTCGGACACGCCCTAAGAGCACCTGCGCCATGCGCTTCAGACCATGCGCTCAGATCCTTAAAATAGGGTCCTTGAATTTTCTATGGAATCCTGGAAAAAAAAATCACAATTTCCAAAAAATATTAAGTAGCATATCTGTTTTCAGCATTGATAATAATAATAATAACAATAATAATAATAATAATAAATGTTTATTGAGCAGCAAATCAGCATATTAGAATGATTTCTAAAGGATCATGTGACACTGGAGACTGGAGTAATGATGCTGAAAATTCAGCTTTGATCACAGGAATAAATTAAAATTTTAAATATATTCAAATAGAAAACAGTTATTTTAAATTGTAATAATATTTCACAATATGACTGTTTTACTGTATTTTTTATCAAATAAATGCAGCCAATATTTTGAACAATAGTGTGTATTTTATAGGTGACTGTATATCAAAGACATATGAAATATTGCATGGTGTTCCACAAGGATCAATCCTTGGTCCTGTTTTTTCATTATACATGCTCCCTTTGGGCAGCATAATTCAGAAATACAACATGAATTATAATTTTTATGCTGATGATATACAGTTATATATTTCAGTTGAGTTCAGAGACACTGTTGTATTAGAGAGGTTGTCTGACTGTCTGTCCAGCATTGAAAAGTGAATGAACACAAATTTTTTAAAATTGAACGAAGACAAAACTGAAATTCTTACTGTGGGCCCAAAACATGAGCGGGAGAGGATAGAAGATGGATTGGGTTCCTTAGCCCTACAATCTAAGAAAGAAGTAAAGAATCTGGGTGTCATTTTGGACTGTGACCTGAGTTTTAAGTCTCATATTAATCAAGTGACAAAAACTTTTATTATCTGAGAAATATTGCCAAGATTCGTCCTTTTTTATCCTTGGATGGTGCTAAAAAACTCATTCACGCTTTTATCTTCTCTCATCTTGATTATTGTAATTCTATGTACACTGGCTTACCTAAGGGTTCTATAGCGAAGTTACAATTGATACAAAATGCAGGGTTGATTTTAAGGTTATTTTATTGGTTTATAAAACACTGCATAATCTGGCACCTTTATACATTTCAGACTGTCTGTCAAGATACGTTCCAAATCGTAGTTTGAGATCCTCTAGCGCTAATCTTCTGGCACATTATACAGTAATTCATAAACGATCTGGTGGTACTTCTTTTAGCCACTATGCTCCAAAACTTTGGAATCCCCTACCAAATGAAGTGAAAGTCATATTTTTAAAAGGCGGGTTAAGACATATCTTTTTAAAGTTGCTTATCAGTATAACAATATGGTGTGAAGTTTTTATTTTACTGTTTTATTATTTATTGCTTTGTCAGTTTTATCATTGATATTGAGGTGACATTGTATTGCAAATTTCTTTATTTTACATTTTAAACCTTTCTGTTTTTGAATATTTTTATATTGACTTTGTGTGAATTTGTATTCCCATTATTTGTTTTTATGCTTGTGAAGCACTTTGAGTTGCATTTCATGTATGAAAAGTGCTATACAAATAAATGTTTATTATTATTTATATAATTTGTATTAATAAAAATATCATGTGTTTATGTACACACTATACAATATCACACTACAGTCAATGTACAACATACACATGAACACAACAAGTGAGTATACAATTAAAGGTTTCATTTTGTCTCTCTATATTTGCAGCCCGTATATAATCGGCACGATGAGTCAGGCGACATCTTCTGCTCCAAACCTGCAGCTTCATCATAACTTCAGGTACAAAACTGCTCTCTATTTTGGTCTTGAATGAACACTGAAAAGGATACCTTAATGGGGAAACTGCTGTGGAGTGACCTCTAGGTGGCGCCATGAGCTATTGTTGACAGCAGTGATGAGATTCTAATACAAGTCTTGTTCATTAACATCTAAATGGATAGATAGATAGATAGACAGACAGACAGACAGACAGACAGACAGACAGACAGACAGATAGATAGATAGATAGATAGATAGACAGACAGATAGACAGACAGATAGATAGATAGATAGATAGATAGATAGATAGATAGATAGATAGATAGATAGACAGATAGATAGATAGATAGATAGATAGATAGATAGATAGATAGATAGATAGATAGATAGACAGATTTTTTTAATTAATATCTTCTAAGGCAGTGATAATGCTAACATGAGCAACATGTGATTTCCATTACAGATGGGTGCTGTGTGCTAATCACATGGAGCCAGTAAAAGGTTTCCTGGGCCGGTTTCTGAGGAGGAAGCTGATCGAGACAGAGATCGGAAGTCGAATGCGGACTCCGGAGCTGGTGAAGATCATCGACTGGATCCCTCAGGTCTGGCACCACCTCAACCGCTTCCTGGAGGCTCACAGCTCCTCTGATGTGACCATTGGTACGGAGATAAACCACCATACTGAAACCAAATATTAACAGACCGTTCTCAGTGTTACTAATTTGCTCCAGAAGTGTTTAATTTGAGTCTCATGTTTCTTCGTCCAGGTCCACGTTTGTTCCTGTCATGTCCGATGGATGTGGACGGTTCTCGTGTTTGGTTCACTGACCTGTGGAACTACTCCATCATCCCCTACATGCTGGAGGCTGTGAGAGAAGGTTTACAGGTACCATTTGCCCTCTTGTATAGTAAAATCTACCTTTTCCCCAGACACTAATATCTTTTGTTAATAATTTAACTGTGAAAGTTACCTCACACAACGTTATAAGTCCATTATCAAACCCATAGTTTTTTCTCCCTTTTGTGTATCTTTCATGATAGATAGAAACAAACCGTTTATTGTTTGTTTGCATTTGTTTAGCTGTATGGACGCAGAGCAACATGGGAGGATCCTGCGCTGTGGGTTCTGGAAACCTTTCCATGGGCAGCATCTCATCAGCATCCTGATTGGCCAGCTTTGTTGCAGCTCCGCCCAGAGGACGTGGGCTTTGATGGATACTCCGCCACCAGAGAGGGCCTTAACAAACAGAGCACACAGAGTGACAGTGATGCCGACCCACTGGTGAGTAACGCAAACAGATAAAAGCATTCGTTTAGTGAACCCATCAACTCTTACTGTTCTCAAATGGTTTTATGTTTACAAAAATATACTATTTGCTGCAGTAGTTTATTAAATTTAAACTTTAAGTTGGTGACATAATAAAGAAGAAAATTGGTCTTGGAAGGATTGCTCAAGAAAATCTATGATTGAAAATAATTTATACACATAATAATTGAAATAATAATAATAATAAATAAATTCATAAAAATTCATAAATTCATAAATAAATAAATTCATAATAATAAATTAATCAGTGGTTTATTCTACATAAGGTTGGGACCACCTCATCATGCTCACCATGTTGAAATCATGTGGCCTGTCGAATACAACTTATTTATTTTTATAACTGAGATTAAATAATAAGAATAAATTAATCATGGGCAAAATCAGCAAACAGAGTATGCCACTCAAGTGTTATTTTAGTATTGTTTATGTAGTATTATTAATGTATGTATTATTATTATATATTATGAATTATTATATTTTATGTTTTATTTAAGTATTTTTCTTTATATTTTGAATATAAGTTTTTTTTTTTAATTTTATAATTTTAGTTTAAGTTTTAGTAATTTTGTTAAGTGCTTTTGTCATTTTTAGTAGTGTTTTTCTTCAATATTTCTATTTAGATTTCATTTATTTTTTATTTGTTTTAGATATAGTATTTGTAGTACTTAATTTTTTTTAAAGTTCATGTTTTCATATTTATATTTTATTTTAGTTTTATTATTTTTTATTTAAATTAATGAAATAATTGTTAAATGTTTCAATGAACAATAACACTGATGTCACTATAATGGCATTGGTTACTTCTGTTATTATACATCCACACCAGTAGGTGTTTTATGACAAAAAAAAGAAGTATATTCGTTGACATTGATATACTTTGAGATTTGGTAGGGTAACTAACAAAAAATGGTAAAGCGCAAAGTTTTTTACGGAAAACGGTATTATATTTTAGATTTAGTCATTTCTTTATACTTGACATACAGCAACATGTTTAATATCTTAGATTCCTTCTCAAACATATATGATGGCATCTGTCCTGACTGTTATTTGCGTGTATTCTGTGAACAGATGAACATGCTCCTGCGTCTAAAAGAGGCGGCCAGCTGCTCCAGCCCGCAGAGTTACGACAGCGACTCCAACAGCAACAGTCATCATGACGATATCCTGGACTCTTCGCTGGAGTCCACACTATGATCCCGCCTGATCCGTTATGCCATTTAATTCCTTAACTGTTATGCCAGCTGAGGCAGCAAAATCAAGACTACATGAAATCACAACGGGTGCTGGTAACCCAAATAAAGAATGACGCTTCATATATAAAAAGATATATATAAAGAAATCTATATACGGCAAAACTTAACGGCACTTCGAGCTGCCTCGTGTAAACCATTTTACATAAACAAAATCAGTTTGTCCCAATTTTTACCTCAAAAGTAAAAGTGCAGTCACAGAAATTCTGTCTTTTGTCAATAGTGTAGCGACGTATGAAGTACAGTTCACACGTCATGTGACCAACTTTTACCCGTTGCTAAATCTTTCGCCTTCACACAAAATTACAGATTGTGTGGATTCCTATTGAAAGAGTGGATTTCGCCTGCAAAAATTTGCCGAACATCTATAAATGTGACCGCACCTTAACAGTTGGAGAAACTTTGGCGCACAATGCAATGCTCGTTTGATTTACTACCCTCTACTGGTGAAATGGAGGAGTTCCATCTTTAGACCACCACCTTGGCGTCAGCATCTCGTCCATTCATCGACCATCGCTTGAAAGAACATCGACTTTCCCACTATTGATGGATTTGCTCATGACTTTACAAAACCAGCTTGATCGGATGCTGACCATTGTTTCATGTTTAACATGATAAAGATATGGATGAAATAGCGTGGTGCTACACTTTTAAGTTTAGACTTATTTATTGTGACAATTGGGAAAAAAAAGAATACCTCGTTTACCATCTGGGACGTGCTTTTGTTTGCCCTTCTGCATATTGTCTTTTTTTTTTTAAACCACCTGCTGACCGCATGATCCAGTGTTTTACTGTAGCACAAAGCCTATCTATCTATTTTTTACACTCGATCGCTCTCTGTTTTTGGTGCTGAATGGAATCTGGTGCCTTACTCCATTTTGTAAAGGAAAACGGCACTATGTTTTATACTTCCGAAAAATGCTGATTTTATTACGTTTCGTAATTGAGCTACAGGGCTCTGCGCTACTCTTTGAGTTGGCCTATAATAAACAGCCTCATAGTCATCATATCATATCAGAGGTACAGCAATGTGTGGTTTGGAAAAGAGGACGTGGATAAAGGGAGTCTCCATCTGTTTTGACATTTGTGTAGTTTTTTTGCTCAGCTACACAGGCAGTTAAAAGAGATTTCTAACATCACTTTCTTGAAAACTTTCAAACTGATTGATCGAAAAACGATGCATTGTTCCTTTTATATATACGTGAAATACATATAATCACTACTGGCAAAGTGAATCTCGAGTGCTTAAGCTGTAAGGCTTTGCTTGGTGCTTAAAGACCTTCTCAAAAACATCTTGGCAAAAGCACAGTGTGCTGCAGGAGAAATCCTTCATAATTTGGTGTATGAGTATTACCTCATTGACCATTTTGGCCTTTATCATGTACATATCTTGCATTCAATGTGAAAGAGTAACAAAGTCCACATAGACATTGGATTAATAATATACTGTATTTGCTGCTTCATAATGCAAGGATGCTTCTGTACATAAAATTTTATCTTTGATTCTCTATAAAGGAACATTATTTGGATGGATAGTGAGTTTCCTTACATGGGAAAGCATTATATATGAGGCTATTCAGTGTTTTCACCTTCTTTACGTTGTCTAATGCTGTTTCAATGGCACTACAGGGTTTTAGTTACAACATCGCTTCCATTTCACTCCAGTGTATGATTCCTGTCATCGATCCTATGCAACATCATCGTGGATTTAAAGCGGAAGCCAAATATCGAAGCTCTGTAATGCTGTCAGCACTGCCAATACATTGTGTGTACACTGTGTATATAATTTGTGAATAATTTTAGGATATGTGCCTAATATTCTTTGATGGATTATGATGATGATGATGATGATGATGAAGTCATTTTAAGCACAAATGTTGTATGTGATTGTTGTAACTGAAGTGGGAGGGCTATAATCGAATGGAACTCATGTCACTGAATGTGTACTTTGCTGAAGCATTGTTTCTTGCTGTAATATATCAATGTAAATATTTGACTACCCTGCAGGCTGCATTTTGCTGAATAATCTTTTTCTAGCCATTTATAACACTGCTCGGAAATATGGAATATTTTGTGTACAGTGTCTTTTTCATCGTAACAGTCGTCTAGGTTCCCATGGATGATCTGTGAAACACAGACGACCCACAAAGATTTACTGATCACGTTACCAGTTCTAAATTATTTGTAATTCAATAAACCTAATAATTATTTAATATTTAATTAATTGTTCATTCATGTTTACATGGCTTCATGCAAGCACAGAAATTATCCAAGAAATAAATTCATTTCATTTTGATATCCACGTTCCATTAAATCATTACATTAACAAAAAAAAACAACAAAAAAAAGAGTAATACAACAAAAGCAATAATTTAACAGTTAACAGAAACACAATCCTCTCATTTCTTTATGGCATCAATTTGTTGGCATCAGTTTTTATCAAATATATTAATTTATGAGTAAATTAAAGGGGACATATTATGCCCATTTTCACAAGATGTAATATAAATCTCTGGTGTCCCCAGAATGTGTCTGTGAAGTTTCAGCTCAAAATACCCCCCAGATCATTTATTATCATTTACTCAGAGTAGCTTAGGATACTCTGTCAACAACAAAACAAATCTCACTCAGCCAAAATGTCAGAAATAACCAGTTGTGGAGTGTAGCCTTACATGTTTGAACCGGAGTTGGACACTGATGAGAGACTCAGGAAGAGATTGCAACTTTTAGACTGCACCTGGATGTTTCTGAATGGTTAGTGGATACATTTATGTAACGTTTACGTTGATTCAACTCATCGACTAGCATGTACCGCCATGTTAATCTATACATTGTTGTATAGGTGCTCGTGTGGGAATGTAACATGTCCGTCACCTGACTATACAATACATAATAAATCTGCGTTAATGAATTATGCAGACGGTGAGCATTTTCGGGATAAAGCTAACGACATAGCTCTAGTCTCTGTGAATACAGTCAGAGACTATGGTAATTTTAGCCATATTAGCCCTACAGCATTCTAGAAAGCTCATTCAGAAAGGAAATTTGCAAACATTCACAAAATATGAAGTGCCATCGTTACTTGTTCTGGATATGAAGTTAGAGCACGAAGCGTTTGTATTGACCCATCCTTCAGAAACAACTTTTTCGCAAATCCAGCGTTGTACTGACCCTCGTTGGTGGAGCGGTCATGCGTAAAATGATTTGCGCAAATATATAACATTTTACCAACAATCTTAGTTTGGCACATTTCCTTCAAAGATTAAATTTAACCAGAGTGTCCTCAGTGGCTTGGATGCCGGGAGTCTATGAAGACTCGTATGTTCGTTGGCACATCCAACAACAGAACATTTGTAATGTTTTTTGGCGCAGACACTGTAATACTCTAGCTAGCTGATACAGCGAGTAAACAGAAATGGTCTCTGTGCTTCTCACTCACTAAAGGGTGTGTCTATGCTAAAAGGGCAGATCATTAACAGTCATGGGCAGGGTTTCCCTACTCTTACATAGGTGTAGGGGGAAATCTGGAACAGCGTATTATAAGAGATTGATAATGATTGATGAGGATTATAAAAAAGTATTGGGTGGATTTTTACCATTATAGGCTAGTTGTTTATACACACTGTGGACACACATCTGTTTGCATAATAGGTCCCCTTTAAGGTCTGTAGGCTAAGGGATTAATATAACAGTAAGGGATCTTTTAGTTTTGGTTTTAAATGGCTAACATGCTGCTAAATACAGCGGCTGTCTGAAACATCAAGAACATGCCCTTATACTTCTAAATACTCATAGGAAATTCAAATTCTTTCTAACCCATGCTAATTCTATTCCCAGTTTTTGGACGACAAACTGACCAGCTCTAAGTAATGACCCTTTAGTTCTTTGGGAATTTATTCCAAATGATTACTCGAGTAATCTCAGGCATTCATACAATGTTCACCTGTATCACTGAGTAAAAAAAATTGGAATTATATATTATTGAAGTAAACATAGGCCTATAGGTGATGGGGCTTCGCAGTCCTGAAGCTGTCTCTAATTGATCAGTTAAGATGGGTCTAAATAATTACTGTGCTATTTTAATTAACCCTAACCCCCTGTGTATTTCAATGACTAGGTGTAAATTATTGAAAACACTGCAGGGACTGTAAATGGCGTTGACACGTAGCCAACACACACCAAATTCCATCTTTGTGTTTTGTTGGATCGGTGTGTTAATTCTATTGGTATTTGTTGGGTAAGTATGAACATGACGTGTTTCCCAATCCATTGCTAGTAGTTGCAAATATTGAAAGGTATCAGATTCGCTCATTCGGAAACGATACAGCTCGAGGATCAGAGACAGTATTGAAGAGTTTGGGGGAATTTATTGATTTAGAGTAGACGTATACCTCTGTTACAATTGATCTGTTGTGTTTATTAATCTTATTTACACATAATGTTTTTTTTTGCGTTTAAAAACGCGAGACGCAGGGTGTAATAAACACTAGTGATCCGACACTCGAAGCCAATAGTTTCACATTTAGTATGCAGATTTATTATTTTAGTAAACACAACAACCCATTTTATTTTCACACCACATGCTTTGTAGAGAATTATGGCAATGGCACATATCCATCACCTCACAGCAAGTAAACACATAGAATAAATGTTTTAATCTTAAGCACATACAATAAAATGAACATTGAGCAGTTCGTGTCATTTTACATATTCATATGTAGGCCTATTGTTAAATTTAAGGATGGGCGTGACACCTTCAAAGGTAATTATAAAATTATAAAATATAAATATAAAAGTATTATAGCAGTTCTTTAGATGCATCCAGTGTTTAGAACCATTTATTTTACAGAGCATATTTCATACTGCCTTTTGTTAAGATTCTTACAATACAATTAAACAACACAGACAATTGTACATAAATTACCTATACTTGCATGAGTTTATATAAGCATTGAGATCATTCTAATAAAAAACAGAAACCGATGCACAGTCTCGGATACATATTTTAGTTTCACCAGTAAATGGCGTGCGTTATGTTTTGTTTACATTTAATTTTGTCATGTTTAACTTAATATCAAGATATAATAATATACAAAATATACAGAAAATAATATACACCTGAAATGAAACAGAGTACTAACAAATCCCAATACAATTAAAACAGAACTAGTTTTGTGAAATGTTTAGTGTTACAATTTTGTATTTACATTGCCATCTACAAGTAGGTCTTATCTAAGGGTCTAGAAAGCAGGTTAATGTGCTTTATACAGTATACAGATATATCTCATAAAATGTGAGAGAGATAGAAGATATGACCTCATGGTTGATTTTAACCTCTAATGATGATGCTCGAGGTGCTTGGAAGTACAGTATCTCCTAAATAGCTGGGCATTCCAACTTGAGCAAATGTATACTTAATCGTTGCTTAATCGTTTTCTTTGTTTTGCATATTTAGCAATTCCATGCCAGGGATACAGGTCTGTTGGTTTTCTTTCCAGACCATTTTCACCTAGAAAAAACTGCCAAAGACAGTTCTGTGCATGTCAAAATCTTCCAGGGTCTACTAAATATCCTCTGTGTTTTAGTGTATTATTCCAAAAGGGCTCATCAACAAACATAAGTTAATTCTTAGGCTTTCAAATTGACTGAAAAACCCTTTCATTCAAATAAAAAAAATTCAAATACAGTTTTTTCCCCTCTTCTTCCAGAAAAACACCTGCTGTATTAATGATTTTGTCATCACACGCCATCCTTACTCCTTTTGATATTGGGTCAAAGTGATCAATTTGATCACGGCTAGGTAAATACCAGATAATTTCTTTACCCCTGAGATCCATTTTCTCAATTGAGTGTTTCAACATATTTAAGCAAGGATCGTAAGGGTTCTCCAAGCTTTCAGTATTCAGAAACCACCCATCGAAGTTTAACTGGTGGGCAATGTCCACTAGTTTCTGTAGGTTCTCCAGTTTTGCCAGTTCTTCAGTGTCATTCACATTTCCCCCAAGTCCCAGAGGAGGCCAAATATGCCTACCCCATTCCTGTGTGCCTGATCAATCCAAGCTGGATCCGGGGCAAGTACTGTTCCTTCACGATGTGACCCACCAAAGAAGACAAACTCTTTGATATACTGCCAGTAATCAAATCTTATCCTATTTTTCTCTGTAATATCCTGAGCAACCCTTTCACAGGTTGGCCTTGCTCTGTATATTAAGCTGAAGTCTTGGTGCATGGTTTCATGTTCTTCTCTTGACCACACATCAGTTTGAAGGGGTTCTGTTGAAGGACGTAAGTAGTCCTCAGAGAAAGTCTGTCCCTCAGAATAATCTTTCAGTTCTGAGAAGTCATTAACAGCATTTCTTCTAGAGTAGGCATCTCATCATAAAGTACTGTTAGTGCCTCTTGATCTGTGATTTGTTCCAGTTGGTAGTTTACATTGCGTGGTAAATGAGTCCAGTAGAGTTGAGCCACAATGAAATGGATGAGCAGGAGGTCTGCCATCTCTGCTCCAGCAATATGCAGAAGTGCCCTGGAATTCAGTAAAACATTGCCCATTTATTTTGCCTTTTTGAAATTCTTTCGCTGGCTATGAAATCACCGTCACCTTAATAAAAAACACCCCTGATTGTAACAGCCTTTTTTAATTGCATGGCATAATATTCCTTCCTGCTGTGTTCATCTTGTGCACAAAAAATGTACCAGTGGTCACGGTTTTGCCCTATTCTCACCCACACTGGAATTATGTAATTGTCACTTTTGTTTCTAAAATGTATTTATTTCATGATATTGTAACCCCAAGGCAATCAACTTCTGAGAGCAAGTATACATCCCACGAATAAAGAAATCTGTCTGGTTTTGGAGGCTCTTTGCCTTGATTTATACTATCCATCTTTAGCTATTCTACAGCCAAATATGTCTATGCTTTCTACTGTGAAATGCTGGTTTACACTTTGGATAATCCCCGTGAGTTTACAGCTGTAACAATTTATGAACTCAGTCGATGTACGTTGCTCCCCTTTTAGATATTGAATGGCTTTGTGGAAAGCTTGGAGAGCCTCTTCATCAGAAGCATTGTAATGTTTGTTTCAAAACATGAAAGTCTGAGCTGCAAGTAGTACCACATCAGGGGATAATGATGAGATGTCACAATCATCACTTGATTTAGCAGCTTCCCAATAATCTATATTTCCTTTCATAGCTTCAAGCAATTCGTTTACAATTCGATTCGGAGATGTATAAAAAGAATCAAGAAAGAAGGAACGCAATGGTGGAGGATGAGATTCCTCATAGTCAATAACAGCCTGGATTTTTTCTTTTGCAGTACCCTGACATCGCAAACCATAACCAAGTGCTTCCTCAGAGAATGATAGCAAGATACCAGATTCATTAAAAGGCATGTCAGGAATGCATTTTTTGAGCTCTGAAACCCAGATTTGAGCTTCTGATCATTTCATGTTTGGGTCCATATACTTCATGACAGTAGCCAAGTTCATGAAGGACACTGGTTCATTGTTTTCTGCCATTCCGGCTATTTTCTTAAATGCTTGGTATATACCTACCTATGAAAAAAAAAAGCATTTGTATTGAGTTACATAGAAGTAGGCTTAATGCTTTCAAGTTCAACAGAGAAGAACTGTCTAGTAAAATCCTCTATTGTTAGGTTAAAACTCTGAATAGCACCTGCTTATGCAATTGGGTTTGTGTGTTATTTTAGTCAGCGGCAGACAAAATGTGATTAGTTACTTACTGTTGTTAAGTTCTTGCAGAAGAGGTGGCTCAAGTCAAGACCACAAACTGACAGGTTCTGTAAGCTGCACTTTTTGCTGCACGCAATGCTGATGTTTACAATGCTCATTAGAAATGGCTCTAAAAGAATGAAATAGACCTCTATACTGTGCTACAACAGTTTTTCAGATGGTGAAGAGAAAGCTATCCTTCTTAGAATTAACAAATATAATACATTTAAATCTAAATGTCAGCTCAGATAGTATAATAATAATTATTATAATAAAATATCAACAGTGTAAAGTGTAATCTTGTACCTCTAATAAATGCTGGGTTAAAAACAACCATATCTGTTGTTTATTAAATGAACAGTCTACTGGAGTCTACTGTCGAATGGTCAAGAATTTAAAGGATTTCTTGAGGGTTTAGAATGTAAACCTGATATAATATGTGTTGAAGAGACATGGCTTAAACCTAATTTAGATTTTGTGATACAGGGATATGTGTCCATAAGAAGGGATAGAGAAGGGGGTAATGGGGGAGGATGTGCTACTTTTGTTAGGCAAGGTGTTTCATATAGAGAAATAGAAAAAGGGAAAGAGTTGGAGTATGTAGTTGTTGAAGTGTGGTTAGGGGATGGTAGGTTGGTTATTGTGAATTTCTATAATCCATGTCAGAGATTGGAATTGGAAAAATTGGAGGCAATAAAGGGACTAGATAGTAGAAGAATCATTTGGTGCGGTGATTTTAATGCTCATAGTACTCTTTGGGGAGGGGAAAGGATGGATAGGAATGGTTTGATAGTGGAGGATTTGATGGATACCTTGGGACTTGTGTGTTTAAATGATGGGAGTTTTACGAGGGTTAACTGTAGTACAGGCAGTGAATCATGTTTAGACTTGACATTAGTGTCACAGTCCTTGGCAGGTATTTGTTTGTGGGAGGTTATGAATCAATCAGCTGTTGGAAGTGATCATTACCCCATTTTATGTAGAGTAGGTAATGAAAGCAGGGTGGTATTAGAAGATATATTAGAAAGGTGGGTATTTGGAAAAGCAGAGTGGGATAAATTTAGAGAGATAAGTGAAACAAGTTTTAAAAATATAAATAGAGAGCAGGACATAGAAATATTTAATGAAAATGTGAGAGGGGAGTGAAAATGCTAATCAGACAATTTTAAGAAAAGAAGCTATGAAAAGGCGGAAGTTAGTTCCGTGGTGGAACGATGAGTGTAGTGAAGTAACAAGGAAACGCAATAAGGCTTTTAAGGTATTAAAAAACACTCATAATTTCCAACATTTTATAGAATATAAAAGAATGCAAGCAGTGGTTAGAAAGACTATTAAAGAAAATAAAAGGAAGTATTGGAGAACATTTTGTGACTCAATAGGGAGAAGCACACCAATTGAGAAAGTCTGGGGAATGATAAAGAAAATGAGTGGAGTAAGACGGGAGTGGGGGTACCCAGTATTGGAAAATGGGGGTGGTGGTGGCTAGTAAAGATAGAGAAAGCAGATATGTTAGCTAAAGCATTGGTTGAGGTTCACAGTTCTAGAAATATGTCAGAAGAGGGGAAAAGGGGAAGACAAAAAAACAAGTGAAGAAAATAAAAAATTGCTGGAAAGAGAAGAAGAGAGGGATGATGCTATTAACTCTCCTTTCACATTAGAGGAATTGAAACGGTCCATCTGTAAATCAGGATTAACTGCTCCGGAAAAAGATCAAATCTGCTATACCATGTTGGAACATATGTCAGATGTAGATTTACATAACAAGGTTTGGCAGGAAGGGAAATTACCAGGATGTTGGAAACAAGCAGTTATAGTACCCATCAGGAAACCAGGGAAAGATCCCATCAATCCATCTAACTATAGACCAATAGCATTGACATCTCACATGTGTAAAATAATGGAACGTATGATTACAGACAGATTAACATATTATTTGGAAGCAAGGAATATTAGGTCAAAATATCAAAGTGGATTTAGAAAAGGTAGGGGAACAATGGATCCAATAGTATGTCTAGAATCAGAGGTGAGGAAGGCACGAGGGAATAAAGAGGTAGTGGTAGCAGTGTATTTTGATGTGGAAAAAGCGTATGATTTACTATGGAAAGAGGGATTATTGATTAAAATTAATAGATTAGGAATATCAGGAAAAATGTTTAGATTGGTGAAGGAATTTTTATATGGACTGCCCGTCTCTCTCAGGCGAAGACAAGGCACGCGGGCTCCGGGCTGACGTGAGCTCACTAGCCTCGGTGTACTCAGCCCTCTGGCTCCGCAGTTTTTTCAGTCTCGTCTCCGCCCATCCACTTCCCATCCGTTTTTTCAGTCTCGTCTCCGCCCATCCACTTCGCACGCGCTCTCCACCATTGACGGCGCTGTCGAAAAGGGCTACGAGAAGCTTCCTCCGCTCGAGGAAACGGTAGCAGCGCACCTCTGCCCGCCCTCCGCGATAGGCTGGAAGCCTAAGATCGCCCACCCTTCCAAGCCCTGCCATACAACGTCAGCCTTGGCGAATAGGGCTTACGCTTCCGCCGGCCAAGCAGGCTCTGCCCTCCACTCGAGGCTTTCCGTGACCTCCGAAGCGCCACAGACCTGGCCCTTCGTGCCACTAAAGCCACCGCCCAGGCCATAGGCAGGTCCATGGCCAGCCTTGTAGTGTTGGAGCGCCACCTGTGGTTAAACCTCACGGAGATCAAGGAAGCCGATAAGACCGCCTTCCTCGACGCTCCAATCGCTCCAAACAGCCTATTCGGCCCCGCGGTGGATGGTTTTGCAGAACGCTTCACCACGGCTCAGAAAGCGTCCCAGGCAATGCGACATTTCTTGTCGAAACGATCCAGCTCTGCCTCCTCAGTTCGCCCGAGAGCGCCAAACCAGCAGCAGCAGCAGCAGCACAGGACGGCGCCCGCGCCCGCGCAGCCCCACCCACCGCACGATCAGCGTCAGTGTCAGAGTCAGACGAAGCGCTTCCCTCCTAAGCGTCAGGGACCCCGGCCTAAGATAACGCTGGACCCTGAACACAGGAAGCAGTCCTGATTGGCTGGTCAGGAAGAGAGGAGGGTTGAGTCCCGCCCAGGCTGGTCCGCCCCCCAAAAAGCTCAGCGTTCTCTCCCAGCGGCCCGTTTTAGTTCGGGCCGGGGAGAAAAATTTTGTTATGTGTGTTGTGAGTGTAAACAGCGAGCCCGCTCTAATGCATGCTCCCCTGCATTCTACCGCTGTAATAGCGAACCCAATAAAAAACATAAATACTCAACAAATGAGCTTTCTTTCTCTTCTGCACCACACGAAAGTCGGCGCCCTGCACAGCCCATCCCCGGTGTGTCACAGTGGGTTATAAACACAATACAACGAGGCTACTCGCTCCAATTCGCTCGCAAACCACCCCGCTTCGCGGGTATAACACACACTTCGGTGGAGAGCAACGTAACTCACGTCCTCAAAACCGAAGTAGAGAGCCTATTGATGAAAGGCGCTATAGAGGCGGTGCCTCCAGCTCAGAGCGAGTCAGGGTTTTACAGCCGCTACTTCCTCATCCCCAAAAAAGATGGCGGCCTCAGGCCCGTCTTAGACCTCAGACATCTGAACAGGGCCCTTATCAAATGGAGTTTCAGAATGCTGACATTAAAACAGATCATCGTGCAAATCCGCCCGATGGATTGGTTTTTTCTCAGTGGTTCTGAAAGATGCTTACTTTCATATCCAAATTATCCCCTGTCACAGACCGTTTTTGAGAATGGTCCCTCCATCCCCAAACGGTTCAAATGATATTGAGTGTTTTCGGGAAGGCAGAGGTCAACCTCTTCGCTTCCGAAGACAACTGTCATTGCCCAATTTATTTTTCAAAGAGCAGGGATGCGCTGGCCCACGAATGGCCCAGCTGCCTGCTTTATGCTTTTCCGCCAGTCCTGCTCCTTCCCCAGATCTTAAAAAGAATCAGGGAATGCGAGCACACAGTCCTGCTAGTGGCTCCACTCTGGCGAACCCACCACTGGTTTCCCGAGTTGATTCAGCTACTATCAGCAGCCCCATGGCCAGTTCCCCTGAGGAAAGATCTCCTATCTCAGGCGAACGGGACAATCTGGCACCCCCGTCCCAAACTGTGGACGCTACATGTTTGGCCCCTCAAGGGGAGCTCGAGAACCTCCCAGTGAGTTTCCTGAGCACTATCAGTGAAGCTAGAGCTCCGTCTACTAGGCGTCTCTATGCCCTTAAATGGTCAGTGTTCTCTGACTGGTGTTCAGCCAGGAACCATAACCCAGTGTCATGCGAGATATCACAGATACTCGTTTTTCTGCGAGAGATGTTAGATGCAGGACGCACTCCATCCACACTCAAAGTCTACACGGCAGCTACTGCCGCATCTCATGCGCCGATAGCTGGCCAATCAGTAGGCAGACACGACATGGTCGTAAAATTCTTAAAGGGAGCCAGGAGGCTTAACCCTCCTCGCCCTCCTACGGTGCCATCCTGGGACCTTTCGTTGGTCCTACGAGCACTAAAAGGACCTCCCTTCGAACCGCTGCAGACGGCCGAATTTAAACCGATTTCGCTGAAAACTGCCCTGCTATTAGCACTGGCATCAGTTAAGCATGTTGGTGACATTCAAGTGTTCTCTGTGAACGCGTCCTGTCTAGAATTTGGTCCAGGTGATTCTAAAGTCATCCTCAAACCGAGACATGGCTATGTACCCAAAGTGCTTTCAACACCATTCAAAGCACAGGTAATCACTCTCTCTGCTCTTCCTCCCTCTGAGGATGAGAGACAGTTACACCTGCTCTGCCCAGTTAGGGCACTTAGAGCATATATTGAGCGGTCCTCCCACTTTAGACAGTCGGAGCAGCTCTTTGTAAGCTTTGGTGGCTGCACTAAGGGACTTCCGGTCACCAAGCAAAGCCTAGCCAGATGGCTAGTGGATGCGATAGCGTTAGCCTATGATACTATGGGCCTCCAATGTCCCATAGGCGTCAAAGCTCACTCCACCAGAGGCATGGCCTCCTCCTGGGTGTGGTCTAGTGGAGTATCTATTGGTGACATCTGTAGATCGGCAGGCTGGTCCTCACCGTCTACTTTTACCAGATTCTACAGCTTGGAGGTCCCTGCGCTGCAGGCACAGATCCTTATTGTATAATGAGTAATAAGGCGGCCTCTGTGAAGACCGTCCCCTTCATAAGTTGGCATCTGGGGCCTTCATACGCTTCAATGCTTAAACAAATTTTTTTCTTACAGTTACTGGCCTCTATGAGCCCAGTACGCATAAGGATATATATATATATATACAGTGGGGAGAACAAGTATTTGATACACTGCCGATTTTGCAGGTTTTCCTACTTACAAAGCATGTAGAGGTCTGTAATTTTATCATAGGTACATTTCAACTGTGAGAGATGGAATCTAAAACAAAAATCCAGAAAATCACATTGTATGATTTTTAAATAATTAATTTGCATTTTATTGCATGACATAAGTATTTGATCACCTACCAACCAGTAAGAATTCCGGCTCTCACAGACCTGTTAGTTTTTCTTTAAGAAGCCCTCCTGTTCTCCACTCATTACCTGTATTGACTGCACCTGTTTGAACTCGTTACCTGTATAAAAGACACCTGTCCAGACACTCAATCAAACAGACTCCAACCTCTCCACAATGGCCAAGACCAGAAAGCTGTGTAAGGACATTAGGGATAAAATTGTAGACCTGCACAAGGCTGGGATGGGCTACAGGACAATAGGCAAGCAGCTTGATGAGAAGGCAACTATTAGAAAATGGAAAAAGTTCAAGATGACGGTCAGTCTCCCTCGGTTTGGGGCACCATGCAAGATCTCACCTCGTGGGGTATCAATGATCATGAGGAAGGTGAGGGATCAGCCCAGAACTACACGGCAGGACCTGGTCAATGACCTGAAGAGAGCTGGGACCACAGTCTCAAAGAAAACCATTAGTAACACACTACGCCGTCATGGATTAAAATCCTGCAGCGCACGCAAGGTCCCCCTGCTCAAGCCAGCGCATGTCCAGGCCCGTCTGAAGTTTGCCAATGACCATCTGGATGATCCAGAGGAGGAATGGGAGAAGGTCATGTGGTCTGATTAGACAAAAATAGAGCTTTTTAATGAGAGCTAATTAACGGTTTAATAGAGCTAATTAAATTTTAAACGATATTACTAACCGTCAGTACATTTTTATCGTGGTTTATCGTGAAACCGGTAATCGTTCCATCCCTACACCACACACACGTACACTCACCTGCAAACGAACCCTTGCTGGAAGAGAAGTAAAACAGCCTGCAAAGTTTAAGGATTATGTTTTGGGGTAGTTGTTAGTAACTACCATGCTGATGTAAGGAGTTTCTTTGCATGCTAATTCTTATGCTAATTCTTATAGCATATTGTAGGTTGTTGTCAAAGAGAAAAATGCTATAATATGTTCTGTTTATTGTCAGGTTACTTTAAAGAGATTGACTGTCGTAAACAGTTGATATTGTTCTATATCTGTTACTATATCTATATCTATATCTGTTATTATCAAAATAATTTGCCTCTTTCTTTGTTCCAGAAAAATAATAATAATGATGAGGCAGTAGAACTTTAAAGAGGGGAGATGTGGTGATATGTTACATAGGTGATTATGATTGGCTGTAACTGTGGGGTCCAGAGTTGCTGGGCAACAGGGGCAGGGGCTATCGGGAACAAGCAATATTACAGAGAGTTGTTCAGCCGCTGCTGCTGCGTATGTTAAATAAAACTAAGAGATTGAGTTCACTAAGTTGTCTGCTCAATATATCATGACAGCATGCACTTAAAAATATGTATACATTATTTTATATGCAGATCATATACAACCAGTGACCACAAAACAGAGACTGAGGAATAGATGGAGAAACGGACAAAGCTGAAAACCTGAACTAAAAACTAAGCATGCAAGTATGTACAGGTGCAAGTATTTAATTATTTGCAATTTCTGAGAGACTTTTATTTTTTTATTTTCAGCCAACCTCGTCTTATGCTGGCTTCACGTGCTATCGGAAATTTCCTACTTCCCACTTCTGAAGTTGTGATTACGAGCTCATCGCATTCAGATTTTGACTTGAGAGGGCGTTCGTCCAATTTTTTAACTAGGAAACTAGTATTTACAATAATTCCGATAGCACGTGAAGGCAGCATAAGATGTCAGTTAAGCAGGAGGTGACGTGCTAGGTATGAGAAATAGTTGTTGAGAATTCTATTACATGCAACAATTTAGCTGAAAATGCCTTTGTTTTAGGGAGTAGTCAGATGTCTGCAACCCACTGGATGGTTGGTTAGCATTGAGGGGAAGGTCTTCTATGAAGCTAACCAGACTCTTATAAGAGTTTCAAAATGTGAGAGCCCACAAACATGACGATAAGAAATCATAGATTTAACTGTTTTGTGTATGGAGTTCCGCGATGTGACCAGGAAAGCACACCACACACGAACATATTCCATTCACAAATAACAGAGTCCCGCCTGTGAACATGGGAAATCTCGCAAAATCGTATATATATATATCGTATATATATATATTTTTTTTTTCCTAAGCGTACTGGGCTCAAAAAAAGGCCAGTAACTACAAGGAAAAAACCTTTGTAAGGCATTGAAGCATATGAAGGCCCCAGATGCCAACTTATTAATAGGACAGGCTTGCAGAGGCCGTCTTAGTATTTTTATACAGCGAGGACTTGTGCCTGCAGCGCAGGGACTTCCAGGCTGTAGAATCTGGTAAAAGTAGACGGTGAGGACCAGCCTGCCGATCTACAGATGTCACCAATAGAAAAAACTCCACTAGACCACGCCCAGGAGGAGGCCATGCCTCTGGTGGAGTGAGCTTTGACACCTATGGGGCATTGGAGTCCCATAGTGTCATAAGCTAACGCTATTGCGTCCACTAGCCATCTGGCCAGGCTTTGTTTGGTGACTGGAAGTCCTTTAGTGCGGCCACCAAAACTTACAAAGAGCTGCTCCGACTGTCTAAAGTGGGAGGAACGCTCAGTATATGCTCTAAGAGCCCTAACTGGGCAGAGCAGGTGTAACTGTCTCTCATCCTTAGAGGGGGGGAGAGCAGAGAGAGTGATTACCTGTGCTTTGAACGGTGTTGAAAGCACTTTGGGTACATAGCCATGTCTCAGTTTGAGAATGATTTAGAATCGCCTGGGCAAAATTCTAGAAATGACGCGTTCACAGAGAGCGCTTGAATGTCACCAACATGCTTAACTGATGCCAGTGCTAATAGCAGGGCAGTTTTCAGCAAAGGCGGTTTTAATTCGGCCGTCTGCAATGGTTCGAAGGGAGGTTCTTTTAGTGCTTGTAGGACCAGTGAAAGGTCCCAGGCTGGCACTGTAGGAGGGCGAGGAGGGTTAAGCCTCCTGGCTCCTTTTTAAGAATTTTACGACCATGTCGTGTCTAACTACTGATTGGCCAGCTATCGGTACATGAGAAGCGGCGATAGCTGCCGTGTAGACTTTGAGTGTGGATGGAGTGCGTCCTGCATCCTGCATCCAACATCTCTTGTAGAAAAACGAGTATCTGTGATATCTCGCATAACACTGGGTTATGGTTCCTGGCTGAACACCAGTCAGAGAACACTGACCATTTAAGGGCATAGAGACGGAGTAGACGGAGCTCTAGCTTCACTGATAGTGCTCAGGACACTCACTGGGAGGTTCTCGAGCTCCCTTTGAGTGGCCAAACATGTAGTGCCCACAGTTTGGGACGGGGGTGCCAGACTGTCCCGTTCGCCTGAGAAAGGAGATTTTTTCTCAGGGGAACTGGCCATGGGGCTGCTGATAGTAGCTGAATTAACTCGGGAAACCAGTGGTGGGTTCGCCAAAGTGGAGCCACTAGCAGGACTGTGTGCCCGCATTCCCTGATTCTTTTTAAGACCTGAGGGTAGAGCGGGACTGGAGGAAAAGCATAAAGCAGGCGGCTGGGCCATTCGTGGGCCAGCGCATCCTTGCTCTTTGAAAAATAAATCGGGCAGTGACAGTTGTCTTCGGAAGCGAAGAGGTCGACCTCTGCCCTCCCGAAAACATTCCATATCATTTGAACTGTTTGGGGATGGAGAGTCCATTCCCCTGGGGACACGAGGCCCCTGGAGAGCATGTCTGCTCCCTGGTTCAGTCTGCCTGGCACATGCACTGCTTTTAGTGAATATAATTTGCCTTTTGCCCATAGGAGGAGATGTCTGGCCTGTTGGTTGAGCCATCTCGACCTGAGCCCGCCTTGGCGGTTTATGTAGGAGACCACTATCGTGACCACCTGAGAGACGTGGTAGAAAAGTCTTGAGGGCTAGCACTACTGCCAGCATTTCTAGGCAGTTTATGTGCAACCGTGACTCCGTGCTCGGCCATGAGCCGAAGGCCGGTTCGCCCTCGTACAGAGCGCCCCAACCCGTGTTGGAGGCATCTGTGGTGACCACCATCCGTCTGGAAACTGTCCCCAAGCTCACCCCCGACTCGTAGAGGCGGGGATTCGACCACGGGGCCAGGGCTTTGACGCAGCCGCGGCCCACTTTGATCCAAAGCTGGCCTGAATGCCACGCTTGGGGAGGAACCCGTGATTTCAGCCAGTACTGCAGGGGGCGCATGTGCATCATGCCCAGCGGAAGTACTGGAGAAGCTGATCCCATTAGGCCTAGCATTCTCTGAAAAATGTTTAGGGGTCTGATGGTTCCTGTTTTGAACAAACATGCAAGCTGCTGTGTAGTCAGAGCGCGCTCGTTCGACAGCCACGCCCTCATTTGGGCTGAGTCTAAAATCGTTCCCAGGAAGGAGATTCTCTGCCTGGGAAGCAATGCGCTCTTGGCTGTATTTATTCTGAGACCCAGGCATTCTAGATGGCTGAGTAGCACAGATTTGTGAGATTTTATTTCTTCCTCTGACTGGGCCAGTATGAGCCAGTCGTCGAGGTAGTTCAGAATGCGCATTCCCGCTTGTCTTAAGGGGGAGAGAGCTGCATCCATGCACTTCGTGAAAGTGCGGGGGGCCAGAGACATGCCAAATGGCAGGACTGTGTACTGATAAGCCTTCCCGTCGAACGCAAATCTCAAAAACGGTCTGTGACGTGGGATAATTTGGATATGAAAGTAAGCATCTTTCAGATCCACTGAGAAAAACCAGTCCATCGGGTGGATTTGCGCGATGATCTGTTTTAATGTCAGCATTCTGAAAGGCCGTTTGATAAGAGTCTTGTTCAGATGTCTGAGGTCTAAGATGGGCCTGAGGCCTGGGGACGAGGAAATAGCGGCTGTAAAACCCTGACTCGCTCTGTGCTGGAGGCACCGCCTCTATAGCTGTTTTCATCAATAGGCTCTCCACTTCGGTTTTGAGGACGCGAGTCACGTTGCTCTCCACCAAAGTGTGTGTTATGCCCATGAAACGGGGTGGTTTGCGAGCGAATTGGAGCAAGTAACCTC
This sequence comes from Coreius guichenoti, assembly GCA_039654105.1. Classification (NCBI taxonomy): domain Eukaryota; kingdom Metazoa; phylum Chordata; class Actinopteri; order Cypriniformes; family Gobionidae; genus Coreius; species Coreius guichenoti. The sequence continues at coordinate 46,861,768 of CM077168.1, forward strand.
GTTGAATTGTTTTTATAACCCACTGTGACACACCGGGGATGACTTTCCAAGCCTCTGCCCGGTTGTACAGGGGTTTTATAGTGTCGGAAGGCTCCGTGTGGTGTGGAAGAGACAGAAAACTCATTTTTTTGAACATTCATGTTTTTTATTAAACTCGCCATTATAGCGGCAGAATGCAAGGGAGCGCGCATCAGAGCGGGCTCGCAGTTTACACTCACAACATTCAAAATAAAAATTTTCTCCCTGGCCGGAACTAAAAACGGGCCGTGGGGAGAGTCTTTTGGGGGGCGGACCAGCCTGGACGGGACTCAACCCTCCTCTCTTCCCGACCAGCCTGTCAGGACTGCTTCCTGTGTTCTTTTGAGTGATTCTGTAGCGCTGAATTAACAGTGCTTATATGCAGGGGTGCACACTATGTAGGGGACACACTGCCTACAGACATAACAGAGGAAAAAACTCTTAATTGTTTATTAGGATCGCCATTAATACAGCATTTTGTGTGCAGGCGTGCATGCTTCATAACGGGCTCGTTTACTGCAATGGTGAACCTGTCGCCATGAATAGAGGGGACTGAGAGAAGTGGTAGAGAGTGAAAAAGGCACAGGGCTTGGCTACGATTCCACTATGCATTAAACAGAGAGAGCGGCTATGACGTAAGTCGCGCTCTCAACAGTGTTTTGTGTGCAGGCGTGAATGCTTCATAACAGGCTTGTATACTGCAATGCTGAACCTCTCCAGTCGCCTGAATAGAGGGGACTGGGAGAAGTGGTAGAGAGTGAAAAAGGCACAGGGCTTGGCCGCCATTTTACGACGCCACTATGCATTAAACAGAGAGAGCGGCTATGACGTAAGTCGCGCGTGCGTGCTTCAAAACAGGCTCCTATACTGCAATGCTGAACCTCCCCAGTCTCCTGAATAGAGGGGACTGGGAGAAGTGATAGAGAGTGAAAAAGGCGCAGGGCTTGGCCGGGATGCATCGAGGCTGGCGATCCGAGCCCGCGGGTTCAGCAGCGCCATCTCATCGTGCAAATTCGGCGTGGTCTCAGCCCCGCCGAGGAATTTGCATTGCTGTGATTTTGAGGGGGCGGGGTCGTCGATGGAGCCCGACCATTCCTCAGCGTCAGAAGCGGCGAGAGACACGGTGTCATCGTGTGGATGCTCGCGCGCGTTCTCATCATTGCCGCCGAACGAAACCAGGCCCTCGGCGTCGAGCGGAGGGCGCAGGTCCGATCGAGAGAACGTCACAGGCGAGACGTCTCTCTGAGGCGAAGACGAGGCACGCGGGCACTGGGCCGACGTGAGCTCGCTAGCCTCGGTGTACTCAGCCCTCTGGCATCGCCGTTTTTTCCGCCGAGGTTCGGACGGGAAAGGGAACGGGAGAGCGCGAGGGGCGGGGTCGCGCTCTGAGAAGAGCGCTATCCGCGAGGGAAGAGAGGAGATGGGCATACTCTCGCAGTGAGAGCAGCCGGACCCGGCGAGAGCAGCGTCTGCGTGGGCTTAGCCCAGACAGATCACGCACTCATCGTGGCCGTCCTCTTCCTGCAGGTGAGTGCTGCATGTACCACACATTTGGCGCGACATGACGTATGTCTCTTATAGATAGTAGTAAAAAGGATACACCGTAGTGTTTCACCGGAGAGCGCAGGGGAAAGGCGCGACAGCTCGCGGGATCGCTGGCGATTGAGCACTGCGTGATTTTACAAAAATGCTTCAGTAATTCGAGAAATAGATTATTTCCCATTGCGTCTAGAAGACGCAATACGACTGACCGTTCGAAAGGGAACTCTCGCATCTTAAACGTGACTTTAAAGTAAACAAACATGGCGAACGACCGGCAAGAAGAAATTGCGCTTATAGTGTATGGAATGCTTTTTTAAAAATTTGCGGGGGGAAAGGAAAATGTTTAGATGAAGTCATGGAGACAGTGTGAAAATGAACTTTACATGTTACAGCGCGAGCTGGAGGTGAGTCTTCCGTCAGTAGCTTGCTTTCTGATTGGGTATTGTTTCGTTTCACGTGATAATCTCCAGAGCGCGCACGCTTGTGTCCTCGGGGTTCCCCCCACACACCAGGATTTCTGATCGTAAATATTCAATATGTTGATTTGAGATCGGGGCGGCTCCGACGTTCTTCCGATCAGGTTCAATCACTCTTATGACACCTCACACCATAGGAAAATCCGATAAAATAATCTGTAGAACCATCAAGATAATCGGGATTTTACCTAGGATTGTCAGAAGAGGAGAAATCGGCCCAAAATCCCCACGATTATCCTTTCGTGTGTACCCAGCATTAGATAGATAGATAGATAGATGGATAGATAAATAGATATATCTAATGACTATGAATAACTGCTGTTGCACAAGTTGTTACCTCATCTGTCCATGAACAAATTTAGATTAGATAAATTTATGACCATTTCTCACACATTTTCCCTCTGTTTTGTTTCAGATCAGCCATCAGTAGTTTACCGGTATGGAGACCAGCCAAGACCAACTGGGATATTTTGTTCATGCTTTTTGTTGCCATATTGTCATGATCTCTGCTTTGATTTGTTATGAATTCAGTTCTCTATTTTTTTTGTAATTGATAGTGACAGTGAATAAAAAATATACTGATATACATGGACTCAAGTCTCTTATTTGGAATTTATTAAATTCTATAGCATTCATGTAAAATATTCAAAATAAAGATTTTGTAAAATAAAAAGTAAAATAAATTACAGTAAAATTATTATACTGTAAAAATAAGTTGCAGTAAGGGTATTACTGTAAAATGAAATTGCGGTAAGGGCATCATACTGTAAAACACATTTACAAGTAAGCTACTGTAAAGGGGCAGTTACAGTAACTTACTGGCAATAGTGCTGTCAGTAAATTACCGCAAAAATACAATAAAATGTCTAACAGTGTAGGTTTAATAAGATCTGTTCTGGATTATCGTTGTGTGGTGTATGGGTCAGCATCTAAAACCTTTTTGAAAAAATTGGATGTAATTCAAGCACAAGCATTAAGGATATGTAGTGGGGCTTTTAAAACATCTGTGGCAGCATTACAGGTACAAATGGGAGAAATGCCATTGGACTTAAGGAGACAGCAAATCATGACGACATATTGGGTTAATTTACAAGGACATAATAACCATCCTGCAATAAGTGCTATTGAGCCATGCTGGGAACATGAAAAAAGGCAAACAAAGAGCTTTGGTTGGGTAGTTAGAAAGAAGGCAAGTGAAATGGGTATACTGGATAGGAGTTACTCTCCAACTGTAGTTCTGCCAGCTATACCACCTTGGCTATTGCCACAGCCAGAGATAGATCTTAGCCTCCTTGAATTGATGAGAGATGTAAATGAGGGAAATTATAAGATCTTTAATTCATACATCAGAAGAAATTACTATGGGTATTTACAAATGTATACAGATGGCAGCGAGTTATGTCGTACGGGAAACGCACCCCAGATTAAATAAACATTGGACGCTAATATGATAGTAGCTTTTTCAGTAGCGAGATTTTGCAACAATGGCGGCATAGACAGGGCCGTATACCCACCATTGAGGTCCGGACCTCGGTAATTTTGTGCATATAATGAAGGTTGTGAAATTGTCTAATATTAACTCTACTTTGGTGCTACAATGATATTGCATATCTCCACGATAGCCGACCTCATCTGAGCTGCTTTAGCCTACTAGGGGCCGTTCACATTTCGCGTCTTTTGCACGCTCAACTTCGTTATTTTAAATGTAGGTGCGCGACAAGTGCGTTCAAATTTTCCCCAGGCGCGTATACACCGCAGCAAGATGAAAAAATCAAGTCAAAGTAGGCTTTGGGACTTTGTTTACAGAAGCTGCGAGCCGAGCGCGAATTCCAGCGCGACGCTTCACAACACGCTTCAGTCAACGGGCATAAAGTGCGAGTCTGGCCTGCGAGATGTAAAGCTAAACCAAACAGCTGTTTTACGATAGAAGTTTTAAACGACCGGCAGAAACAATCAGTTTGCAAAGACTATCAATCAAAGCTCGGCTTTGGGAAGGGAAGAGATAGCCTACAGGTCAAGATGAGACCAAGAGAAGAAGAAAGAGAAAAGGTGAATAGTAGCCTACATGTATTCATATTTAACACAGATATATGTTCTTTGCTAATTACAGTGGAAACTATAAGCCCAATTTAACATATAATGCCATAATAGTAGTATTGTATATATTTGTAGCTATATGGTCCTCAAATCTGTTATATTTCATGGTCAGCACTGGGACTTTTCACTAGTATAACTCTGCTTGCCTGTGTTTGAGCAACTTGCATCATAAAGCCAGTAGGTGGCGACAAGTGACTGTCTTTATGAGTGAGCAATTGAACTAATAATTTAACTGATTAGTCCAAAAACATTGATCAATTAAGGAAAAAAACAAGTTGCTGAAACGGATCTTTGATGCTATTATTTATATGCTATAAACTGCTCATTTGCCTCTGGAAACAGAAGGATTGCATTGGCATTTCATTGAAATATATCTATGCAAAATAATCCTTGAAATATTTCTTACTTAAGGCCATTCCTGTTTGGAATATGTGATTGTGTATTGTCAACAGTAAGCATAAATACTCTGCATTTCCATTTTGTAGTGTGGGTCATTCATTGCAACGTTTAACATGATTCTCATGTTTAAGAATCTGTTATCTGCTTGAAAAATAATATATGCTCCTGCCCACTGACATGCTTTTAAAGCTACTGTTATCATTTTTTTGGCCTTAAAACACCTTAAAATGCACATGTGTAGATGCCCCCGAATCCCCTAGCAACATCACTTTAGCAAGGACCTCTGTATTTATAAAACCCTACGTAGGACCCTGATTCTTGAGATAGGGGACAAAACATGTCCTAAACACAAAAGCCCTATTATTGTTAAAAAGTAAGAATATCAACAAAATAAAAATTAAGTTATATCTAAAGGAAATTTGTATACTCAGGATATTCATTGCTTATACTTTTAAATAATTTCTTTAGTATTATTTTAAAAGCACACTCTATACTTGAAAACACATGTAATTTGACCTGTCCTCAGCATGAGGTCACAATGTAAAACTGTTTAAAAGAAAGCGTTTAAAAATACACCGTTACATTAAAAGGAGATCTTTAAGATACCAAACAATACAAAAAGTAAATCTTGAATTATATTTTCCATTAAAAAATGGTTATCAAAGTTGTGTCCTCACTTTGCGTCAACTCCGTCAGGATTTTTTATTATTCTAAATAAGTCAGGCAGTGTCATGGGCAGCTTTAACTCTGAGAAGCAAGTACTATTTCCTGCTTATTGTGGATCTCACACAGTAGGACACATAGTCCTGGAAGTTATATATTTTTTTAATATTTTAAACAAACAATGTTGAAGTCTCTGCGGTCACAACTTTAACATGTCAACTCCGTCATCGCAGTGTAATAGTTTCTGTAAATATAAATCTTGCCATCTTTGATATGTTTATTAAGGCAGCTACAACTGAGGAAAAAAAATTGCTCCACTGGACACCGTGGTTAAGGTGGAAAATTCAAATTTCAATTCAGTTTTGTCAGACCTCATGGTTGACAAGTGCTCTCAAAAAGTCTGTATAATGTGATTTAATATGTTTTTTTGCATATGAGGAATTCTTCTAATGCCGTTTCATGATACTGTACACATATACTGTATATTTGGCCCCAGCAGGCCTTTGTCAACACGGTCAATATTTAACACTGTCAGGTGAAGGTTTTTGTTAATTTTGAAAGAAATATCTTATTCTTTTCAATTTATTGTGTAAAAATTTTAAAACGTCAATGGAACTACATGATATTATGTCTTAATTACCTAAGAACATTGGTGATATATGTTCAATATTAAAAGGAAGGAGGAGAATTAAGGAATTTAGGAACTGGGTTCATAATAGTGTGAAAACAAACTAACAAAAAAACAATGTATTTTATGACTTAGCTCCTTTAATGAACACCAATATTACATAACTGAAGACTTTACACTGTTTTTGGATGGATTATATTAAATTAGCATGTTTTTTAGTGTGCTTGATGGAGTTGACACAAATTAAGTTATGAAGTGAATAAATATACATTTTTAAAAAAAATATTTAGAAATAAGCCTGTTCCCTTACATGGTTCATTATCTGAGACCTTTGTCTAAATACCAATTTTTAATAATGTAGTGTTAGTTTTTATTTTTTAGCATCTAAAACATGTTTTGTCCATTATCTAAAAAATCAGTGAGCTATTGTCTAAGCAGTTTTAAATCACTTAAAAGTTAGCAAAGTTCGATTCGTTTTAGTGAATAGGTTCGTTCGGAAGGTTCATTTAAATGAACTGATTCGGATCTCTGTGCACAATTCCTCGTGCGTCTTTTACTGAATTATTTAAGTTAGTTCATTAATATTATTTCGTTTATGTCATATTCTATTTTGGGGGAAAATATTTAATGCACTGATCTATAATAGAGAACAGAGATCAGTGATTTAATGTTTTCTGTCTGTTTGATGCTGATATTCTAATTGAGATTTATTTATTAACTTTTTTATTTAAATCCAGAGAAATATCTTCTATTGCTAATATTTATATTAAATTCTCCTGTCAATTTTGTTTGTGCTTGTGGTCAAATTGAGGCCGCTTATTCAGGTCAGGATATTCGTAACGAAGACTGGTTAAAAAAAACGATAAAAGCTCGAGGATTAAACAAAAACACTTTACCGGTGAGCTCAATATATCTTACAATGGATGCTTTTTTTTTCTTCTTCATTATTCTACTTTATTTAAAGATCGCATTTGAAACATTGAAGTCCAAAGGGGCCTGTTGCGCTATATCGTATGCATTTGGTGCGTATTGTTCCATGCAAACATTTTTCCTTTTGAAAATTATTTAGAATTATTTGTAATCAACCACCCAAAAAAGAAAAGATGAAATTTACAATTTATTTGCAAACCATACAAAACATTTTCAACATATACATATGCATACAATGTGGCACAAAGAGATAAATTCGTATAAATTATACATACGTCTACAACTTTAATAAAGAATCTAAAACTCAAAATTCTTGGTATAAAATATCCATACAAAAATATTTGTACAAAATACTGTACAGTTCCCCCCAAAAGCTGTGCGACACAGCAAAATCATTTTGCGAAGAATTTCCAAATAAGTAAATATAAAGTGATGTAGAAAAGGTTTGCTACAAACAAAAGTGAAATTATACGCCAATAAAACCACAACATGGTTATTGCGTACACTTGTGCTTGAATACAGCCATTATACAGCCGATAAAGTTGCCTATGACACTGTTATTTCATCATCTGATTCAGAAAAGTCCGAGTGTTTGAATGAAATGCTGGAATCAGTGCTGTTTGAAAGTTCACGCCTCGGTGAAAGGCAGAAATGTGATGCACGAGGACTGTCTCTGCAAGCGTCGTCTTCATCTTCTTCATCCTCAGAGGACTTTTTACCGACGTCGCTGAGATCTGGGTGAGGATTTGTTTTGGTCGGCAGGGTTTGTTCTCGGCAACCTCCGGAGGAAAGCAGCTCCCTCTCCTTGGAGTTTCTCCATTTCATTCGCCGGTTCTGGAACCAAATTTTGACCTGTTTGAAGAGATTAGATTTTATCGTTAATAACTGAAGCCAAATAATTCAGCCAAGTTGAATTAATAAATGTATGAAATGTGTATAAATTATTTTTAGTGCTGTCAAATCAATTAATCGCATCCAACATAAAAGTTTGTGTTTATATAGCCTAATATATATGTGTGTGTGTGTGTGTGTGTGTGTGTATATATATATTATATGTGTGTGGGCATATATGAATATTTTGTACTTATATATATATATATATATTTCATATAAATTATTTTTAGTGCTGTCAGTTCGATTAATCGTGACTAATCGCATCTAACATAAAGGTTTTGTTTATATAATACATGTGTATAACCTATATATTATTAGCCTATATTTATATATTGTGTGTGTGTGTGTGCGTGCATGCATGTACGTCTCTCTCTGTGTGTGTGTATATATATATATATATATATAGCCTACACACACACACACATATTAGGCATATGTAAACAAACTTGATAGATGCGATTAATCGATCTGACAGCACTAATTATTTTATATATTTAAGTTTAAGCATAAATTATGTAAATAATATATATATATATATATTTTTTTATTTATTTATTTATTTATTTATTTATTTATTTATTTATTTATTTATTTATTTTTTATTTAAATTGTTAGATCATTAGTATTTTTCCACCCTGATATTTACCTGTGAATCTTTAAGTCCGAGTTTCGATGCGAGTTTTTTCCTGTCTGGCTTGCTGATATATTTCTGCTTTTGGAACATTTTCTCCAGAGCTTTGCGCTGCACATCAGAAAACACAGCCCGGCGGAGCATCCCTCTTCTGGGCTTCCCTCTCGCAGCAAGAGGCCAGGAAAAAGTTCCAGGGATGGGTACAACCGATGAAGGAGCTGTAACAAGAGACAAAAACATAAGGTAAATAACGCATTCATGGACACATTCACCAGTTTCAAACAGTGTTATTTTGTTTCGCCCATGAGGCTAAAAGTTAACTTTGCGTTACTAAGGGCAATTGGGTGTTGCTTTTCCCAGGGACAATCTGAAGTGCTGAATGATCAGGGAGAAAGAAATCTTTTCTTTATTACCATCATTATTTTGAATTTATTCTCTTGAAATGTCTCTCCCTGTTTTGAGTGAAATGGCACGAGGTGACTAATTAGCACATGGGCCGGATCCACGCTGCATTGGTATGGTAAAAAGGCAGAGTATCCTTTTCTACGAGCCCCCCGGTGAAGGACAGAGGAGTTAATATACCGTGAACGGTAATTGTGTAGTAATGAACTGGCAGAGAAAAGACTCCGGACAGACGGCCAAGGCCATATATTATTGCCACAAAAGCAGATTTACACTTTCAAACTGAACGCAACTGCATGGCGGAATACTGATGACCGGGGACCGCGTTTTTTGCCCTCAAATAATTTTCATTAAATGAACATGAAAAGCAATTGAGAGCGCTCAAGTTGTTTTGTTAAGGTATTCAGCGCGCGCAGTGAAAAGAGTCGTGCTCCATTATCATGTGGCGTCTATAAAAGAATATACTATAGATATTTACTGCCTCAAAAGAGCATTTAAAGCTCGTATTTTAAGGAGCCCGTTGAGAAGTAGACAGCTATATATACAGCACTTCCAAGCCGAAGTGTGCGTCTCTGGCGCAATGAGCTGAGGTTGATGTTTGGCAGCTGCAACTACATTTTCAACGGGTTTTGTCGGCGATTTTGTCGATTTTTCTGATTTCTCGCTCTCCATTCTAAACGCATAGCTCTTGATATTGTTCTTTTGCAACTCTTTCCACAAACACCAATCACACGCTATGTGGTCTTGTGAGAATATTGAAACCGCTCAATGTCTCCTAATGGGCAAATTAGTCCATGACTGGTAAACGCCCCTCTGTCGCTGGTTAAAAGTCTATCTTTGGCGGGTTTGTGGGTGGTTTGCCCCGGAGGGAGCTGGCCAGATTGGTCATGGTGCTGACGGCATTGTTGGCAGTCAGCAGGCCGAAATGTTCACTCACTGTGGGAAAGATCTGCGCCAAAAGCTCACTAGTAATTTAACCTTACGTTGCTAGTCGATTAAACTAACTCTCTTGCATCTCTCTAGTACAGTATTGACTTTTAAGTGGACTGTACGAGCATTTGAATCTGAATACTCACCAGAGAAGTATGAGGAACGGACGAAAGGGCAGAATGAACCATCAAAATAAGGCACTGGGAATCCTTTGGGATGCATGCCGTGAACGGAGGGGGGAGATGTGGCTAAAATAGAGAATCAAACAGAAGTTAGTGCTGTTTTTAACTTTTATTTGTCATTATCAATGGAAATGTTGTGTCTATTTAAACACTCACCTTTCTTTGGTGACGGTGCCAAGATGGCACTCACCCCAAACTTGAGGTAGTTTGGATCCTTGCTAGAGACTGGCGTTTTTGGGGAGCAAGATCCATGTTTCTCCGTGAGGCTGGGGCTGACTCTGTCCAAAAGCCTGGAGTTATCCGGGATGGAAAGAGGTGTCGAAGTAGGAGGAGAGGCGCATGGCGAGTGCGCGTCTTGGTGCAGGTAACCGCTGGGTCTGTTGAAGCGCAGCAGGTCCTCCACTAGAAAGCTCGGATGAGCTGGGAAAGGGGAATGCAACGGTGCTGCAGGACGCATAAATGCTGAATATATTGCAGAAGGTGCAATAACACTGGGGATCATCATTGTCCCGGCTATTTTATAGCGAAAATAAGACGATACGGTTACTCCTGTTAGTATTAGAAAAGTCTCTTCTGCCAAGCTCTGGACTGAACGAGAGGCGATTTGCTTCTGGAGGTCTCCGTTTGGGAAGGGGCACTTTATATCCAGGCCCCTGTAAGGGTCCTTTGAGGGCTGACAGCCACAACAATGAGACTCAATAAAGTCCTCCGCTTGAGTCCCATTGAATGATGCCTCGGAGGTGCCTGATTGGTCCGATAGAGCAATTTATGATTGGATTAGACTTCATAAGATTTGAATGGCCAGGGCATGCCGCTTAACAAAGAAGATGTGGTCATAAATTTTGCATATCGACCAACCATTTATTTATTTATTTATTTACATTATAAGTGAGTACAGAATAATTTAAAAAAAATCACTTTAGTATAACATTTTTTTCTTTTACAAAATTATTTAGGCTATGTTTAAACAATGTGAATGCAGGGTAATTATTTATTATTATTATTTATTTATTTATAAGTGTGAGCATTGTTGTCGGATTCAAAGCAGTTACTAAATATAAATCCAATGCATGTTAAAAATTTAGTGCTAAAGAGTCTGAGACGTACTTTAAAATATAAATAAAACAGGCTAATGCTCTTGGGACAGTTCTTATCCTGTTTTATACCGTCCCTTTGCCTGTCACGATAAAAACCCCATTTAATAATCATTTATGCTGTATACTTTTCTGAAATCCAATCTGGGCTCTGTCACGGAGTACAGCTTTAAATGGATTTGTGTGTTGAATCGCCATGACAGATGTGTAAGATATATCCCCCCGTGTTTGAAACCGGGCAAGTCTTCATTCACTTTCTCCGGGGCCTCACTTTACACACGCTCGCGAGACGTGTGCGCAGCTCCGTTTGAACCGTGAACTGTCACCCTCAGCTGCTCGCGCCTCGCTTTCTTTTACCCTCACAAAGATCTCTGACACAAAAACACACCGATCTCTGTTTCTATAGACGACGAGGCTTATTCTGCCAGTTTAACCGCTTGAATAAAAGTGCATATGTGATTTGAAACGCATGCGTAAGAGGTGCATTTAAAGGCGTATTTAACTGATATGAGAGACTGGACACACGAATTCTCCCCAGAATTTATCAGATGTTAGATCTGGCCCTTCTAGGTACTTAAGACAAATGAATGTGATATATATAGAGACTATAAGCACTGCGCAATGACCTAATGCGTTGTAAGCGCTCCCGGTTTGAAGTCTCTTAACTCTGCAATTTATCTCCCAACAATCGTTGCAAACTGGATATGTGTCGCAGTCGCAAGTCTTGAAGGTTTCATGTCTTTGTAACACGCTTTATCGTAGAGTTTGCACTCTATCCAGCATAAACTCTTTCTAAAGCACTCAAGCATGTGAGATGGGGTCCTATGCATCTCATTGGCTATATTATTTTCAGTGTAGGACTAGTTTTTTTTTAATTTACAACCCTCTGCTTTTCATTCTTATCATTCTTTCATCATGTTTTTATTATAACATTTTAACAGTTCTCATCATATAGGCCTATATATCACGTGTATCAGTAAGGACAATATCAACTAAATGGACATAATAAATACCTTGCATTAATGTTTAGCATGCTCAGTCTAACTATATCAAACTATATGAGAGGACTCCAAACTCCCACCATGAAAATTCTTAAATAAGTTCTTTTCCATTTACATATCTGCTATTTTCTTTAATCAGGATAGTTTTAATTAATAAGTTTGGTAAAACTTTATTTTACAGTGTCCTTGTTACATATGTTACATGTATTTACCGTAGTAATAACAGTAACTAACCCTCAACCAAATCCTAATCTTACCCTACCGCTATAGTAAATAAAGTGTAACCACAATTTTTTATCTGCGAAGATGTCCAAAGCAAGATTTAGTTAACTTTTGGGGATTTTTTTTTGTCCCTAAAGTATAAAACACACACACACACACACACACACACACACACACACGTTTACATAGGGATCTAATTAGGGACTTCCCATAGACTTCTATTGTAGTTAAATTAAGCTAATTATAATTACTTTAGACCAACCCAATCCCTACAACAGAACTTTTAGCATTTTAAGAAGTGAATACAGACATTATTTACTCTCTTTACAAAACAATTGTTCTTTTAATGTACATCCGAAAAGAGTTTTTGTCTGAGTTGGCTAACTTGTGGGGTAATACCAGTAATTTTGTTTTTGTTTTTTTAGAAACGCACACAAACACATTCTGTAAAAGTGATAAGGCAAATTAACAAAACAAAGCCTTTTTTCCGTTATGTTTCATTTTTTTGTATAACTCCATATTTCTTTGCTTGGAAAATCCTTCTATTGTTGTGGACTAGCAGATGGTTAGCTGGAAACATGGCTTAGTCTCGATGACCGAAGCTAATTTCTAATAGCTGTGGAAGCTTGGCACATTTTTTTTTCTTTTCGCAAAGGCTAAAAACAGCTGGTGGGATTTGATTAAACCCATTAAATGCACATTTCCAAGATATTATCCCCCTCCGGAACACCTCGACTTAAGTGCACACACTGGAGAGGGGAGCAGCTATACGGTGCCGTCTAGTTCCCTTATTTCACAACAATATACTAAATAGATTAGCTTGCGCATTATCTGGCATCAGTATTGCCTAGTTAAGAGAAGGGCTGAGTAAATATATTACCCATGCATGAAGGGTTCTTTTGGGATAGTTTTACTGGGTGTTGGGTCTGGCAGGTGGTTAACTGTTTACTCCCTTTTTATTAGTGAAGTTAAAACATTGGCTTAGACAAACAGGAAGTCTTCCAGATTTGTAACTGCAAGTTATCCCTTGAGAAGAGAATTTCAGTTCTTTGAAATGAAATTTTAAGATACATATGTCATGCTTCATATATCACGGATAATCAGATGATATAGCAGGCCATTTCTGCCAAAGCATGATTTTTCTAAACATTCAGAGGATTTGCATTACTAGAAAAATATATAGAACTGCTGACAAGCATTAAATCGATATTAACTCGGCATTTAACATAACCCTACAAAAACCACACATCTATCGAACAAAGCCTTTAGTACGCCTGGTCTCGGTCCACCTGTTCTTTGATATGTCAGGCAGCCAAACCGCATTTGGTCACAGCGGGGATTAGCGGTTTTTCTTTGCCCTTCAGTCTTGAACCCTCCATTGGTTGTCATCGTTCGATGTGTCTGCAGGTTTAGATGAAGAAAGGACTGGGACGGCAGAGACAATTTTTCTGAGACTATTAAATTCAGATATCCCTCCTATTTGGCTGGGTGCATAACAGGTGCTGTTATAATCCTCTTAACATGGAGTTATTGTTCTCCAGACTCAAAAACAGGAACAAGCCAAGCTATTCACTGTTCTACAGGCCAGTTTTGAAATTTCAGTGACAGCTTAGGCCTTCTCTGAGGCAGATCTTTTGTGCATAACTTTTGTCCATGACTGAATGCAAATTTAATTGCTCGTTGATGACAAAATGTCCCTGATAGAGTTTGACTTTGATTTTTTTTTTTTACATTATGTAACAACATCAATTTGTTTTTATAAGACATTTTATAAGTGGCCACAGCACCTTTTTTTGACACAAGTAATAATTCATAAGGGTCTGATATGCTCCAGGGTAGTACAGTCAGAATTTGTGTGCTATATCAAATATATTGCTTCATATAATAGCTTTATATAATGCTTGTGGTTTCTGCTGATGCAGAAATTTATATTTTATTTTCCACTAATGATGTATATCTAGCGTCCCAGCAGAATAACCAGAGGATTAATGAATGTACATAGTAGCATTTGCCAAATAGATTTCAAACATCTCAAACAGTTTCTGATTGTCTTGTGAACTGTGTCTATGTAGGTGGTAATGTTTGTGTGGATGTGTCTGTATGGATGAGGCCCAGGAGAAATAGAAAGTCATTTAAGTGGAGGACAGAGGGACTCCAGTGCCTGTTGCCCGGTCTGCACTGACACGTTTCTGTGTGCGTAATCGGATTTTGAGCAAGTGTGGGTACTTATGTCAGTCTGCGTTTTGTCACAGCCACAGTGCCTTAATCTCCCCTGCTTTACCTTCTAGAGGGAAAAAACCCAGAAAACCTCATTTAATTCTCATATAATTCTAACTGAAGCGATCTGATGCATTAGCATAACAGCAGGAAAGCGCTGCCTTTCAGTGTCTTTTGTGAATGTGTGCTTGTCTGTCCTCTCTTATAAGGTTTGGTGTAGGTAATATATACCTGCTTAATAGTATATAATTTTGCATTTTCTGAAGCAAAGGTTAGTGGTTGCTATAATCTATCTATCTATCTATCTATCTATCTATCTATCTATCTATCTATCTATCTATCTATCTATCTATCTATCTATCTATCTATCTATCTATCTATCTATCTATCTATCTATCTATCTATCTATCTATCTATCTATCTATCTATATTGCCAAAAGTATTGACACCCTTCCAAATCATTGAATTCAGGTGTTCCAATCACTTCAATGGCCACAGGTGTATAAAATCAAGCACCTAGGCATGCAGACTGCTTCTACAAACATTTGTGAAATAATGGGTCGCTCTCAGGAGCTCAGTGGATTCGAGCGTGGTACCATGATAGGTTGGCACCTGTGCAATAGGTCCATTCATGAAATTTCCTCACTACTAAATATTCCATGGTCAACTGTTAGTGGTATTATAACAAAGTGGAAGCAATTTGGAACAACAGCAACTCAGCCACGTAAAATCACAGAGCGGGGTCAGCGCACGCTGAGGCGCACAGTGCACAGAAGTCGCAAACTTTCTGCAGAGTCAATAGCTACAGACCTCCAAACTACGTGTGGACTTCAGATTAGCTCAAGAACAGTGCGTAGAGAGCCAAGTGCAATGCAAAGCGTCGGATGCAGTGGTGTAAAGCACGCCGCCACTGGACTCTAGAGCAGTGGAGACGTGTTCTGGAGTGACCAATCACGCTTCTCTGTCTGGCAAGCCGATGGACGAGTCTGGGTTTGGCGGTTATACCAAGACATTTCGGACTATTTCATGGGTTTGGGGATGGCCCCTTCCTGTTCCAACATCTATCTATCTATCTATCTATCTATCTATCTATCTATCTATCTATCTATCTATCTATCTATCTATCTATCTATCTATCTATCTATCTATCTATCTATCTATCTATCTATCTATCTATCTATCTATCTGTCTTTTAGTAATTTTTTATTAAAGTAAAATTTCAAGACAGCATGTTCTACAAGCAGTGAGCTTCAGATTTATTTTCGTATATGCCATCAACTTTAATTTACATGCACTACAAAAGAAGAAAAGTGTCTGTCTGTTTTCAAATGATCAGATTTTTTCTTTTCTTTTTTTTGAATGGAAGAGGATATGAACTCTTGAACCAGGATACGGGCAATTTCAGGTTAAAAGCTGTGAGCCGTAATGAACCCTGCGGTCATCGCACTGAATTAGATTCATGGGCAGGTACTTTAGTCAGGCAAACGGTACTAATGAGCTCTGACTGACTTTGCACTCGGGCACAGCAGTGGGCAGCCCCCTGATGGCAGGAACCAAGTGTGACCAAAGCTCTGCCTGCTTTAAAGCTCAGCAGTCATTCATGTTCATGAAACTGGTCATGAGCACTGACATAAGTTTATATTGACTGATCTTGTTACGCATCACTTTAGTCATTGGCCTAAATGATTCAAGGGTTAAAAGACCATCACTGATCATTACCATATGATGATAGGCATAATATATTTGTTAAAAAAAGTTTTTTTCTTTGTTGACCTTAATTTTTGGTCTTGTATTTTCATTTGTCTCTTAAAAGATATTGTATTTGTATCTATCTATCTATCTATCTATCTATAATATATACCCAATATATACCCAAATCAACATTTGTCTTTTTCCTGGACCTCAAATCACCCCAAATACTTTCCCATTGGCATCTCTAAACTCACAGGAAAGGAGATTTCATGGAGCTTGAAATGCACAGAAGTTTGGAAGCAAAAGAGAGGGAGCGACCCTGATCTGAGACAGGCAAGCTGATTGTTGTGTCACAGTTCGGTCTGGGAGGCAAACTTAGTTAACTTTATGAGGTGTATCCAATGTTCTCATTGGACCAGCCAGAGCATTGTTTCACCACATCATGATGTAATCACCTGTTAGAAACATTACAGAGTTTACCAAAGCCATGCAAACAACGTTTCTTCATCCTAAACAATATGATTTCTGGCAAAATAGTCATGACCTACTTAAAGGTGCTGTATGTAATTTTTTTGGACTGTACTAAAGCATAAAAATACCATAATATGTTTGCAGATATTTAGGAAACATGCTAAGTTCACATACTTGTTTCTCTAAAAAACAATGCTACAGCCAGTTATTTTGAAATGTGCATTCCATGTCTGAATGTCTGTTTTTGTTTTGGTCTATGTGATTCCACCCATTGCTAATTTACCCAATAGTGCTATTTCAGTTGCTATTTGCCAGAAAGCATCGTGTTTTGCAGCCATGGAAGCCTGCAAATGACCTGGGTCAGAGATCGCAGATTCTACCGACCTAAAAAAGCCTCGCAATAAAAACATTGCAAACATATACATTAGCTGATCTGCTTACAGTGTAAGATTTTTCGCTTTCCATTGTCAATTGCGTGCGTTCCTGTTGCATGTCCTCAATCTGGCAACCCATGTGAATGTTGATTCTTAGGAGGAGCAACTCTCTCCAATATACACTATATTGCCAAAAGTTTTGGGACGCCTGCCTTTACATGCACATGAACTTTAATGACATCCCATTCTTAATCCGTAGGGTTTAATATGGAGTTGGCCCACCCTTTGCAGCTATAACAGCTTCAACTCTTCTGGCAAGGCTTTCCACAAGGTTTAGGAGTGTGTTTATGGGAATTTTTGACCATTCTTCTAGAAGCGCATTTGTGAGGTCAGGCACTGATCAGGACTCTGTGCAAGCCAGTCAAGTTCCTCTACACCAAACTCACTCATCCATGTCTTTATGGACCTTGCTTTGTGCATTGGTGCGCAGTCATGTTGGAACAGGAAGGGGCCATCCCCAAACTGTTCCCACAAAGTTAGGAGCATGAAATTGAAATCCAAAATGTCTTGGTATGCTGAAGCATTAAGAGTTCCTTTCACTGGAACTAAGGGGCCAAGCCCTCCACCAAACTTTACACTTGGCACAATGCAGTCAGGCAAGTACCGTTCTCCTGTCAACCGCCAATCCCAGACTCGTCCATCGGATTGCCAGACAGAGAAGCGTGATTCATCACTCCAGAGAACACGTCTCCACTGCTCTAGAGTCCAGTGGCGGCGTGCTTTACACCACTGCATCCGACGCTTTGCATTGCACTTGGATGCAGCTGCTCGGCCATGGAAACCCATTCCATGAAGCTCTCTACACACTGTTCTTGAGCTAATCTAAAGGCCACACGAAGTTTGGAGGCCTGTAGCTATTGACTCTGCAGAAAGTTGGCGACTTCTGCACACTGTGCGCCTCAGCATACGCTGACCCCGCTCTATTTGTATGTTTGTAGAGTGTTTGTAGAAGCAGTCTGCATGACTAGGTGCTTGACTTTATACACCTGTGGCCGTGGAAGTGAATGGAACACCTGAATTCAATGATTTGAAGGGGTGTCCCAATACTTTTTGCAATATATATATATATATATTTTTTTTTTTTTTTTTTGACTGCAGTACCCATTTCAACCGCTAGCTGTACATTTTGCATAATGCACCTTTAAAGAACATTTTATGTGTCAAATAATATAAAAAGGTTGTATATATTATTTGAAAAGATTTTTACTCTGAAAAATGCAAAGAAAACAACACAATGCTAGGGTGTTTTGAGTGGTGGTTAGGTGGTTGCTTACTGGCCCAAGTGATAAGAGCCACCCCCATGTTTCAGTTTTTAGTTTTATTGGCCTTTTTGTTGTTGTGACGTTTAGAAAAACAATAGCACACCAATACATTTACAGAATTCATTTTTGGGTGAAATATCCTTTTGGTAGGTGTTATTTATGTACATAAACAGTGTAAGAGGTGTTACGAGTTCTCAGAAGTCCTCAACCCTAAGAATAAGCAGTAGTAATAGTGATGATTTTCTCATGATATTTCTAGCAGATTCTTTCAACAGAGCATCTGTCTCCCTGTTCTTTGTGTATTCAGCCTCATTGAACTGATTTTTGAAGGCTGTGTGTGTGTGTGGCGTGGGGGGATTCTGGGGTTGTATCAAAGTATCCAAACACTTCCCTCCTTTTGCATAAGAATGTGAGCCTGGTGCCTCTGATTTCTCTGAAGATGCCCGTGGCACTGACATCTCTAATCCCTGAAATATTGTCCGGCCTGCCTGAATGGCAGTGCATCAGAGCGCAAGTGTAATTATTCTCTAATACGTCTGAGGCCATTGCGTGTTCTCACACGTTTACTGAGAGGATTGAGAACAGCCTCTCTGTGGAGATGAATGGTGCTACACAAGAACAACCTGCTGCGCTCACATGCTATACACATTGCCTTTGTAAACTTTGTAAACTTGCATCTTGAGCACTTTTAGGTTGCAGTTCTTATTATGAAAGCATGTTTTAAATGATTTTCTTATTGCAGACCTGTACGCATGTGCTTCAAAAGCTTTGTGTTTCTTTGCACGTATAACCTTACTTGATTTAATGCAGATTTTCCTTTCAGCATGATGTTTTGACACAGATATGTCTTTATGTCATATTTACAGTCTGCATCTGACGTGGCATATATTGGTGTTTTTTCAACTTGGATGCTTTAATGTCCCAGGGGATTTATTTTTATCAGATTTATTTGACCCTGATAAATCTTTTTCTTTTTTTTTCAAGTTAGTGAATGTGATACGTGATGAAAACGACAAAAATTAAGGTAATCACAGAATGTTTTTTTTTTTTTTTTTTTAATTAATACTTGTATTCAGCAAGAATCCATTAAATTGATCAAAAGTAACTGTAAAGATATTTATGTTACAAAATATTTCAATTTCAAAGAAATGCTGTTCTTTTGAATATTCTATTCTATTTGAATATAGAATCCTGGAGAAAAAAAAGCACAGTCACTTTCCACAAAAATATACCACAATAACAATAACTGTTATTTTAAATTGCAATAATATTTCACAATAATATTGTACCTATTTTTTTTTTTTAAATAAATGCAGCCTTAGTGAGTATAAGACACTTCCTCCAAAAACATAAAAATTTGTAGTAATAAAAACTAACCTCAAATTAAGTTGTGATGTAGTTAAAATGGCATTATGATGGGAATTTTCATTAATCGACAGAAAAATGACAGAATTCTACAGTGATACATACATATAGTGATATCTAAAATGTTGGACATTGTTGGTGGATAAATTAAATAGCTAGTGAGAGTGTTGTAAGAGAGTATTTATTTTTCTAAATGTCCAGAGGTCCAAAAGTGCAATAGTCATAGAAACACCCATATATACCATGAAAAGGTGTGTATAGAGTGTTTAATACTACACATGAGACTGCATTTACTCACCCTCAAGTTGTTCCAAACCTGTATAAAAGGAACAGGAAGGAAAGGAACAAAAAAATATATTTTGAAGAATGTTTGTAACCAAGCAGTTGTGGGGCACCATTGACTTCCATAATATGGAAAAAAAAAAATACTATGGTCTAAGTTATAATACTAAGTCAGTGGTGCCCCACAACTGTTTGGTTACAAACCTTCTTCAAAATATCTTCTTTTGTTCCTTTCCTTCCTTTTATACGGGTTTGGAACAACTTGAGAGTGAGTAAATGATGAAAGAATTTGAATTTTTGGGTGAACTATCCCTTTAATGTAGAAGTGCATGCATTAAATATTTAATTATGAATATAGAAACATGAAATGATCAACAAAAACAGAACCAAAGCTGATATTTAATATTCCACATAACGGAATATTTGACAAATCAACCCTAAATAAACACAAAGCTGATCTGTTTTTGTCCGGTGGCTTCCAGCTGTAATAGTAGCGAGATTGTGTTGCGATCTTATGTAAACAGCAGCACTGGATAGGTTTTCAGAGCGGTTGGCCAGCCAGCCCTTCTTCTTGAAGCACTCTCCTTTTTCCCTGGCCTCTGAACCCAATAATAAACCCAACACAGCCACAAAGAACCTCAGTTCATTAGACTGACATAGAGCCCTGAGGAGTCTTCAGCTGACTCCGGCCATTCTTCCACACAGTCTCTCACCCAAGTGGAAACTAATGACAGTGAGTCGGTCCTGATTAGACAAAGAAGAAGGCTTTAAATTGGCTTCTCTCTCCCATTATAAAGCACACCGTCATTGTGTCTAATGGGATCCCTCCACTGACACCAGGAGTATGAGTAGAGGATTTCCAACATGCAAGTCAATTGTGGCTCTCATCAGACTGAGGTTGTTGATTGGAATTGTTCAGGGGTTAATCTGGAGGAGAAGAGCATGATGGGAAAGTGAAGTTTCTAATTAAGGCCAGTCATTACCTCTATGCACACTTTCTCAGGCTTTAGTGCCGCACAAGTGTGCTGAAGTGGATTTGAAGTTGGGTAATCTAAGTTTTATTCAGCACAGACACTGCAAACGTTCTTCTTGCCTCTTCTTCTAATTGAAAATTCCAAGATGCTGAGAGTAGGACAGTTGCATCTTATATCTGTTGAGTGCATTTACATGCAACAATATGCTGATAACTTCTGATCTTAAGAAAACCTTGTTTACATGATATTTAAAAATGATCTTTTTTTCACTAATTTTGGTGTCCAAATGTAGGCAGGATAGAGGTGTTTACATGCAGAGTGAAATTGGGGTAAGTAAAGGGCAAAAATAGTGCCCTTCACCCAATAAAAAAATAGTTTAAAGCATTTACATCAACTTAAACTGTTAGGTTAAGCAAAATTGTCTGAACATAAACAGTAAACACGCTCTTGGTTTATTTTTTTTTCCTTCTTTGATTTGACTTTCTTCTATTTTTCCTTGAAATTGGATTACCTATTATGTTAAGGCTGGAACACATCTGTGCACTACATTGCACATATTTTTGCCCAGATTTATAAGTTGATGATAGTTGCCAAAGGTCAGAGCCAGTCTGCAGATTTTGGACAGTCCAGTTTGATGCTCTCACTCTTAAAAATAAAGGTTCTATATTGGCATCAATGGTTCCATGAAGAACCTTTAACATCCATGAATCCTTTCCATTGCACCAAAGGTTCTTTATAGTAGAAAAAGGTTCTTTAGATTTTTAAAATGTTCTTCAAACTAACAAAAAGGTTATTTCAAGAACTGTTCACTGAAAGGTTCTTTAAGGAACCAAAAACGGTTCTTCAGTGGCATCACTGAGAAAACCACCTTTTGGAATCTTTATTTTTAAGAGTTTAAGGGTGTTGAGGGTGGTGGCCATAGTGGCTATGCAGTTGTTAAGGTGTTCTAAGTATTTTTAAGTCCCTATGATATTCTGGTTTCTAAACATAGTTTAGGCACTTCCATAAGTGAAGGCCCGTTCACACCAAGAATGATGAACTATAAAGATAACTATATTAGCGTCCACACCAGTGGACGATAATGTTCTGTTTATTTTAAGCGCGCTGCAGTTTTGTCGTCTGCT
Organism: Coreius guichenoti; assembly: GCA_039654105.1. Lineage (NCBI taxonomy): Eukaryota > Metazoa > Chordata > Actinopteri > Cypriniformes > Gobionidae > Coreius > Coreius guichenoti. The sequence continues at coordinate 46,883,698 of CM077168.1, forward strand.
GCTTTAAATGCTCAAGCTCTTTAAAGCAGGATGGATTCTGATTGGCTGTCAATATTTTTTTACATTCTTCAACTATTCCTGAACCGTGAATTCCAATGATATTGTTTCTCTGTGCCGTTACTGTTATAGTTGTGCTATTCTTTTACATTTAAAATGATTTTTAGAACTATATTTTTTATCGTTATCTTTATCGTCCTTGGTGTGAATGGGCCTCAAGCCTGTAAGTTATGTATATTTATGAATTATAACTATAAGTGGCCTGATGACTATAAATCTGTTAATGAATGTGAGGTTGTTTCAGTAATGTCTAAGTAGAGCATTTCACAGAACTCCTACCTCTTCGTTTCATGTTTGGTGTGAAAATTCCTTCATTTATTTTTGTTTTGTTTTATACAAACTTTTAGTGATAGAATACAGATTGTTGAGGATGAAAATTTAAAGAATGTCTCTTTCATTCCACATTTTCTCCTCTGTGTATTTTATGGTCATCGCTTAACCCTCTGGTGCTGTTCGGTCATATTTGACCGAAAAATTGTATGTTTTAGTTTTATTTTATTTGTTTTTAGAATTTTTTATTTCATCGGAATGGTACGAAACTTGGTAAAGGTTTTGGCACTTGCTGTGTGAACACACACACACACACAAAATCATGGACATGATTTGAAAAGGTTAAATGGTCCTGAAAAAAATATTCACACTTGTATTGGAAATGAATGAGAGACGAATTTCATCTATTGGAAACGTTTGGTATTGCGCCCAAACAAAATCTTACTGAAAGCAAATTTTTATTCAGATGAGATATCAACCTCAGATTTTAACACAGTTTGTTTAGACCTATGGCTTTGATTTTCTCAGTTTTAGAGTAAAACGTGTTTTGGAAAATATATATTTCATATAAAAATTGAAAATGTTATTTTGAGCATTTTTCATAACAATAAATGTAACAAATTTTCAAGTTCACTTTTTTAAACTTTTTTCACTTCCGCAATAATCGGCCAGGTGTCGTCTTTAAAAAGAGACCAAACTCAAGTCTATGCTTGTAATGTCTAGTGTCTTGGTTTTGTTTCATGTTCATGTTTCATGTTCTTATTTTGTTATGTTCAATGTCATAGTCCTGGTTCAAGTCAAGTCAAGTCAAGTCTGTTCAAGTCAAGTCCTGGTATGTTCTGTTCAATTGCAAAAAAACTGCACTTGGATTCTCATCAAGCTTGCCTCCAGTGGATTTATGTGACAGAATACTAGACCTCAACTGTGAACCCAGCAGTTTATCGTCTGTTGGCCCTCCATCAAGGCGACTGGGGGTGGGGACTGTGGGTTTTAATGATGTGGCGCTTAAGGACATTTTTAGAAATTGGTTAAAAGAACCCGTTCGTTCACGGATGCCAGGGGGGAAAATTCATTGGTCTCTGGCTCAATACATCGACCATGCGCTACTGTTGAGTGGCTCTGCTTTCACTGTGAGTTTTGCGGAGTCCCGCAATCCCGCAATCCCTCAGTGCACTCCACACCAGAATGTTTCCACACCCCAACCATCATGTTAGGATTTGTTCATGCCACGAAAGCCCTGCCACAGCCTGTCCACGTCCAGAGTCCAGCAAGGTCTCCTGTCCACGTCCAGCGTCCAGAGACGGCTCCAGCCCCTGACCAGCGTCCAGAGACGGCTCCAGCCCCTGACCAGTGTCCAGAGATGGCTCCAGCCCCCTCCAGGCCATGACCCCATAGCTCCACCCAAGAACATTTTTTTGGGGGGGGGGGGGGGGGGGGCAGTAGGTACCTGGCTAAGGCCACAGAGGCCGTGCCTCTCTGGTCCCCTGAACTGCCTGCACTGCCACGGTCCCTTGAACCTCCTGCACCACCATGGCTTCCTGAACTTCCTGCACCGCCATGGTCCCCTGAACTTACTGCACCGCCATGGTCCTCTGAACCTCCTGCACCACCATGGCTTCCTGAACTTCCTGCACCGCCATGGTCCCTTGAACTTCCTGCGCCTCCATGGCTTCCTGAACTACCAGGTCCGCCCATGCTCCACGGCCCAGGTCCGCCCATGCTCCCAGGCCCGTCTCTGCCTTGCCAGGGTCCATGTCCTGTTCCCCTGCATGGGCCTGGCCCACCATCCTTCTCCCAAGACCTCCGCTCCACCACCCTCCTAGACTTTGTTATGTTTTGTTTTGGTTTTGTTGGGCGTCCCCCCTGGCCCATAGAGGGGGGGATTTGTAATGTCTAGTGTCTTGGTTTTGTTTCATGTTCATGTTTCATGTTCTTATTTTGATATGTTCAATGACATAGTTCCTGGTTTGTCATGTGATTCCATTGTGCCCTCATGTGATCATGTCATGTTCTTCCCTAGTCTCTTGTGTCATGTTGTCATTGGTTTATTTAGTCATGCGAGTTCTGTCATTGGTTCATTGTCTTGATTGTTCACAGGTGTGTCTTGTTTAGTCATTAGTCCTTGTGTATTTAAGCCCTCATGTTTGCCATGCGTTTTTGTCTAGTATTGTTTGTGTCACTGCTGTTGGTGAGTTCATGTTTAAGTCAAGTCTGTTCAAGTCAAGTCTGTTCAAGTCCAGTCCTGGTATGTTCTATTCAATTGTAAATAAACTGCACTTGGGTTCTCATCAAGCTTGCCTCCAGTGGATTTACGTGACAATGCTCCAAAGCTTTAAAGATTAACGTTTAAATTGGAAATTTCATTTTCAGGACCATGCTCAAAAATGTCAGTTCTCACTATTAACTAGTTGTTTATTACCATGCATATTAGGATATTGGCTGTTTATTAGTACTTATAAAGCACATATTAATGCCTTATTCCGCATATTCTACATCCCTTAATCTATTCCTACCCAATACCTAAACTTAACAACTACCTTACTAACTATTAATAAGCAGCAATTAGGACTTCATTGAGGCAAAACTCATAGTTACACCTTCCTGACTTGGATGTATATTATTGCCATCATCAAAGATGAATTTCTGTCCAGTAAACTGAACAGACAATAAAGTTTAACTAACTAACTAACTAACTAACTAACTTAATAGTTAGTTAATAGTGAGAATTGGACCTTAATCTAAAGTGTGACCTGGATTTTACCTACTGCATAAATATAATTTAGTACCATAAAATCCCCTAAAAATACAAAATTAAATAAAAAATATTATCAAACTAAAATATAGTACAATCATTTCATTGAAATAAAAAAGTTTTGGTCATTTTTGACCGACATGTGAACACTACCAGAGGGTTAAACATTTTGTTCTCAAACTGTCAAAGGTCTTCCTACTGTACATAATGATTTTAACAGCACAGTTGGTCTTAAACAGCTCAGAACATCCTTTTGAACACACATAGTGTTACCTTTAAAGAAATAACTAATCACAGTTTGTGTGCATGTCCGGCTGTGATTGCATCACTTTACTTTCATAAGTCAGATAAGGCTCAATCCTCAAAGCACAGAAGAACAAGGGGTCGCTGGGACATCTTTGGCTCTGTCGTGCAGGTTGGGGGATTGGATTAGGGAGAGAGTGGCTGGGAGGCGGGCCGTCAGGGGTAAGTCTATTCAGCAGCGTCTGAGGACCGCTATTGTGGACTTGAGAGTGAGTGTCAATAAGGGGGCAATCAAGCATGGGGGCAAGGGTTATTTTAGAGGAGCCATCCCTATTCTGCTCTACCTGTGACAGGCCCTCATGTGCCTTCCTGAACCCTTGTGGAGTCGCTGAGGACAAAGAGAGAGAATAACAATCCTGCTATGTGCCGCTTATCTCAAAGGATGTCCGTGGAGAATGTGACCTCCCTCACATTTATACAATACATATATATGCTCATTACTAAACAGAGTCTAAATTCATAAAAATAAGCTGACAACACTTTCCTGACTGCCCCCTATTCAAAGTTTCGCAATTTTACTTCATTTTGAACACAATAAACTACACTCTTAGAAAAAAAGTTCAATGGGCTTCTATATAGAACCCTAGGGTTCTTGACTTTCCAAAAAAAAAAAAGTTCTTTATATGAAGCGCCTGACAGAATCCTTTAAGGTTCCATATAGAACCTTTTCTTCTAAGAGTGAATCTGTACATGTGACTTTTTAGCATTATTGATATCGGCCTGATAAGTAAAATAGGCTGATGTATTTAAACCATTAAATTATAGCCAAATGATCATGGACCCCACATTATTTTCTATTTCTAAGTAAAATGTTTACTCCGAGCCTGTAGGATTTTAACAATGTCACACAGGCATCTTGTTTTGTGTAATCACTTTCACGAAATGTAGATTGATATCTAATATTGGTCAGTATATATTGGTTATCCCCTTTAAAAATAAAAACAATTATTGGTTATACCATATTGGCCAAAATTTCCATAGTGTTTGCATCTCTAGTGTCTTCCTCTTGTGTTTTATGCTCACCAAGTCTGCATATATTTTATAAAAAAAAATACAGTAAAACAGCAATTCTGTGCAATTAAAATGTAAAATAACTGTTTTCTATTTATTAGATTTTAAATTGTAACTAATTCCTGTGATGGCAAAGCCGAATTTTCAGTTACTCCAGTCTTCAGTGTCACATGATCCCTCAGAAATCGTTCTAATATGCTGATTTGGTGCTCAATAAACATTTCATATTATGTTGTACTGCTTAATACTTTTTTTGTGGAAATAGAACTATTAATTTAAAAAAAGAAAAACAAATTCTTCTGTTACACTGTTTTTATTGTGAATTTTGGGTGTACTGTAATGTCTGAATGATACTGAATTCAGTATATCATATTAGTATCAGCATATTAGAACGATTTCTGAGGGATCATGTGACACTGAAGACTGGAGTAACTGAAAATTCGGCTTTGCCATCACAGGAATTAGTTACAATTTAAAATCTAATAAATAGAAAACAGTTATTTTACATTTTAATTGCACAGAATTGCTGTTTTACTGTATTTTTTTTTATAAAATATATGCAGACTTGGTGAGCATATTTTTTCATAAATATGAGCTCTCAAACAGAACCATGCATCTATTTCTTGAGTATTATTCAGTCTACATCCATGCATGTGTGCAAACATGAGGCGTCCCTTGAAATGCTGCTTTGATAATATTATGATTATCCAGTGTTGACAGATGACAGTGAGAGAAAGTTTAATACACCTGTGCATATGGCTTGATTCCTCTCAGTTATGTTACATCTGGTGTTGAGATTGAACCGGTTTAACTGTGTCAAAGCAAGCGAATCATTACACACCACCAGCTACACACACACACACACACACACACAAGCATTTCTCTTTGCCCCATTACTCACAAGCCAGCGTGACCAATCCTGCTTTGTCACCAGTGGTCAGGTCATTCAGTGCCGGGCTGTATTTCTCTCTCCCTCTCTTTCTCTTTTTTTCCACACACTCACTCGCTCAGCTGTCGCATGAGAGGAACGTAAAGGAGGCAAAGACATAGCTTCTCTCCCTTTGAGTCGGGTCAGCGAAAAGAGTCAGTGAGACAAGAGCGAAAGAAAGAAATGTGAGATTTAAAAGAGATTTAGATTTTAAAAGAAACTGTTGAAAAGTGTGTGTGTGCGTGTGTGTGTGTGTGTGTGTGTGTGTGTGTGTGTGCGAGAGACAGAGGGGAGGGAACTGAATTATCATTTATATCGTCTCAAGAAGCAGATAGGTATAATCTTATCAAATATTTATAATCTCAAATTCATGGATTGTGATCTGAAGGTCTCACAGTTCACAGTTCTGGTTCATTGAACAAAACTTTACTTACTTATTTATATGCATTTATGTGCATTTTTAAACTCTGATATGGATTTTTTTTTTTTATGCAAAAAGAATAAAGTAGACTGTAAAATGTGAAAAAGTGCCAAAAAGTTTTTTCCTTAAGGGGATTAACCTGAACCTTAAAAAAATATACTTTTTTTTATAAACTTATGTAGTCGTATTGGTTCAGACATTATTTATTTTGAAGAATATACCAATACCCAAGATACCCAATTTTTTGTTACATGACCATCTTCATAGTGTACGATTATTAATTATGTATAATTTAATTTTGTATTATATGACTTAATATATTTACTAAATGTGTATGTAAGTATTTATACTTTATTGAACTGAATGAATGATTTGATTTTTTCCTTGCATAACTAAGACTATATATTTTATTTCAGGTAAATTAAAAATATTTTTATGTGGTAAAAGATACATAAACTGGTTTTATTCCTATCAAAAATATGGTCACCGTGCCAAGTAAGACATGCTCCTGGGTTAACTTATTTTGTTGTTCCTGGAACAAAATTCCTGTCTGAAAATGTAGTCCTTCCCATAACTTATCCCTAAAATCACAGGGAAATCATAGGTGAATAAACTGTAAACTTGTCCCTCAAATCTGATTGGTTGATTGGAATGTTGTTCCAGGATCAACAAAGAAGATCCATGAACATGTTGTTCTTGATGAAATCACATTCACCCAAAAATATAGCAGAATTCAATCGGAATTCATTGTGTTTAACCATCAAAATGATATTTAATGCCCAGATTAGGTAGAAAACTTGTAAACAACTCTCAGTATTACAGTGCAGTCCCCCTAGTCTGCTCTCCATATGTCGTGTTCCCTGTTCTTGGGACGAATGGACATCTTGCCACCAAGCTGGTTCTTAATTCTCCATGTCAAATACAATGGCAGCAATTATATGCTAATCAGCGCTGGCCTGCCGTAGCCCTCTGCCTGCAATGAGCCTCTCTGTGTGTCTGAGCTGGTACCCGTGAGCGTGTTTAGTCACGGCCTATTACAGCACCATTACGATGGTCACGCTTTAAATCAGGCTTTCTCCACGCAGACACCAGCGCTTTCAGCCTCAGTGTTAAAAATCATATTAATGATAATGATATGTAGTAATGATAGGTAATAGTCATTACTAGGATGATAGTGAATGTAATTGTATGTAATGAATATGATTTTTACAAAAGTGGTTCTTGGCTTTCACATCCTGTATTAGTATTTTTGTGTATCAGTACATATACACAACCTGAAAGCTCAGTACATGTCCAAAAAGGCACATTTAGTTCCATGCCATGTGTTTTTAAGTTTGCAGAGCTGAGTGGATACAGTTGCTTAGAAGAAGTGCAAAATTAATGCAACTTTTATGTTTAAGAAAGACTATTTTCACTTCTAAAATATTCTATTTTATATTTTTTGCCAATGCGTTATCTATTATTTTCATGACTTTTAATCTAAATGTTAATTACCCTTGAGAAAAATTACTTAAGTGAGCTTTTGGTGTGTTTTTTTATTCTATAGCAAAATGGATTACGTTATTGTCAGTTTTGTCTAGTTTCAAATGTCAAGTAGACTATTAACAGATTTTTTAACCTTTGTTAATGTTAGTTAATAAAATGTTCATATTCATGTTAGTTCAGTGAATTAACCAATGTTAACAGATACAAATTTTGATCTTAAAAATGTGTTAGTAAATGTTGAGATTAACATTAGCTAATATTAATAAATGCTGTAGAAGTATTGTTTATTCTTATTTCATGTTAATTACTAATGTTAACAAATAAAACCTTATTGTAAAGTGTTACCCTATTAACATACTAGCAATTTCTTTATTATTTTTTTTATTTTTTATTTTTTATTAATTTATAATTTTAATAGAATTCAGTTTATTTCTTAGCATGGTATCAAAAAATGGATGTTGATTTGTGAAATAACATTTCAGTGGTGCATATTTCTTGTGGATGTATCCTGTATATACTGACCAGCAAATTATTGAATATTATAATGCCTTTAAGGGTCAAATTATTTGGTAAAGAAAAAAAATCCAGGATAATGTAACAAATCCTGCCCGGAAAGTGTCCTCCTTTTAAGGGTTTACTGAAAACTGTATGTTTTATCAGTCTTTCTGATTTTGATGGTAATTATGGGAGCAAATTGCTGTTCTCACAAAATGCAGGAAAACCGAAAGTTTGTTGATTAGCATATGTGCTGCGTGCTGGCATCTCCTTCACTCTTCAGTCATCGAAACGGCGCAGCCCCGCTTTTAGCCCGGCACACACCCACAAACGCTTCAGTCCCACAAAGCAGAGGCTGCTCTGAATGGCCACTTTGACAAATGAATTGTTTTAAAATGAAGCTCCCTGTCTGTCTGTTGACTGCACCTACGCCCCGATCTCCCCAGCACCCCCTGCAAAAAAACTTTAACACACCCCCAGTGGCCGCACCTCCCACCCCCTAAAAGCAAAGGCCCCTTTTGTTAACCTAATGTGCATTTACCAGTTGCTTTAGCTGGAGACATCTGCTGTGTGCAACCAGTCAATATTGTGAGGCCAGTTCAAAGCAGCCAGTTCATTATTCCTGTCAGCTTAACAGGCAAAAGGTGGCAGACTGCGGGAGTGCTGGAGCACAATGCCAGGCACAATGAAGGGCTCATTACGGCATGATTTATCAGGACAAGATGCCCGTTTTCACCTCGGGTCGGTCTGCCCCTTTCCGCGTTGCCACCCCTCACAGTGAGATCTTCAGAGAGAGATGATATTGTAAAAGGTCACACTGAAATGGAAAGCACAGTGGCTATGGTGAAGTGTGTCCGCCGAGGGTGGCAGCTCAGTTGGAGGCATTGTCAGTCTTCAAGGGTTTTATAATGTGCCTGTGATTTTAAAAGACTTTTTATGACATCTTTGTACATGACTGATTCTGCATTTTATAGGCATTAGCTGTACATGTTTGTCTGAAGAACATATACTGGTTGATTTTGTTTTTAGCAAGCAAACTTTGCTCTAAATGTTTAACAGGTAACTTAATTCATGTGGTAACATTTAAATGAATTGGTTTTGATGTAGTCAGAAATATTATTTAATGTGACTGAATCAACATTTTTAATGCTCAGATTGTCTCCTTGGGGTGATTTTTTTTCCACTTTTTGCAGTGTTTGTAATAATTTCTGTCAGGACAACTCTGTTTGGCATGGTAATGGATATGACAATGTTGATATGTTTGGTCTTGGCGGAATAGATCTGCTACGCTGCTGCTGCAGAGCAAGTACTGCTTGTACTTGCTACTGCCAATACATATGCGATGCGCTGTTGTGAGCAAGTAAGACATGCTGCTGCACAATATAGCGTACATGAATTACCCGTAGCAGATCTATACAGGTGGAGCTGGGGAAGGTGAGGGTTTCTGAAAGCGCTGCTACTGCTTCTTTATAGGCATATACCTAAAAGTTTTGGCAACAAAAAAGCATTTTCTCTGATATTCCCCCGGAAAAAAGTTGTCACAAATATGGCGCAACCTGCTTTTAAAAGGCTTATTATAGACTGTTCAGTGAAATTACAACTGTAGCAAACTGTAAAATGTAACATACAATAATTTCAAATCATCGTTTTGACCAAAAAATATTTTAAATTGTGTGAATGTATTACATTTAATACATCTGTGACAACTTACCCAACCTGACATTTTTGAAAAAAATCCTCTTGTTCTGAGAACACTTTTTAGTTAAAATCTACCTTCATTATGTAGTTTTGTATATGCCTGTTGTGTATATAATGTATGTTATATTATGTGTGTGTGTGTGTGGTCCTGGTAAACCCTACATTATGGGGACAAAATGTCCTCACAAAGATGGCAATATCCGAAATCCTTGGCCTTGTGGGGACATTTTTTTGGTCCCCATGAGGAAAACAGCTTGTAAATCATACTAAGTGAAGTTTTTTGAAAATGTAAAAAAACAGGACATTTTCTATGATGGGTAGAGTTAGGGTTATGGGATAGATTATACAGTTTGTGCAGTATAAAAATCATTATGTCTATGGAAAGTCCCCATAAAATGTAAAAACCCAACATGTGTGTGGGTTTGTATTTATGTATGTGTATGCAATTTTTATTATTGTAATATATAATAGCATACTATTTTATCACTTAAAACAAGTCTTTGAATCTCATCAGATATAGGGCAAAGTCAACTTCTGCTAGTTTACCATCTCTTTGACTCTGTTGCACATTATTTTTAATTTCATACACTGGGCTGAACCATAGAAATTGGTATTTAAAGATATGATCCACCTCTGCCCTCAATGAAAGCCAAGTATAGGTCTCATAATGCTCAGAGGAGATGATGTGAGGTGATCAGTATGGCTCATTCATGCATATGCAGTGAGATCATAGTAGCTCTGCTCCCTTCAGCACACTGCACACATAGAGAGCCTAATTGCTATTTAATATATGGAGGAGACTAAATAGGGAAGAAGAGAGAAGATTCAGTCTCGACTCATGTGGCGTTTTGTTAAGACGCCACGGCCACACCTCTCTCTGAATCCATTTGCCTAAATCACAGCGTCTCCAGAGGCCCGCTGGATAATGTACCAGCCAAGCCTGGTAAACTGTTTTGTTAACAATGCATTATGAAGGCAAGAAAGGGAGGACTAAAAGAAAAGAGAGAGGCAAAAAAAGAGGTGGACACTTCTGAATGCCAAACAGTTGGGTGGGTGTGATGGGCCTCTCTGTTCGGAAGAGCAAGAGGTGACACCCCTGTCTCATCGCTCTACACACACACACATATACACACGGCCCATTTGCGCCAGGCTCTGCTTAGTCACACCACCTGCTCTTCCCATTTTTCGAATACACACTCGTGTAACCACGATGGCAGCGACAGACGGTGTCCTGCTCCCCCCGACCGCCGGCACCCCTGCTCTGTGTCCCGTTTTTACCCATCACTTTCCATCCCGCTCCTCCCCGAGCGCAGGGTTCAATAGAAGATGACAGCGAAGATTGAATGGCCGTCACAAAAAAGCAAAAAGACATAATGAAACGATCAATAACACTGAGATCAGAAGGCTGTGTGTGTGTGTGTGTGTGTGAGTCCGTAGGGGTCATCCGTCATGGTTAGTGTTTCCTTGTCATGACAGGTTATAATAAACACCCTTTATTAGCTCAACATCATCATCTCTGTTTCAAAGGAAGATTAAATGCATCCCATTCTGACACAGAATCATATTAATTTTATGACAGCCAGCAGAGCCTGAGGTTTCTGATGTGTGTGTGTGTGTGTGTGTGTGTGGTTACACTTTATTTTAAGGTGACATAGTTACATTGTACTTACTCAAATTAGTACTGAGTAATATTAATTAACTATGTACTTACTATAATGTTACGGTTAGGGTTTGGTTTATGGTTACTTGTAATTATGCATAATTTACTGTTATTACTATAGTAAGAACATGTTATAATTATAATAATTTTGTTACATTTATATAGCGCTTTTCTGGGTACTCAAAGCGCTTTACATGGAAGGGGGGAATCTCCTCAACCACTACCAATGTGCAGCATCCACCTGGATGATGCGACGGCGGCCATATTGCGCCAGAACGCCCACCACACACCAACTTATTGGTGGAGAGGATTTTATTTTTTAAAATAAAGTGCTACCATATTCAAATTTTAATACTTTTTAAAATATATCAGGCTCTGCTGGCTCTCATAAAAATAATATAATCATGTATTATTATACACATACAGTAGTGGTCAAAAGTGACGTCTGGTCTAGGAAAATTGACATCTCCATCCTTTATTCATATATTATTAAAAATGGTTTTGTAAATATATTGCATATTGGAGCTTGGAGTTTATTTGTGATAATGCAGTGAAACATGCTAAATTGTGTATATAATTTTTGGCCAGGCTGTCATACAAAGAAATTATGAACACATGCAAAAATAGAGAACAAACAAAATATTAATAATTGATTCTGTTGTAGTCAGTGTATGTTTTTTTTTTTTCCTGTGAGCTTTTTGTTTTTCCATTATTATTATCATTATTATTATTTTTTGCATAAAACCTGTAGCTGTGGTTTGCCTTTTTTTTTTGCCAAATTGTTTTTGTCAGATAAATATCTTGGTAACACTTTACAATAAGGTTTTATTAGTTAACATTAATTAATGTATTAACTAACATGAACTAAAAATGAGCAATACATTTGTTACAGTATGTATTAATCTTTGTTAAAAATACAGCTGTTCATTGATTGTTCATGTTAGTTCACAGTGCATTAACTAATGTTAACAAATACAACTTTTGATTTTAATAATGTATTATGTTGAAATTAACATGAACAAATATTAATAAATGCTGTAGAAGTATTGTTCATTAATATTAGTTCATGTTAACTAATGTAGTTAACTAATGAAACCTTATTGTAAAGCGTTACCAATATCTTAAGTTTTTGTTTTCCCCTCATATTTAAAATATTTAAAAAATATATACAATATATTTTCCAAATACTTTCGAACTTGTAGGGCCATTAAAATATTTATTTAATATTTGTTCATTAAATTCATAAAGTTGTATTTCCTTGTCTGTATACACAACATATTTTCTTGTTCTGTCAAAATTCTGGGCACTCTCCTCCTCCGATCAGTCCAATATCTGATTCAACAGCCACCATTTAGCGCCTCACCATGTTCCACACTTGCGGTCTCCCAGGACAGCTATCCCCAAAAGGACTTAGCAAATCCATCCACTATGAAGACAGTAAGTCCCTCTCTGATTAGCCATTAGTGGGGCTTTAGTGCCCCAGCAGTGCAGCTTCTGTCATTGTCTTCCGTCCTTTCTCTCGACTAATTGGCACAGAGGGGTATCTGACAGGGTTGCAGCCTGTGGGAATAGACATTGACATCTGATCTAACGCTCACTTAAAATCAAAATCAGACTAAACTGCACTGTCGGGCTCCCGTGAGGATGGAGATCTTGACAGCGGCGGCTCAAGGTTTGGGACACTGATATCAACAGTGCAGACAGCACATGAAAGATGAAAGCATGAGGACTGACCATTTTTCTTGGTTTCACTTTTATTAGTTGGTAACATATCAGTGTCCAGATGATATACAGAAAGTGAAAGGGGAAACCTTGATCTGACTGTCAACTATAGAACATGTGAATGCCGTCATATCTTGCATTAAAGCTTCATCGTGTTTTCTTACCCTCCACATGCATGGAAGAAATCCTCTCAGTATAGCCTGAAATGCAATGAAGAATATTAGTCTTCTGTATGAAAATATTTTAAAATGTACTTTTTTTTCTGTGATGCAAAGCTGAATTTTCAGCAGCCATTTCTCCAGTCTTCAGCGTCACATTATCCGTCAGAAGTCATTCTGATATGCTGATTTCTGAATATTATCAATGCTGAAAACAGTTGTGCTGCTTAATATTTTTGTGGAAACCATGATACTTTTTTGTTTTCTTTATCCTTTGATGAATAGAAAGTTTGAAAGAGCAGCATTTATTTGAAATACAAATCTTTTTTTAACATTATAAATGTCTTTACTGATACTTTTGATAAATTTAAGGCAAAAGTATTAATTGCTAAACTCTTACTGACCCCAAACTTTTAAATGGCAGTGTAGCTTAACATTATAGCTTCATCGGGTTATGTAGGTGAAGTGTGTGTGTGTGTGTGTGTGTGTGTGTGTTTTTTTTAAGAAATAAACTTTTGCGTGTGCTATCTGTCAAAATAAGACTCTTGATATCTGTTACTTCTCAATTTTAGGTTGCTGAAAATTCTGTCATCATTTATACAGCCTCATGTCATTCCAAACCTGTATGACTTTCTCTCTTTTGTGAAACGCAAAAGGAGATATTTTGAAAAATGTCTCCGAATTTTTTTATCCATACATTGAATATAATGGAGTCCAACGTTATTCAATCACATGTCTTTCAAAACCCTGTATATCAATAAAAAATTTCATGGGAAGATTTTTAGTGAATAACTTTTTTCGTTTCGGTCAAAAATGTCCATCTATCCAGCACTGCAAACAATCACGTGGAATATAGTGCACAGTCTGTACATACATTAATGATGATATTTTTTGTCCTTATAGTAGCTCAACAGTAAGAATTATGTGTGATATTTCTCCTGTACTGACATTGCAGGTCTCGATATACACTTTTTCACTCTTCGCTTAGTGGTAAAAAGAAGTTTGAAATACGAGACATGAGGTATACTGTTAATGTACGGGACATGTGAATGTCTTTTAGTTATTCCACAAGTTTTGACACGCATCTTCTTATCTAGTATTCACAACTCGAAGTCCATAGTTTCTTTTATCCTGGTTTACTCTTCCAAGTCACATTTCTTAAATACAGCCTAATCCTCTTGCTCAGTGATGTCTTCTCAACAACTTATTTATAAAGATACTACTTGTGAGCCAGTTTATGCTATATTAATTATAATAAATGGTCAAAAGCTTTGTGTTCTCCCACTGTGCATCTGAACTTATTGCATATTTGTCAATAACTTTTTACGTGCGCTACAAAAATGACGTCACTGAACATGTGCAATAAGAACAAATATAAACCAAAGAAATATATTCAACAGTAAATAACAAAAATAAAAAAGTAAATATAAATTCTGAAATATGAAATATGGCTCTTACAGTTAGAAAACATCCTGATGGCGTCCATGCTGCTGAGAGTGGCGTTTAGATGAATATGTAAATATGTGCTGCGCACTTTCTCTCAATAACACAATAAGCACACAAGAAAAAAGCAGTTAAGAAAGCTTCTGATCATAGTGATGTGGATATGTTTGCACAAGCTCTGCAATTCAGCACTCCAGTAAAGACACGTCACGTTTATTTATATAACACTTTATTCAATAGATTGTTTAAAAGCAAGCAGCTTTACAGTATCAAACATGGAAAACAGTGACAGTGTCGCTTTCGATTAGAATTACAACTTTATTTTCTACTATAAAGCGTCTCTCCATTCATGTTACTCATGGACGTCTGACCACTACGGACTGAACAGACGAAATGAACCGGAGAATTCCACATCAAAGAAGGCGAAGCCTCGGAGCCACACCTAACTATTACAAAATTGCCACGGTCCCATGGTAGTTTGAAGGTGTTTACCAGCTAGAGTGAATTTTTCTGGAAAGTTTGCTTTGGTAAGCTGTTTCGAACTCATGATACAAAATCAAATAGAACTAAACAAAGAACTAACTGAAATTAAATCATTTTGAACAAAATCAGTCCAAAATGAAGTTATTTTGGTGTTCGTATCGTGAGTTCGAAGGTGTTTACCAGCCAGGGTGAACTTTTCTGGAAAGTTCACTTTCGTAAGCTGTTTCGAACTCACGATACGAACACCAAAATAACTTCATTTTGGACTGATTTTGTTCGAAATGATTTAATTTCAGTTAGTTCCTCGATTTCGATTTAAGTATATCGGGGCCTTAAGAGTCTCAGTCTCTAAGGACCCAGCTAATAAAAATTTGTTCTAAGAATGTTTTGATAACGTTCCCAATTAAGTTGTTTTTGAATGTTCTCTGAACGTTTAAAATGTCCACTTTTTAAAATGTTTGTTTAAAATGGTTATGCGAACGTTTAGGGAACATTCGATTTAATCATTGTGCAAACCTTATAGGAACGTTTCTGAATGCTCACAGAACGTAAGTAACAAGTATAACATTTAAAAAAAACCGGTAACACTTTATTTTAGGGTTCAGTTCTCGCTATTAACTAGTTGCTTATTAGCATGCATATTACTAGGATATTGGCTGTTTATTAGTGCTTATAAAGCACATATTAATGCCTTATTCTGCATCGCCATATTCTACATCCCTTAATCATACCCAATACCTAAACGCTACAAAAACTACCTTACTAACTATTTAAAAAAGCAGTAAATTAGGAGTTTATTGAGGCAAAAGTCGTATTTAATAGTGAATGTGTGTTCCCCATACTAAAGTGTTACCAAAAAACATTCGATGAACGTCTCAGAAAAACGTTTCAGGAAAAAACGTTCCATGAACAACGTATAAATAATGTCTTTGTGCTAACATTTTGAGAACACCAGATAACTTTGAACGAACATTCTATTAACATTACTGGAAGAGTGTTTGTTCATAACTTTGAGAGAACCTTGTGAGAACTTTATTCAAAGTTCTGAGAACATACCCTGTTAGCTAGGGGTGACCCAAGAACCAGGTCTCACAGAGATTACTGAAACCACAACTTGTGCACTTATTTCTTCCAAATTACGGTAGGCTTATACAGTAAATACTGTGGCTAAAAGTGTATGCTAAATTAATTCATGTAATTAATTCATGTAATCCAGCATCTTCCACTTTTTATCTGATTCGTATCCATCTGAATAAGTAAGAAGGTTCCCATCCCATTCTTGTAGTGGCATCACTCTATCATCATTTCTGAAAAGAAACGGAGAACAGAAACCATAGTGAGACTTGTATCACAGTCGGTCAACTCCTAAACAAACAGCTCGGGCCTAATGACTTGCCCATCTTCTCCACCTCTTCAATTAGGTTCAGTCATGGGGGTGAGAGAATGTAGTAGCACACAGCCATTCTTATGCCTGCTAATCTCTAACACACACACAGCCCTCGCTCTCACTAACATGGGCTGGAGATAATCATTGAACCACCCAGGCAGCGAGAGTGTAGAGGAATGAAACATTCCCAATCCCCGCAAACCTTCTGCACTAGGTTCCTCATCAACCAATAAATGGGGAATATGCAAATGCTGATTTGGTAGGAGGGGTACTGTAGGGTTTATAGGGATTAGCGCTTGTTCAGCTCAGCTCCCTGCCGAGCAAGCACACTAATACAGGTGTTGGTAAATTGTTGTTAGCCTCCAGCTAATTTGGTTCCTTTCACTGTGGCATTGTGCTAGCAGTCAGGCCATTTGTAGTTGTGTTTGCTCATTGGCAGGGAGATATCTCAGTTCTGTGGTGGGTCTGATATGATCCTCGGCTTGGTTCAGAATCCACACTCTGGGCTACTTTGGATCTTCTTAATGAGGCTTTTAAAGCCAAAGTCTTGCCACTGTGAGACCTGCAAGATGCAGATAAACATCTTCCTTCATTTTCCTTCTAATAAGGTTCGTTCAGTATGAATTTTGAACATACTTGGCAGAAGACATTGTGATAAAATCAGTACAAGGCAGCAGTAACGCTTACATTTTGTATTAGGGAAAACTAAGATGCCATTCATACTCAAATCTGATGTGGGAAAGAGTGTAGAGGTTAGCGACTTAGCATGTTTCCAGACGAGAGGTTGAATTGCACACAAAGCTGCACCTCAGAGAACATCGGCAGTTCAAAGAAGTCATTAGGATAGTCCAGACGTGCAACAAAAGGGAGATTTGAAGTCTCCAAACAGGACTGATGGATAAAACCTAAACCAAACATAGATATCCGCTAAGAAGCTTTCTATTATTATAGTATTTAATATAGAAAAGAAAAGGCACGGTGGTTACTTTTTCTCTTGGGAAAATCTAGGAATCACCCAAACCATGATGAGAATAAAACATTGCTCAGTTGATTCTACACTTCTCTAAATTTATTTTATTTTATTTTATTTTATTTAAAACCAAAAGTATCTATCTATCTATCTATCTATCTATCTATCTATCTATCTATCTATCTATCTATCTATCTATCTATCTATCTATCAGTTCTCGCTATTAACTAGTTGCTTATTAGCATGCATATTACTAGGATATTGGCTGTTTATTAGTGCTTATAAAGCACATATTAATGCCTTATTCTGCATCGCCATATTCTACATCCCTTAATCATACCCAATACCTAAACGCTACAAAAACTACCTTACTAACTATTTAAAAAAGCAGTAAATTAGGAGTTTATTGAGGCAAAAGTCGTATTTAATAGTGAATGTGTGTTCCCCATACTAAAGTGTTACCAAAAAACATTCGATGAACGTCTCAGAAAAACGTTTCAGGAAAAAACGTTCCATGAACAACGTATAAATAATGTCTTTGTGCTAACATTTTGAGAACACCAGATAACTTTGAACGAACATTCTATTAACATTACTGGAAGAGTGTTTGTTCATAACTTTGAGAGAACCTTGTGAGAACTTTATTCAAAGTTCTGAGAACATACCCTGTTAGCTAGGGGTGACCCAAGAACCAGGTCTCACAGAGATTACTGAAACCACAACTTGTGCACTTATTTCTTCCAAATTACGGTAGGCTTATACAGTAAATACTGTGGCTAAAAGTGTATGCTAAATTAATTCATGTAATTAATTCATGTAATCCAGCATCTTCCACTTTTTATCTGATTCGTATCCATCTGAATAAGTAAGAAGGTTCCCATCCCATTCTTGTAGTGGCATCACTCTATCATCATTTCTGAAAAGAAACGGAGAACAGAAACCATAGTGAGACTTGTATCACAGTCGGTCAACTCCTAAACAAACAGCTCGGGCCTAATGACTTGCCCATCTTCTCCACCTCTTCAATTAGGTTCAGTCATGGGGGTGAGAGAATGTAGTAGCACACAGCCATTCTTATGCCTGCTAATCTCTAACACACACACAGCCCTCGCTCTCACTAACATGGGCTGGAGATAATCATTGAACCACCCAGGCAGCGAGAGTGTAGAGGAATGAAACATTCCCAATCCCCGCAAACCTTCTGCACTAGGTTCCTCATCAACCAATAAATGGGGAATATGCAAATGCTGATTTGGTAGGAGGGGTACTGTAGGGTTTATAGGGATTAGCGCTTGTTCAGCTCAGCTCCCTGCCGAGCAAGCACACTAATACAGGTGTTGGTAAATTGTTGTTAGCCTCCAGCTAATTTGGTTCCTTTCACTGTGGCATTGTGCTAGCAGTCAGGCCATTTGTAGTTGTGTTTGCTCATTGGCAGGGAGATATCTCAGTTCTGTGGTGGGTCTGATATGATCCTCGGCTTGGTTCAGAATCCACACTCTGGGCTACTTTGGATCTTCTTAATGAGGCTTTTAAAGCCAAAGTCTTGCCACTGTGAGACCTGCAAGATGCAGATAAACATCTTCCTTCATTTTCCTTCTAATAAGGTTCGTTCAGTATGAATTTTGAACATACTTGGCAGAAGACATTGTGATAAAATCAGTACAAGGCAGCAGTAACGCTTACATTTTGTATTAGGGAAAACTAAGATGCCATTCATACTCAAATCTGATGTGGGAAAGAGTGTAGAGGTTAGCGACTTAGCATGTTTCCAGACGAGAGGTTGAATTGCACACAAAGCTGCACCTCAGAGAACATCGGCAGTTCAAAGAAGTCATTAGGATAGTCCAGACGTGCAACAAAAGGG
Source organism: Coreius guichenoti (assembly GCA_039654105.1). Lineage (NCBI taxonomy): Eukaryota > Metazoa > Chordata > Actinopteri > Cypriniformes > Gobionidae > Coreius > Coreius guichenoti. The sequence continues at coordinate 46,902,805 of CM077168.1, forward strand.
AGATTTGAAGTCTCCAAACAGGACTGATGGATAAAACCTAAACCAAACATAGATATCCGCTAAGAAGCTTTCTATTATTATAGTATTTAATATAGAAAAGAAAAGGCACGGTGGTTACTTTTTCTCTTGGGAAAATCTAGGAATCACCCAAACCATGATGAGAATAAAACATTGCTCAGTTGATTCTACACTTCTCTAAATTTATTTTATTTTATTTTATTTTATTTAAAACCAAAAGTATCTATCTATCTATCTATCTATCTATCTATCTATCTATCTATCTATCTATCTATCTATCTATCTATCTATCTATCTATCTATCTATCAGTTTTCTGTATATTCCAACCAGATCTCATGAGAATTTGTAAATACTGTACAAGGTGGTGATTTCATATAAATTGATTCAGTCTGACTTTGGAAAAAACATATGATTTGTATGACGGTCCGCCCTAAACCTAATCCTCAAGAGGGCATGAGAAGATTGTACAAAAACATAGAAGTGAGATCATACAAATTCATGTGAAATCTTATCAATCAACCAATCAAGTTTGGAATCATATGGAGTTTGCCCAGCACAACCACTACCATTTTTGAACATGGAGGAACGTCACAACCCTTAACCGCAGCAGCTACAGCAGTACAGTATAAATAATTTTTTATTTATTCAGTACATTTATTTTTGCAGAAATGTGTTATATTTAAACTGAAAATTCACAGTTGCATGTCATGGAAGAGCAATAGGAAGAATAGTGTGGTGGCGGTGTTCAGGGAAGACATAATAGAATGTGTAAAAATGAACAAGCAACTTTTCAGTTTACATGTAACACATTTCTGCTAAAATAAATGTACTGTACAAATGTTCATTTTCTTGTTGTGTATTACAGTATTGACTTTTCTAAGTAAGTTTTTACCTGCTGTTGAAATCTTGTCTAAAAAACGTCTCGGTTACGTATGTAACCCTCGTTCCCTGAAGGAGGGAACGGAGACGTACATCGGACGTCACTGACGAATTGGGATCACTTCTGGAAGCCCCTATCAGCTTCGAGTGTATAGAGAACGGGCCAATGGCCATTGGCGTGCGAGATTTGCATCTCGCGCTCTGCCCCGCATCGCGGGTATAAAGCGGAAGCGGATGCCGCGCACATTTGTTTTTCACTGAGGAGCCGAACTAGTGACTCGGCCATGCAGTGATGGTACAGCAACTGTGGCGACGGGACGTACGTCTCCATTCCCTCCTTCAGGGAACGAGGGTTACATACGTAACCGAGACGTTCCCTTTCAGTCGGTCACGTACGTCGGACGTCACAGACGAATTGGGATCCCTATGGAAAATGCCACAGTTACTACCACTTCCAGCACCCAACGAAAGCCCCTCAGACCCCCGTCTGTTCGGGGCAGGGAACTCACGCAGGGAGAGTCACTGCTGCTGTTCCGCAAGACCCACTCAGCAGAGTATTGGATAACGCTGCGAAAGCGTGCCCAGGGGGGCCGCTGCGGAAGCCACATCCTACCCGTAGGGAGGTATCATGTGGAATATACACATATGGACTGGCCGTGGGCAGTACAACATACGGAAGTCCCAGGGGTGGCCCCGGCCAATGCAGGCAGGGGACTACACCGCACAGAGACGGCAGAGCGAGCTCTGCCAAGGGAAAGACACGGGCTCACCGTAGCGAGCCGTACCGTGGAAGAATACACATATGGGACCGCCGTAGGGGTCACAACATATGGATACCCAGCCTAACACAAGTTCCACCAATGCATACGAGTGTTAGACCTGGCGTCGGACGCTCCGCCACGTCTGACTGCCGCGGGTTGCGGAGGACTCAACAGGGTTTGCCGTTCTGGGGAACTCGACTGGAGCATATCAGCGCACGTATCCGGTCCATGAGGAGGGGAATGGCGCAGCAAGCCGACACTAGAACGGGCACTTCGGTGTTACTGGCTATTTGAAGCGAGCACACGGGAAGAAACCGGCTCTACACGGAGGCTATAAAATCTAGCGAACGTGTTAGGTGTCGCCCAGCCCGCAGTTCTACATATATCTGTCAGCGAGGCACCATGCGCCAGCGCCCAGGAAGAGGCCACACTCCTAGTGGACTGGGCCCTCAACCCGAGCGGGCAAGGCACACCTTGGGATTCATACGCCAGGCCGATGGCGTCCACTATCCAGTGAGCCATCCTCTGCTTGGAGACAGCCTTTCCCTTCTGCTGGCCTCCGTAACAGATGAAGAGCTTTGCGTTCTGTCCACGTAAGTCCGCAGAGCGTGAACGGGACAGAGAAAAGCCAGGGCTGGGTCTGCCTCCTCCGAAGGCAACGCTTGCAGGTTCACCACCTGGTTTCGAAAGGGAGTGGTGGGAACCTTGGGCACATATCCGGGCCGGGGTCTCAGGATTACATGAGAGTTACCCGCCTCGAATTCCAGGCACGATTCGTCGACCGAAAATGCCTGCAGGTCCCCTACCCTCTTGATGGAAGCCAATGCAGTCAGGAGTACTGTCTTCCAAGACAGGACTTTTAACTCTGCTGACTGCAAAGGTTCAAAGGGAGCCCTCTGCAGTGCAGTTAGCACCAGAGATAAGTCCCAAGAGGGTATAGAGTGAGGGCGAGGCGGATTTAATCTCCTCGCCCCCCTCAGGAACCTGACGACCAGATCGTGCTTCCCTAAGGACTTCCCATCAACCATGTCGTGATTTGCGGCGATAGCGGCAGAATACACTTTGAGGGTGGAGGGAGACAGCCTTCGCTCCAACCCTTCTTGCAGGAAGGAAAGCACAGAACTGATCGAACATCTTCGGGGGTCTTCTCGTCGAGAAGAACACCACTCGACAAACAGGTTCAACGCATAGAGGCGCCTCATAGAGGGGGCTCTGGCGGAAGTGATGGTGTCTACCACAGTCTGTGGTAGGCCACCTAGAACCTCCGTGTCCCGTCCAGGGACCAGACATGGAGTTTCCAGAGGTCCGGACGCGGGTGCCATAGGGTGCCCCGTCTCTGAGTCCGGAGGTCCTTCCTCAGAGGAATGGGCCAAGGAGGTGCTGTCACGAGGAGCACTAGTTCCGGGAACCAGGTCCGGTTGGGCCAGTACGGCGCAACTAACAAGACCTGCTCCTCGTCCTCACTGACCTTGCACAGTGTCTGCGCAAGAAGGCTCACTGGGGGAAATGCATATTTGCGTAGGCCCCGGGGCCAGCTGTGTGCCAGCGCATCCGAGCCAAGGGTCCCCCCGGTCAGGGAATAGAACAACTGGCAGTGAGACGTGTCCGAGGCAGCAAACAGGTCTACCTGTGCGGTCCCGAAGTGACTCCAGATCAGCTGGACCACCTGGGGATGGAGCCTCCACTCTCCCGGGAGCACTTGCTGTCGTGAGAGCTCGTCGGCTGCACGATTGAGCAGGCCCGGAATGTGAGTGGCACGAAGCGACCTCATGCTTCTGACTCCAGAGGAGGAGATGGCGGGCGAGTTGTGACATGCGGCGGGAGCATAGACCACCCTGTTTGTTGATGTACGCAATGGCCGCAGTGTTGTCCGTACGGACCAGAACGTGCTTGCCTCGTAGCGGCCCTTTCAGGCAGCCCAGCGCAAGACGAACTGCTAACAACTCGAGGCAATTGATATGCCATTGCAGTTCGGGTCCCCAGACCCGAAACTGCAAGCCCATTGTACGTGGCCCCCCAGCCGGTGGATGAGGCATCCGTGGAGACAACAGCATGGCCGAGTGGGCTGGACGTGCTTCCCATGGCCGGCTCCACACCGACACCCTGGTGGAGGCTGCTGCTGGGCTTTGGCGGGACGGGGGCGTGGGCGGGCGGACGCCCTCGGCGACGAGCAGGCGGAGGCGCTGCGACCGGCGGCTGGGTGGAGGCAGCAGCTGACCGCCGGGGCAGGATGTGCTTGATGTGATTTATCGGTCTCCCTCATGTCGGCCAGGTTGAGCCAGAGGTGTCTCTCCTGGACCACGAGCGTGGACATCGCCTGACCGATGGAACGGGCGGTGATTTTCGTCGCCCGGAAGGGAGAGGTCCATCGCCGTCCGGAGCTCCCGGAGGAGCTCTGGGTCAGGCCTACCCTCGTGCATGTCCATGAGTGCCTGGGCCTGGTGCACCTGGAGCAACGCCATGGCATGCAGAGCGGACGCAGCCTGCCCACAGGCCTTGTAAGCCTTTCCAGTCAGACTAGAAGAGAACTTACAGGCCTTGGAGGGGTGAAAATAGCCTGACGCCGGACACAGTTGCATCGCGACGGCCCGTTCCACCGGCGGGATTCCCACGTACCCCTTGGCTGGCCCGCCGTCGAGGGTAGTGAGGAGGGAGGAGCCACTCGGCCGGTTTCTGGCAGAAAAAGGTACGACTTTGTGAGCTCCTCATGCACCTCTGGGAAGAAAGGCACTGGGGCGGGACGCTGAGAACGCGACCCGCCCCAAGAAACCAATCATCCAACCTAGAAGGCTCGGGACACGGTGGAGGGTTCCACACGAGCCCGACCTTTTCGGCGGCCCGGGAAAGCATAGCCGTCAACTCAGGGTCCGACTCGGCCGCCGCGACTCTCCCAGAGGGAGGCAGCGCAGCCGAGTCTTCATCCTCCGAGGACTGGAACTCCCCCTCCAATCCAGCGATCGACATCTGTTCGTCTGCTGGAGCCCCGAAGGTCACCACTGGACGCTCATGGGAGGGGCCAGTGGTTTCCTCCGGAAGCCCTACCGGCTGTGGCGCTTCAGATGGAATAGGGGCCCACGGAGGCTGGCTCGGCGGGTTTGCCCTAAACGTGATCCTCAGGTCACCCTGGCTATTCGTCGAAGTAGGTCTATTCTACTGTGCAGGAATAGCACTAGATCGAGGCATAGGTAAGGGGACTCCACCCTCCCGAAGGTAGGCGAGTCTCGACCTAAGCGCCGAGATAGTCATGTTCCCGCAGTGGGAACATGAACTATCCACAAAAGCTGCCTCAGCGTGCTAAATGCCCAGGCACGTGAGACAACGATTGTGACCGTCAGCTGGCGACAGGGAATGACCGCATCCAGAAACGCACGGGTGGAATGACATCTTGAAAAAGACGCAGTGTCACACCCGTGTTGCTCTTTTAGAGGAAACCGCTCTTTTAATAATGCTGATGCACCCAGGGACAACCGCGGCAGAATCACAGGGGAGAGTGCAGCCTGTGTCTGCTCTCACTGTATGGAACGCCCTCACCGAACCAACAGGAAATGCTGTGAAAACAGCAGTTTTTTCCTAACCAGGAAGTGAGCACGCGGTCGCGCTGCAGTGTGCCTTTTCCCCAGCACAAGGCAATCGATCTCTCTCTCGTTCTCTTTCTCTCTCTCTCTGCTTGATAGGCGCAGGAACAGTCTGTCTTCATCAACGGCGTTCGGCTCCGAAGTGAATGACAAATGTGCGCGGCATCCGCTTCCACTTTATACCCGCGATGCGGGGCGGAGCGCGAGATGCAAATCTCGCATGCCAATGGCCATTGGCCCATTCTGTATACACTCGAAGCTGATAGGGGCTCCCAGAAGTGATCCCAATTCGTCGGTGACGTCCGACGTACGTCGAACGTGACCGACTGAAAGGGAACTCAGTGTGACACACAAGAGCGTTCAGCTAGAAATTCTTTTATAGTATACAAATCAGTCAATGTCAACAAAAAAAGTAGAACAAATTGAACAAAAAATATTATATATTAAATATTAATTATATATAAAAATAAATATTTCCATGGTGAAAAAACATCTAAACATTTTGACCAGTGTGGCTCACACAATGACAAAAACATATTTTTTTGGTGGCATTGGCAAATTTACTGACACAATAACCTTAGTCAAGCATGAATTCAATGTTTTGGGTGAGTTGCTACATTTTGCAGACATGCAGTTCTGATGTTCCAGCAAACTGTTGTGACAGATGCACTTACAGAATAGGGAATGCTAAAACTGTGCCAAAGCGATTGAGAAAAAGCGTTATAGCTCGCTAAAAATTATCTGTTTGCTGGTGTTTCAAAGAACCTATAGGCGAACTTCACTTTTCTGGTATAACAGAACTGAAGATCTGATGTAACATGAACAACTTTTCTCCAAAGAACCACAGAAAGCTCAAACCTGAGATACTGCAAAAACCTAAAATACTGCTAAACCAAATAACCGTGAAAGAAAGAAATAGCTTGTTTTGTACGTTAACTGGCATGTATTATTCAGCCTCCATTCCTGATTAGTGCTCACTGGGATCTCAGGTCTCTCGATTCCTATTTGATTCATTTGCATGTTATGCATATGTATGACGTTCTCTCTAAATTTTGTAGAAGTCATATGTAAGTCATTTTCAATTAACTGTGTAAACTGTGTCTTTTAGACAAATTGTTTTCAGTACCTCCCCCACTGAAGAAAATAATTCAATTGATGAAGTCGCCCCTACAAGAAAATATGGCCAGCCCTGTGCTGTAATACACTTCACCTCTCTCCTTCCATTGTAAGCTAACGTATCTGTGCTTTACACAGCAGGCCGGACAGATGTGCTAATGCATTTCCAAGTATTATGTGATCCTGCTGTGTCCTGGCAGGGGCCTCATCTACGATCCCATCTCCCTCTGTGTTGGGCCAATCTAATCTGTTTGTTCATTTAATTACGGCATTGTTTTGGATGAGCTGGCAGGAAGCCTGGTCAAAGCAGGTCTGAGACCAGCTTAGCTAATGGCATTTGGGCCACAAAGCCGAGCTGAGCTGCATTGATACTAAGCCTGGATCGGCCACTCTGCTAGTACAGAGACTCAGGGGACATTTAAACGACACCGTTTTGAACTAAAAACGGAAAGCTTTTTATGCGTTTTGGCCGTTCATTTACACGACAACAGCGTTTTGGGGTCCTGAAAAAGCAAACTTTTGAAAACGGGTTTCAAAGTTTTTTAAAATCATGTTTGAAAATCATTGAAAACAATTCTGTGAATTTGTGAAAACGGTGACGTCATGCGCATGCGTACATGTTCAGTTTATAGGCGCGTAGAGTTTCTTTACAAAGTGACATCGCCAACTACTGGCCTGGCAGCATAATACAGCATTTTTAGTCGTTTTCGTGGATCTGTGTGAACGGGGATCGCTTTGGCAACGTTGTCGTCTGTACGTGAAACTTTTCAAAAAAGCAAAGGAAAAACTTTTCCGTTTTTTAGTACATCATTGTCATGTAAACGTACCCTAAGGTACCTGTTTAACGATAAATGGTAAAGTTTAGTTATGCAATTGACTACACAAAAACTGTGCTAAAAGAGGCACATATTAAAGATAGGGTAGGCTATTTTCAGAGAGGCTAGCAATAGCGAGTTAGCTTTGAAAGCATAAGATCCCACCCTCCCTTCAGAGAGTCTCCAAAGCCACGCCTACTTCAAAACACATGAACGCGTACAGCAGGGAACAAAGCGTGCACGAGAGACAGCGTTACAATAATAATGAACATAAACAACTTAAAGAGCACTGACCTGTACCACCTGACTGCTGCAGATTCATTTCGGCGTTGATAGTGTTGCCATTAAAACACATAAATTCGAGTCACGAACCGCTCCGAGTATAACGTCACAGGTTTCCATCGCTTCCAGATTACAGTAGTTATGGCATGAACGCAGCATAAGCTCTTGAATTATGGATGCTGTTTTGGTTGCAGTGTTCGGTGACTGACGTCTAACTCTGCATAGCATGAAACGCGCTGATGATGTGTGATGTCTGCGTGAGCATGTGCGTGGAGGTATGGAAATACATACGTTGACAGGCAGATCGGACATCGTATCATTGCATTTGGACCGAATTCATTGATTGGACGAACATTTTATGGTCCTACGCCTTATACGATATATATACATATAAATACATTTAGACCACTTAACTTAGAGATTGCTATCAGGATGTGAAGAGACTTTCAACCAGCATATCAAAAAATGTTTCTGGATCAAATCACCTACCCTGCCTTTAACTTTAGTTCGTTTTTTTTAACCTACATGATGTTGACATGAATAATAGATGATAAAAATAAGAATAAGGATAAATACATGGTAAGGAAATTGGTTCATTTTACTAACATGATCAAATGCTCATTTAATAATTCCGTATGATATAAATTTGTGTTGTAGCATGGACTAAAATATGATTTTTCTCAATTAAAAATGGTGCAAAATGAATAATGCAAAACATTCGTCACCTTCTATTTTGCTGAATTTTCTGGAATTTTCTCATTTGTTAACATTAACTAACATGAACCAACAATGAGCCTTATTTTTTCATAGGATTTATTGACCATTATTCTATATATGAAACCTTTCTCATTTTGACAGATAAGATCCCTTGCTGGTTTTGATCTGGTATGGGTCATAGGGCGTTAGGCCAGTCGCTGTTAAGATTATCTGACATGCAAATGAAAAATATAACAAGGCAAACAGTCAAGTCTAATGATGTCACTCCTGTTCAGCTCTGGGATTGTGAAGCGTGTGATGCCTGCGCCTCTGGGACTACTGAAGAATTAGGCCCACATTATTGGACAGTCCTTTTTTGACAGCAACTGACAGTTGCATTTGACTATAAAGGGTATTGAGGTCTAATTAAACTAATCCTCACCCGGGGATCAGCTGGGATCGGCCTGCAATCCGCAGTCCCTCTGTGGCAGGTCCCCGGTTCTGTTCTTGAAACCTCCCCGTCCCCTCGCAACCACTTGCCACTTGATTCGTCCTGACGTCCCAAGCCGCCTGCCTCCTCTTAGGCCCCTTGCATGCTGCAGATCCTGCTAAGGTGCTACAATGAGGAGCAGATTGTGCTGTCAGGCTCCATTAATGGCCATCATTAGCATCACACTCAAGAGTCAGTGGCTCTGCTGGCTAAGCCCTCTGTGTCAGTGGGCATGTTTCAATTGGCCAGGATATGGGACATATTGCACTGCAGTGGGGCATTAGGCCTCCTGTTTTTGTGTATTCTGGATTAGACATCTATTTTTTATCTTGAAGATGTTAGAGTTGGAGCACAGTAGGAGGCTTTTAATACTTTTTTTTCATTTTCATTGGATATTATGAGATTTAATGTACAGTATAATGTCCATAAGTCTGATACAAATGTAACATTTTCTCATTTAAAGCTGTAAATAAACAAGATTTTAGTGTAAAACATTTTTAAACATTTTAAACTAATGAATGCTATGAATTAACATGAATAAAAAATATCTAGGTCACTCATTTTTAGATCACTACTCAGGTTTTACACAAATCTGTGGAGTTTATAGCTCAAGTGCTGCTGTCATTAAAGCAAATACAATACAGTATACACACACACACACACACACACACACACACACACACACACACACACACACACACACACACACACACACACATATGACCTTAGCCATTTTGAACCTACTTTTTTTGATACCTATTCAAACTTTCTGTTGTGATTTAAATACATTCTAATTTAATTTTTAAAAAAATGTAGAAAAAAAATGAACAAAAAAGCATACAAAAACCTAAAGACCTAATTTTCCATTTTATTTTTTTATTTATTTAGGTTTTTTTAGGTGGCCCATTGTATAATCCATATTCAAATTTTCTGTTGAGGTTTGAATAAATTGTAATTTAAATTACAAAAATATTGGTAACAGTTAACAAACTAAGAATTAACAATACTTCTACAGCATTTATTAATCTTAGTTAATGTTCAATATAACATTTACTAATACATTATTAAAATTCTAAAAAATTCTAAAAGCATTAAAATAACTATATCTACTTATATATATATATATATATATATTAGAGCTGTCAAACAATTAATCGCGATTAATCGCATCCAAAATAAAAGTTTGTGTTTACATAATATATGTGTGTGTACTGTGTATAATTATTATATTTAAATACACACACATATTTATATATTTAAAAAATATTTGCATATACTGTATATTCTGTATATGTATATAATTTATATTATATATAAATATTTTATATATAAATCTTTTTTTTTCTTCTTAAATATATACATGTATGTGTGTGTATTCAAATATACATAATAATTATACACAGTACACACACATATATTATGTAAACACAAACTTTTATTTTGGATGCAATTAATCGTGATTAATCGTTTGACAGCACTAATATATAAATATATATTTTTTATTATTTTGTGAACCCACTCCTGGGTTTCTTTAACCTTTTTGAATGAACCGTGCAATGTGCCACCTGTAAAGAAAGGTGTCGGCCAAAAGATATTAGAAAGTTTAAATAAAACATGATAGCATAAGCTTAACATTTACTGCTCGCGAGTGTCTATCTGTAACCTTCTAGTTCTTAAAATTCTTTATTGTGAAGTGTAGCGAAAGATCTGGTTTTGCAGAGTTACAATCAGAAGTAAAATATATGACTTCAAGAATTCAAGTCCACATATCAAGCTGTTTTGACATTTAAAAGTGTGGCTTTAAAAAGTGTTTTTAATGACACTGTGAATGACAACCCTCCCCTGAACCTCAGCATGGCCTCAATCGCATTTCCTACATACGTTCATCTGATCGAAGTCAGGCCACAATGACTCAACATGTGTGTATGACAGCGGCCTACACAAAGCCATCTCTCCTCCACAGGCTGCCACAAACCCCCACTAAGAGTGGACAATAGGAAGCCATTTTGATTCCACTCAGTGGTAATTAACAGACTATACTCCGCTGGCATCTCTGGAGCTCACCGCGGTCGCCCTGTTACTGTCAGGACAGCAAGATCGAAGTCTTTTGTCTTAAGCTGCGAGGGGGATGTGGATTCCATCATGACGCATTTTGTCATTCTTCCATCTCCGCGACGAGATTGGTTTAAGCTCAATAATAGAAAAAGAGCAGCTTTTCAGAGAGAGGCTTTAAGTTAAAAAATCAGCAGGGAAAATTCATTCATTGCATGAGCAGATCCAGGTGCACTGTGGGTTGCTTTCTGAATAACACTTCCTTACTTGTACTTTACAGTCATTTAGTTCTACAAGAATAGTTGCTGAACAAACTCACTCTTAGAAGAAAAGGTTCTGTCAGGCACTTCATATATAGAACCTTTTAGGGGTTTCCATCATGGGATAATTTTATGCATTTAGTTTTATTTAATTTTTTTTTATTCTAATTAAATTTTATGAATTAAACATACTTTATCACTATAAAAAATGAAATAGCCCATTAAACATAAAAGTCGTCAATCGTTTAAGACATTTCTCTTTATATAGGACCTTCTTGGCATAAAGGTTCTTGAAAACTGAGCCATGAACCTTTGACCCTTGTTTTCTAAGAGTAATATGGCTGCATATATTAAAATATGGTTTATTAGACATGACAAACTCATGCAAAAAAACATGATTCTATCTGTAGCTATATATTCTGTTTTTTTTTTTTAAGATAATGAAAGCTGATATCCATAGCTATCAAGACCTTTCTTTAAATCTCCACTACATTTGTTCAGTAACATATGAAAGAGCAGGATTGTCAGCTGACATATGGGTCTATTCATACCAGTGGCCAACAAACGTTTGAACAAGAGGGGGAATTTAAACAGTTGGAGTCTTGTGCACAGACAATAAAATCTGCTTTAAAGGACTGGCACATATGGTGTGGCCTCATTGGCTATAAAGGAAAATGGTCTCATTCACAATTTTGATATGTTTAATGACACTGTATGATGCAGTTTTGAAATGCATGTATTGGTGTAGGCTATTCCATTTAAAGGGATAGTTCACCCCAAAATTAAAATCTTGTCATCATTTACTCACCCTCAAGTTGTTTCAAACCTGTATGAGTTTCTTTCTTCTGTTGAACTAAAAAGATATTTTGAAGAATGTTGGGAACCAGACGGTAGCCATAAACTTCCATAATAGGAAAAAAATACAATGGAAGTCAATGGCTACTGTCAACTGTCTGGTTACCAACATTCTTCAGAATATCTTCTTTTTAGTTCAACAGAAGAAAGAAACTCATACAGGTTTGGAACAACACAAGGGTGAGTAAATGATGACAGAAGTTTCATTTTTGGGTGAACTATCCCTTTAAGGCCTTGAAGCACACTGTCCTCTATAATAATATTGCAAAATGTGTGCATGTTTGAATTGTACTTTCTGGTAGGAAAGCCTTTCCTCAGCTTTACAGACATGAAGCACAAATAAAACATTAAACAGAAGGAGGCAACCATTTTTTTCACCATCAAACCCACAGTATCATATAGTGGCAGGCAAGAGAAGCCCTGATAGAGCTCAGAGACAGTGATCTTAAACTTATACCGACACCTACTGGTGAGAAGAGGGCATCACACAGAAGTGTGTTGGTTACAGATGGCATTGTAGAAATAGCCTATTTGATTCAAGGTGTTAAGGTGAGCAGAATTTGTCTGGTTATGTGATCTCAGCATGTTGGCCAGAATTCCATGAAAAATACAACTACTTTAATCAGTGTTATGACATTTTAAACATTTTCCCTGCTAAATGTATTACTTATCAATGAATCTGTATTAATTATTTTGTTAAAATATATTTATTTATGAGCAAAACTTTTTTTAATTAGAAATACTGTCTCAAATTTAATTGTGTGGTGATAAAATGAGTTGAAATAATGAGAAATAAAACAAATGTGCAAATGTGAGATATGAAATGTAAATATGAAAATAAGTTATTTAAAAAAAAAATGCCATAGAATTCCTTGACAGATATAAAAAAATAACAATTTTATATAAATAAAACTAACAACTATGCACCTTTTAAACTTGTAATTATTGATTTTCTTTACTTAATGTGTAATCAACATAATGCCTACATATTCTGTGTGTCTTTGTTTTCTTTAATTGAACTCTTTACATTCGTTTAACACTTACACAAATTTTGATTTGTTCCATCTGTAGGAAAGAATATAGGAGGAGTTATGACATCCTTACAGGTGACTGACAGTTTTCTGTGAAAGTGAAACTAAACCAATGTACAACAAACTGGAAGCCTTGGAACCAGAGTATCTGGGACATCAAAAGATCTGTGAGCACAGTTTATACACACTCACAGGTTTTTTTTATGCCACAAATACATAAAAGACATGCTGCACTTGAGATTATGAGAACTCTGAACAAGAAAGAAGTGATCCAGACAAGTCAGACCTGTTAGTCTGTGAACTCTGGAACTAAACAGTAAGCAGCATTACACTGTTTTGACTGAAGAGCATTAAAGTCCCCATGTAGTCAATAGTTGTATCCCTTAAAACTCCACCAAAATGACATATTTAAATGTTTTTTTCCTGTGAAAATTTTTTTTTGTCTGCCTAGAAATAGCTTGAATGTAACTCTACACCCTTGCTTCATTTAGTATACGTGGATCTATTAATATGCAAATGAGCCTTGCCTACACTCAATCACACCAGCTCAGAATACTTGATCCACTGTCAACTTTACTGTAGTAAACGATACACGATGGCAAGTGGAAATACTGGTTTAATTCAGCCATATACACTATATTGCCAAAAGTTTTGGGACGCCTTCCTTTACATGCACATGAACTTTAATGACATCCCGTGCTTAATCCGTAGGGGTTAATATGGAGTTGGACCACCCTTTGCAGCTATAATAGCTTCAACTCTTCTGGGAAGGCTTTCCACAAGGTTTAGGAAAAATTCCACAAAGAATTTTTGCCCATTCTTCTAGAAGCCCATTTGTGAGGTCAGGCACTGATGTTGGACGAGAAGGCCTGGCTCGCAGTCTCCGCTCTAATTCATCCCAAAGGTGTTCTATCGGGTTGAGGTCAGGACTCTGTGCAGGCCAGTCAAGTTCCTCGAACTCGCTCAAACTCACTCATCCATGTCTTTATGGACCTTGCTTTGTGTATTGGTGCGCAATCATGTTGGAACAGGAAAGGGCCATCCCCAAACTGTTCCCACAAAGTTGGGAGCATGAAATTGTCCAAAATGTCTTGGTATGCTGAAGCATTAAGAGTTCCTTTCACTGGAACTAAGGGGCCAAGCCCAACCCCTGAAAAACAACCCCACACCATAATCCCCCCTTCACCAAACTTTACACTTGGCACAATGCAGTCAGGCAAGTACCGTTCTCCTGGCAACCACCAATCCCAGACTCGTCCATCGGATTGCCAGACAGAGAAGCGTGAATCGTCACTCCAGAGAACACGTCTCCACTGCTCTAGAGTCCAGTGGTGGCGTGCTTTACACCACTGCATCCGACGCTTTGCATTGCACTTGATGATGTAAGGCTTGGATGCAGCTGCTCGGCCATGGAAACCCATTCCATGAAGCTCTCTACACACTGTTCTTGAGCTAATCTGAAGGCCACATGAAGTTTGGAGGTCTGTAGCTATTGACTGTTGGCAACTTCTGCGCACTGTGCGCCTCAGCGTGCGCTGACCCCGCTCTGTGATTTTACGTGGCCTACCACTTCGTGGCTGAGTTTCTGTTGTTCCCAATTGCTTCCACTTTGTTATAATACCACTAACAGTTGACCGTAGAATATTTAGTTGTGAGGAAATTTCACGAATGGACTTATTGCACAGGTGGCAACCTATCACGGTACCACGCTTGAATCCACTGAGCTCCTGAGAGCGACCCATTATTTCACAAATGTTTGTAGAAGCAGTCTGCATGCCTAGGTGCTTGATTTTATACACCTGTGGCCATGGAAGTCATCAAGTCAAGTCAAGTCACCTTCATTTATATAGCGCTTTTTACAATATAGATTGTTTCAAAGCAGCTTTACAGTTATAATAGAAAATTAATGGAAGAGAGATTGTTTTGGCTGTACATCAGCTCTAAAAAAAGTTATTGTCCAGCGAAATTAAGTTTTTAATTGATTCATATCCGTTGTAAAAAATCATTAGTTATTTACTTTGGGGCCACTTACACGACACCAACCTCAGCCAAAACAGAAAACTCTCAATGCGCTCTGGCAGTTGATTTTGATACTCTAGGTATTATCAACTGGCCAGAGTCTTGAGATTGCAATAGACGTGAAGGACTATAATGCGTTATGAGCTTGTTCAAGTAGTGGGGAGCTAAACCATTTAGTGCTTTGTAAGTAATTAGCAAGAGTTTAAAATGTATGCAATGCTTAATAGGGAGCCAATGCAATGCAGTCGCTAATATGGTCATACTTCCTGGTTCTAGTAAGAACTCGAACTGCTGTGTTTTGGACCAGCTGGAGTTTATTTACCACCCAGTAGAGCATTACAATCTAGCCTTGATTATTAACACCACATAGACATATAAACAACATTAAAATCCTGATTTTCACCACAGGGGGTCTTTTAATAAACCGAAAATGTTACATTTAAATGTGAAAACCTCCCATTAAATATTAATATCTTCAAAACCTTGTCTTTAAATATGTGTTAGCTTATTTGTCAGAGTGCCTCAGCTTCCCTCACTTCCCACTCTTTTACAATTTGTCTGTTTCATGGTAGTGTGCATTATCTAACCTTATAAAAAGACTGATTAAGAACAATTAAGAAATTGGCAAAAATCTTAAGAGTCAGGAGCTTCAGAGCATTGATCATGTTTCAGGTGATATGAGATATGTGCTGTGACTTTTTCAGGAAGAGGATATGGCAGGATATTTGCCAATATCATCAATCCCAGGAGAGGCCAGGAGACAAAGTCTGGAGGCAACTCCAAGTCAGTGAACCAAAGAATAAATTATTATATTAATAAACGCATTCAGCTGGTAATAATACAGTTTCTTTGCCTCTGCTGTAGAGCTCAGTCAAGCAATCAAAACTATATTGTGTCATTTTACAATATATTTTTAAAACTACATACACAATGTCTTGGAGCTCATGCACGAGATGCTAAAAAAAAAAGCAGAGTCAAAATGGTCATTTACTAGCATATGTTTGGATAGAACAATCAAAAAGCAGTGCAGTGGAGCACAAAACTCAATTTTGTGTGAATCGCCAATAAGAACACTAAAGCCTTGCATAATCATTGCAGCATGCAATATCACTGTTCCATGGGAAAACATAAAATATTGTGATTCAAAGGAAGTTTGTGTACCAAAGCCATTAGAGTGCTTAGAGTAACGTAGAACAATCATATAAAATATAGGGCTTTTCTAAATTAACTTTTCTTTCTTGACTTGATAATATTCCTTATTCAGGTTTTTTTTTTTTTCTTTTTTCATAGACTTTAACTATATAATTCTCTTTTCAGCTCTCACATCCTCAAGTGGTGCTCTAGTTGAACTTCCGAGTTCTGTTGATCTGGATGTGTTTACCGATCCAGTCTCCACTGAGATATGCCTGAAAGAATGCCTGGACAAAAGTCAGCACTGCAGCTGTTCAGTGTGGAGATACAGTAAAATATCTGACCTTAAAATTCACACAAGGAAATCTGAGGTTCTTTGTGACATATGTGATGATAGAAAGTTGAAAGCCCTGAAGTCCTGTCTGGTGTGTCAGACCTCTTACTGTGAAACTCACCTGGAGCCCCATCAGAGAGTCCTGAACTTAAAGAAACACAAACTGATGGACCCTGTGGAGAATATAAAGGACTATATACACTCACCTAAAGGATTATTAGGAACACCTGTTCAATTTCTCATTAATGCAATTATCTAATCAACCAATCACATGGCAGTTGCTTCAATGCATTTAGGGGTGTGGTCCTGGTCAAGACAATCTCCTGAACTCCAAACTGAATGTAAGAATGGGAAAGAAAGGTGATTTAAGCAATTTTGAGTGTGGCATGGTTGTTGGTGCCAGACGGGCCGGTCTGAGTATTTCACAATCTGCTCAGTTACTGGGATTTTCACGCACAACCATTTCTAGAGTTTACAAAGAATGGTGTGAAAAGGGAAAAACATCCAGTATGCGGCAGTCCTGTGGGCGAAAATGCCTTGTTGATGCTAGAGGTCAGAGGAGAATGGGCCGACTGATTCAAGCTGATAGAAGAGCAACTTTGACTGAAATAACCACTCGTTACAACCGAGGTATGCAGCAAAGCATTTGTGAAGCCACAACACGCACAACCTTGAGGCGGATGGGCTACAACAGCAGAAGACCCCACCGGGTACCACTCATCTCCACTACAAATAGGAAAAAGAGGCTACAATTTGCACGAGCTCACCAAAATTGGACAGTTGAAGACTGGAAAAATGTTGCCTGGTCTGATGAGTCTCGATTTCTGTTGAGACATTCAGATGGTAGAGTCAGAATTTGGCGTAAACAGAATGAGAACATGGATCCATCATGCCTTGTTACCACTGTGCAGGCTGGTGGTGGTGGTGTAATGGTGTGGGGGATGTTTTCTTGGCACACTTTAGGCCCCTTAGTGCCAATTGGGCATCGTTTAAATGCCACGGCCTACCTGAGCATTGTTTCTGACCATGTCCATCCCTTTATGGCCACCATGTACCCATCCTCTGATGGCTACTTCCAGCAGGATAATGCACCATGTCACAAAGCTCGAATCATTTCAAATTGGTTTCTTGAACATGACAATGAGTTCACTGTACTAAAATGGCCCCCACAGTCACCTATCTCAACCCAATAGAGCTTCTTTGGGATGTGGTGGAACGGGAGCTTCGTGCCCTGGATGTGCATCCCACAAATCTCCATCAACTGCAAGATGCTATCCTATCAATATGGGCCAACATTTCTAAAGAATGCTTTCAGCACCTTGTTGAATCAATGCCACGTAGAATTAAGGCAATTCTGAAGGCGAAAGGGGGTCAAACACAGTATTAGTATGGTGTTCCTAATAATCCTTTAGGTGAGTGTATGCCAGAAACACGAGAGACCTCTGGAGATTTTCTGTAGAGATGATCAGACATATACAGTGGGGAGAACAAGTATTTGATACACTGCCGATTTTGCAGGTTTGCCCACTTACAAAGCATGTAGAAGTCTGTCATTTTTATCATAGGTACTCTTCAACTGTGAGTGACGGAATCTAAAACAAAAATCCAGAAAATCACATTGTATGATTTTTAAGTAATTAATTTGCATTTTATTGCATGACATAAGTATTTGATACATCAGAAAAGCAGAACTTAATATTTGGTACAGAAACCTTTGTTTGCAATTACAGAGATCATACGTTTCCTGTAGTTCTTGACCAGGTTTGCACACACTGCAGCAGGGATTTTGGCCCACTCCTCCATACAGACCTTCTCCAGATCCTTCAGGTTTCGGGGCTGTCGCTGGGCAATACGGACTTTCAGCTCCCTCCAAAGATTTTCTATTGGGTTCAGGTCTGGAGACTGGCTAGGCCACTCCAGGACCTTGAGATGCTTCTTACGGAGCCACTCCTTAGTTGCCCTGGCTGTGTGTTTCGGGTCGTTGTCATGCTGGAAGACCCAGCCACGACCCATCTTCAATGCTCTTACTGAGGGAAGGAAGTTGTTGGCCAAGATCTCGTGATACATGGCCCCATCCATCCTCCCCTCAGTACGGTGCAGTCGTCCTGTCCCCTTTGCAGAAAAGCATCCCCAAAGAATGATGTTTCCACCTCCATGCTTCACGGTTGGGATGGTGTTCTTGGGGTTGTACTCATCCTTCTTCTTCCTCCAAACACGGCGAGTGGAGTTTAGACCAAAAAGCTCTATTTTTGTCTCATCAGACCACAGGACCTTCTCCCATTCCTCCTCTGGATCATCCAGATGGTCATTGGCAAACTTCAGACGGGCCTGGACATGCACTGGCTTGAGCAGGGGGACCTTGCGTGCGCTGCAGGATTTGAATCCATGACGGCGTAGTGTGTTACTAATGGTTTTCTTTGAGACTGTGGTCCCAGCTCTCTTCAGGTCATTGACCAGGTCCTGCCGTGTAGTTCTGGGCTGATCCCTCACCTTCCTCATGATCATTGATGCCCCACGAGGTGAGATCTTGCATGGTGCCCCAGACCGAGGGAGATTGACCGTCATCTTAAACTTCTTCCATTTTCTAATAATTGCGCCAACAGTTGTTGCCTTCTCACCAAGCTGCTTGCCTATTGTCCTGTAGCCCATCCCAGCCTTGTGCAGGTCTACAATTTTATCCCTGATGTCCTTACACAGCTCTCTGGTCTTGGCCATTGTGGAGAGGTTGGAGTCTGTTTGATTGAGTGTGTGGACAGGTGTCTTTTATACAGGTAACGAGTTCAAACAGGTGCAGTTAATACAGGTAATGAGTGGAGAACAGGAGAGCTTCTTAAAGAAAAACTAACAGGTCTGTGAGAGCCGGAATTCTTACTGGTTGGTAGGTGATCAAATACTTATGTCATGCAATAAAATGCAAATTAATTATTTAAAAATCATACAATGTGATTTTCTGGATTTTTGTTTTAGATTCCGTCTCTCACCGTTGAAGTGTACCTATGATAAAAATTATAGACCTCTACATGCTTTATAAGTAGGAAAACCTGCAAAATCGGCAGTGTATCAAATACTTGTTCTCCCCACTGTATATGTGTGTTTTGCACTGATGGAGACCACAAGACTCACAACACCATTCCTCTAGAGGAGGAGAGTAAAGAGAAGAAGGCATGCATTGCTAACAACATCAAACATATTTAATAACATAGTTTTAAATATTCTAACAAGATCTTTTATCAGAACATGAAAAACCTATGTTGATTGAATCAAATGTTTCTGTATGTTTCTGTCTGTATAGAGTCAGATTATGAAGACAAAGAAAGACATGCAGCAGATGATCCAGGACAGAATCAAGAAGATTTAAGACATCAAACACTCAGCAGAACTCAGAAAAGTGAGTTGAAGATGTTCAATATTTTATGGATGATTTTTTGATTTGCCTTATAAATAAAGCAGATTGGTTAAAATAGAACTGTATTTTTTCAGAAAAGCACAGAGCAAGAGAAAGCAGCCAGTGTTGAGGTCTTCAGCGCTCTGATGCGCTCCATTGAGAGCTGCTGGAGATGATGGAGGAGAAACAGAAAGCAGCAGAGAAACAGGATGAAGAGCTCATTCAAGAGCTGCAGCAGGAAATCACTGAGCTCAAGATGAGAAACACTGAGCTGGATCATCTCTTACACACTGAGGATCACCTCCACCTCCTACAGGTCAGTGTCTCTCTGTCTGTACACATCACAGGACAACACTCACACTCATGCTGAGGGATTTCTCCTCTCTCCTGCAGTAGATTGAGCTATTCCTGTGCAGCCCTCCACACACCAGGAACTGGCCTGAGATCAGTATGAACACTGATGTGAAAATGGAGACTCTGAGGAGAGCTCTGACTCAGCTGCAGGACACTCTAGAGGAGAAACTCAGTCAAACTGGTAGGTCAATATTAGCACACAGATTTTATCTTGACAGTAACTGTCTTCTCTGAGGAAACATTTAAGAGCTACATCACTATAAGAATATAAATAATCATACAATCATTTTTGATTGCATTATCTGTAATCCAAAGTGTAAAGTGTTAAAAGGAATATGTTTTAGGGGGTGTTTACACGACACCGTTTTCAACTAAAAACAGAAAACTTTTCATGTGTTTTGACTGTTCATTTACAAGACAACAGTGTTTTTGGGGCCTGAAAACGCAAACATTTGAAAATTGCCCTTATGGAAAATATATTTCCCTATATATGAATGATCAATATATTAAATGGTATAACGGTATATTAGAAAATATACAGAAAATATACAGTATATTGTGTTAATATATTACAATATATTGAATAATACATAAGGAATTGCCGCTTTTCATATATTGAAAAATATGTGACTATATATTTACTAATATATCATAATGTATGTAATTTTATATTCAGTAATACATTTCATAATATATAGATATATATGTGATCAGATATGGTACTGCATGTGTATAATATATTGCAGATATATTTACTCATGCAGTATAAACACACATATATAGAGACATATATGATGTAATATATTTCTTATATATTTACTTACATTATAAATGTTTCATATTTTCAAGCTAGTTAACAATAGCACAAGCACACCTGTATGTACGAAAATATTTAGCAAAGAGACTATCACTGCGCTGAAGAGAGCACAGCTGTTACTTTTTAAATATAATAACACAGTCTTAATGGTGTTCGGCCAATCGTCAACATCACCACAGGCTCTACTCTTCAGCACAGTGGTAACCCCAAAAACTCACACATACCAGAAAACCTTTTAAATTCCAAAATAATAGAACATTAAACACTAACAGATCTCCCCCTATATTAATATTGAGCAAATCATTTAAAATAACACTTAATTTTAACATTTACTCTCCTTTAACAGCATGCTGAGAACTAGAAATCTGTTGTAACTCATTCCGTGAATGTGTGTATACAGCTCTGGAAAAAATTAAGAGACCACTTAACATTGATTTTGATTTTTCCAGAGCTGTATATGTGTGTACATACATTCACGTTTATACGGGAACATGTTTGTGCAATATATGTACACAGTAAAGGATAAAACTTTAAGTTGGCTGGTAAAGTGTATAAAACTTTATGAATATTACATGTAATGCTATTTTTGTCTTCATTTCTAAATATTTTATATGTATCAATATATAGCCATACATGGTCAATGCATATATTGCAGTATATTGGAAAATATAAGCACAAGTTTCCCATATATGGAAATGTATTATGTTATATATCGCATTATAATTTGCAATATATTTCCATATATTTTTGTTCCCTAAGGGTGGTTTCAAAGTGCAAGTTTTTGAAGGCGATACCGTTAGCATCGATACCGTTATTTTCATTATCAAATATTTTCGATTAGTTGTAGTGTCTAATTACCCTACATGTATACAGTATGACTATAGCAATGTCTCATAAATATGAAGTGTAAAGTAAGAAAAAGAATGAATAATGCACCAATTAAAATAGATAAATACAGTATAGGGTAAATCCTTTCTAAAAAAAAAAATAAGGTAAGTTGATAATAAATATATATATTATATAGGCTGCATTTATTTGATCAAACATACAGTAAAACAGTATATTGTTAAATATTATTACAATTGAACATATTTTTTCTATTTTAATAAGTTTTAAAATGTAATTTATTCCTGCGATGGCAAAGGTACTGACAATTTTTGAATGGTAGTGTATAAGAAAATGTTTTCAAATATATATTTTCAAGGTTCAAATACACCGATCAGGCATAACATTATGACCACTGAGAGGTGAAGTGAATAACACTGATTATCTCTTCATCACGGCACCTGTTAGTGGGTGGGATATATTAGGCAGCAAGTGAACATTTTGTCCTCAAAGTTGATTAAAGTTGATTGTTGTTAGAAGCAGGGGCCAAATTGTGATGGCTAGACGACTGGGTCAGAGCATCTCCAAAACTGCAGCTCTTGTGGGGTGTTCCCGGTCTGCAGTGGTCAGCATCTATCAAAAGTGGTCCAAGGAAGGAACAGTCCCATGCACAACAAAATGTGATGCACTGTGTATTCTGACACCTTTCTATCAGAACCAGCATTAACTTCTTGAGCAATCTGAGCTACAGTAGCTCGTCTGTTTGATCGGACCACACGGGCCAGCCTTCGCTCCCCACGTGCATCAATGAGCCTTGGCCGCCCATGACCCTACCGCCGGTTCACCACTGTTCCTTCCTTGGACCACTTTTGATAGATACTGACCACTGCAGACTGCTCAAATCCTTACGCTTGCCCATTTTTCCTGCTTTTAACACATCAACTTTGAGGACAAAATGTTCACTTGCTGCCTAATATATCCCACCCACTAACAGGTGCCGTGATGAAGAGATAATCAGTGTTATTCACTTCACCTGTCAGTGGTCATAATGTTAAGCCTGGTTGGTGTGTATATATATGTGTGAAAAGGCACATTTTATTCATGTCAAATGAGTAACCCTAAGAAAAACTGACATTAGTGACTTAAAAGTGCATGATATATATATATATAATCTTTTATTTGTGTTCACAGTGTTGAGGAGGATGCAGCAGTATGCAGGTATATTGTGTGACATTCACAAAAATAGTTAAATATGATAGCTATAAATATAATCACTTGTTCCAAAATTTTTGTTAAATATTAAACACATGTAAATCTTTGCATGTAATGATTCATTGTGATTCATATTCTCTGGTCTCTCTCAGTGGATGTGACTCTGGATCCTGATACAGCTAATCCATTTCTCATCCTGTCTGATGATGGGAAACAAGTGAGTCATGGAGACATTAAGCAAAAGCTCCCAAACAACCCAGAGAGGTTTGATAGCTATGTCTGTGTCCTGGGAAAAGAAGGATTCTCTTCAGGGAGGTTTTATTTTGAGGTGGTGGTGAAGGGAAACACCTTCTGGACTTTAGGAGTGGGCAGAGAATCGATTAACAGGAAGGGAATGATCACAGTGAGTCCTCAGAATGGTTACTGGACTGTGGCTCTGAGGAATAAGAATGAATATTGAGCTTGTGCTGGTCCCTCTGTCTCTCTGTCTCTGAGAGTGAAACCGCAGAAGGTGGGGGTGTTTGTGGATTATGAGCAGGGTCTGATCTCCTTCTATGATGTGGAGTCCAGATCTCATATCTTCTCCTACACTGGACAGTCTTTCACTGAGAAACTCTATCTATATATTTGTCTATATAGTAAAGGTGATAAAGGTCAAAACTCTCCTGCAATAATCATCTCACCTATTACTTACACTTCATTTTATGAAGAAACTGTAAGCAGTACTTGCCCTGGCAAAACTGACATGATGTTGATCGCCCAGGCCTCTATAAGGCATCTTTACACAGACAAGTTAAGGCTGCTCTGTGCCTGCTCACAATTCAGTGCAAAGATACAATGCCACATAAAAGCCAGTCTTAATTATGTCTGCTCTCACCCACCTCAGCTCCTAGTATTAAAGCTTAATTTAAGTAAAAGCTAAGTTGTAAAATGCATTTTGCCACCTCTAAGCAGCATTAAAGGGATAATTCACCCAAAAATGAAAATTATCCCATAATTTACTCACCCTCAAGCCATCCTAGGTGTACACTATATTGCCAAAAGTATTGGGACACCCCTCCAAATCATTGAATTCAGGTGTTCCAATCACTTCCATGGCCACAGGTGTATAAAATCAAGCACCTAGGCATGCAGACTGCTTCTACAAACATTTTTGAAAGAATGGGTTGCTCTCAGGAGCTCAGTGAATTCAAGCGTGGTACCGTGATAGGTTGCCACCTGTGCAATAAGCCCATTCATGAAATTTCCTCACTACTAAATATTCTACTGTCAACTGTTAGTGGTATTATAACAAAGTGGAAGCAATTGGGAACAACAGCAACTCAGCCACGAAGTGGTAGCGCACGTAAAATCACAGAGCGGGGTCAGCGCACGCTGAGGTGCACAGTGCGCAGATGTTGCCAACTTTCTGTAGCTACAGACCTCCAAACTTCATGTGGCCTTCAGATTAGCTCAAGAACAGTGCGTAGAGAGCTTCATGGAATGGGTTTCCATGGCCGAGCAGCTGCATCCAAGCCTTACATCATCAAGTGCAATGCAAAGCTTTGGATGCAATGGTGTAAAGTATGCCGCCACTGGACTCTAGAGCAGTGGAGACGTGTTCTCTGGAATGACGAATCACGCTTCTCTGTCTGGCAATCCGATGGATGAGTCTGGGTTTGGCGGTTGCCAGGAGAACGGTACTTGCCTGACTGCATTGTGCCAAGTGTAAAGTTTGGTGGAGGGGGGGTTATGGTGTGGGGTTGTTTTTCAGGGGTTGGGCTTGGCCCCTTAGTTCCAGTGAAAGGAACTCTTAATGCTTCAGCATACCAAAACATTTTGGACAATTTCATGCTCCTAACTTTGTGGGAACAGTTTGGGGATGGCCCCTTCCTGTTCCAACATGACTGCGCACCAGTGCACAAAGCAAGGTCCATAAAGACATGGATGAGCGAGTTTGGTGTGGAGGAACTTGACTGGCCTGCACAGAGTCCTGACCTCAACCTTTGGGATGAATTAGAGCGGAGACTGCGAGCCAGGCCTTCTCGTCCAACATCAGTGCCTGACATCACAAATGCGCTTCTAGAAGAATGGTCAAAAATTCCCATAAACACACTCGTAAACCTTGTGGAAAGCCTTCCCAAAAGAGTTGAAGCTGTTATAGCTGCAAAGGGTGGGCCAACTCCATATTAAACCCTACGGATTAAGAACGGGATGTCATTAAAGTTCATGTGCATGTAAAGGCAGGCATCCCAAAACTTTTGGCAATATAGTGTATATGACATTCTTCTTTCAGATGAACACAATCTGTGTTATATTAAATAATAATAATAATAATAAATTATGCATTTTATTTAACAGCGCCTTTCATAACACCCAAGGTCACCTTACAAGCAAACAAAATAATAATATAAATAGGAAATCAAAAACAAAAAATATAAATAAATTAATGAATAACAATAAACAGATCACATTAGCATCGTAGAATACAACAACATATAAGAACACACGCATCATAGATGAATCAGTTAAATGTCCTGTCTAATCCAAGCATTATAATGGCAGTAAATGGCAGCCCAAAATTTGAAGCTCAAAAAAGTGACCGCCTTCCATTTTCAATTTACGCAGAAAGTGTAACGCCTCTTGAAGTTCAAACGCTTATGCTACGTTCTAAGTCATCGTCGCGCCAGTTACGCTTTTTTTTTAGGCGGTCCGCCGGAAGCTAGATATTTTACTTTATAACGTGTTAAATATGGATATTTTTCTTACAAAAACCCATTGATTCACTTCAGAAGGCCTTTATTAACCCCCTGGAACAGTGTGGAGTAAGTTTATGATAGATGGATGCACTTTTTTGAGCTTAATTTTTGGCTGCCATTCACTGCCATTTTAATGCTTGGATTAGCCAGGACATTTTTTAATATAACTCCAATTGTGTTCGTCTGAAAGAAGAATGTCATATACACCTAGGATGGCTTGAGGGTGAGTAAATTATGGGATAACTGAACTATCCCTTTAAACAGTCTGTGTAAAGACACCTAAATGCCACTTCAGAGGCGCGTGCCACCTTTGCAGTGTAAATCTGGTATATGATATTCTTGTACCTAGAAATGGCAAGATTATGTACTTTTCTGATGTTGTCATTGTGGCCAAGTCAAGTCATTTTGTTTTATATAGCGTTTTTTTGTTTTAAAGCATCTTTATAGAAAATCATGATGTTGATGTTTATAACATATTAATATCTTCATGCCTTATAGTCAGATTTAGCAGATTAGAGCTGGGCAACAATATAGTTTACATGGTCAGTATTGTTGTGGTTGCTACCAGCAAAGACTGTAAATAGTGCAAATATTTTATAGCAATACTGTAAATGGCTTAACATATACTTGACCGGCGGGGTGGATGCTCTTTTCTGTTATTTTATTTTGTTTGTAGACAACAATTAATGTTCTATTGTTTCTTTCCTTTTAATTTATTACATTTACATCTTTAAATAGCATTTAGTTTCTTTGTTGTTTTGGGCCTGTGCTCATCTGTGAATATGAACCCTGTTTACAAATATAAGAGCATTAAAATAAATGATTTATTCATGCAATCATTTGCATAACTGGATCAGTGATTACAGTGCCGTCAACTAATATTGGCACCCTTGATAAATTTGAGCAAACTGTGAAAAATGCTTTCCTGTTTATCCTCTAAGTGTTTTGTTCAAAATATGATATGTGGTTAAGGAATTTATTGATTCATTATCTTTAATATAATGGATTTTTCTTTCTAAATTTTTCAGACTATATTTTTTATTCAGGTAACTTATATAAATAATTTAATTTCTGAAGAGCTAGCATATGTAAATACATCATAAATAGAGATTATTTTCCAAATTATTAAAAAATTATTATGGATTATGTCCAAATGTAATTAGTCAAAACAACAAAGGCTTTTAACTTTTTGTAATAGACAAAGTGCCTTGGATTTTTTTCTTCAAATTTGTATTATAAAAAGTCAAATTATTTTGCTGAATTTCAACATTCTTGACCACTATGATAACAAACACATATGACCACTATATCAAACCATGGCACATAACTAAGCCTACATATAGGCCCACTGTATAGTATAATATATAAGGGAATATATGGAATTATGCACAGAGAAAGAATGAGCAAAAAACAAGCCAAACTCAAACCTGCATCACGCACATAAGCAGCACAGCTTTGGTGTGTTTTGGGAGATACTCATTTGCACTTCTACTTTAGTATGAAAAGTGATAACTTTTACGTTCTTAAGTAGGCTAATTGTCTTGCTCAAGTCGTGCTGTGGCAAGCCATTTTAGCTTGAAATGTTCCCAGCGGTAATCGTCGTAATTGCATTTTTACTTGTAATAAAATTACAGCGCTCTCTAATTCAATTCTTACTAGTAACAACTGAATTAGTAAAATCTTTAATAATGATTGTTAATAGAAAGAACTGAATTAGAGAGCTCTCAAATTTAATTCTTACTAGTAAAAATGCAATTACGGCGAGTAACGCTGGGAACATTATAAGCGAACTCGGCTTGCCATAGTCGTGCTCGTGCATATCCGTTTTAAAACAACTGCAGCGCTCTGTGCATGCTGTGTACGAGTTCTGCGCAAGCGCCGTGTGAAACGAGGATGTAACAAGGAAGAAGCATCAGTGTACCAACCACCAAAGTCCACTATTTATCGAGCCTGGCATGAATACATTTCAGTGTAACTGGGGTAAAACATTAAGCTTCTTCGCTGTTTTTGTTGTGGCACTCGCCGCTGTTTTTCAGTACCTGGAGAATTCAGAGACTGTCGAGATCCCAAGGTGAAGTAGCTATTCATTACGGACTACTGTCACTTCTACATTACTATATGCTACTATACAAAACTGGTTGCTTTGGTGCAATATTGATCCTCTGTACTTGTACTAATTGCATATCCAATATTTTTCTGCAATAGCCTACGTGATCTTTCTGATTCTCGCTCATAGTAGCCGACACAACCACACCTTTAATGACATAAGGAAAAATAACAATGATAGAAATTAACAATAATAGAAAATAAAAATAAATTGCATGCATGAAATAGGCTCTCACGGAGGCTTAGAGGGTTACCACATTGAAACTGCTGTAAAATAAGACAAAAACGTCCAGAGACTTGAATGCGACTCAATGAGCTATTTAGGATTTTGAGCCGCTGGTCGAGTTTCGCTTTCAGGAATAACTTGATTGTATCACGAAACACCTGTTCATTCTAGTTCACCTGTGCAAATTCTGCAGTGTCATTGTGATGTTGCGAGATTCAAACGGTTACATGTGCACTCATTTCTTCATTACAGAATGGATCTGAACGCAATGGAAGAGAATTACCGGCAGAAGAACAGAACGTGCTTCATTCTCGGCGCTTCTGGCGAGACTGGAAAGGCGCTTCTTAAGGACATAGTGGACCGCAACACCTTCTCCAAGATCACTCTTATTGGACGAAGGCAGTTAACCTTTGAGGATAAAGCCTATGAAAAATTGGTAATGTGCCAACTTTGGGAAAGTTCTGTTTATGTACAGTAGTCCATATGTTATGTTATCAGGGATTTAGTTCTTACCATTCATTGGCCTTTTTGTTCTTCTCTTCAGGTGCAAAAGGTGGTTGATTTTGAGAAGCTGGAGGAGTACGCTGAGGCTTTTCAGGGCCATGATGTGGGATACTGCTGTCTAGGAACAACCAAAGCCAAAGCAGGAGCTGTATGTTTCAGATGTCATCTTATGGACTGTATTAATGCATGAAGGACTTTTCTCCTGAACCTTAGTTGAAAATGCATGAAATTAGGGTCTGTTTCAACTAAAAAAAATTTGCCTATCACTGACATCATACCCGCGTTTTATTAGACAGGTGAGCAACCGTTTGGATACATTCATCGTGTTTATATAGCTCAACACAGTTAGTCTTATTATTTCTTATTATTATTATTAAATCTCGTTTTCTTGATTTACCGCGAGTACCATGTTTTACCATGCCTAATATCGATCTAGCTTACTGCAGTGTGAACAAGTGTCTCATAGTAGTTGAGCGAACGCACAAAGTGGCATTATAACATAACTTTCAACACACTCAAATGTATCTAATATGATAAAACAGTGCTGCGTACGCATGACCGGAAGAAGCGGAAGTGGTCGTCTGCGGCATAAAGCGAAATCAAAGCGTCATCGAGCTACGTCTTGTTTTGAATAAGCGACCTCTAGCGGCGAAAAATTACATATTGTGGCTTTAATCAACAGAAACTCAAAATGTTATGTTATCTGGCCCACATAAATTATTTAAGTTGATTTGACAAGAAAAAATGTTGTGATAACAAATCATGAAAATATTTTTGCTACAGTGTGCATCCATGCAAGTTAATTTCATGTTCCTTTCCTGTGGTAAATTTTGTTTATTGCATGAAAAATAACGTAACTTGTTCCATTTTGAATGGGCTACAGGAAGGGTTTTATCGGGTGGATCATGACTACGTACTCAAGTCCGCAGAACTTGCCAAAGCAGGAGGTTGTTCCCATTTTCATCTAGAATCCTCCAAAGGTGCGGATAAAACCAGCAGCTTTCTCTACCTGAAAACTAAGGTATTATAAAGCCCTATGCAACATATGGTCAGCCTAGATTTGTTTACTTTTTATGGCTAATCTTGTATTTTAATGCCATTCTAGCCAATGCATGTACTGAATAAAGCAGTAACACTGGTGTATTTACAGGGACAGGTTGAAGCAGAAATTGAAGACCTCGGGTTTGAGCGTTTCTCCATCTATCGACCAGCGTGAGTCCTACTTTTTTGTTCCTGAATTACTGATCCAAGGAATAAAATCTGTTGTGATTTCTGAGGTCATGCATGTGTATGTTGTGCATGTCTGCTTGTTCAGAAATTTTTGATATCATCATTCACTTGTTAAGTAGCTCATATTTGGTTGTTTATTTCTAGGGTGCTCCTAGTGGACAGACAGGAGAGCCGGCCGACTGAGTGGATGGCCCGGAAATTTCTTGGTGCATTCTCCTCCGTTTTCCCTACCGCAGTGTCCATCCCCATCACATCAGTTGCTAGAGCTATGCTTGTCAACACACTTAAAGATGGAGAACAGAAAGTGGAAATTCTTGAAAACAAGGCCATATACAATCTTGGTAACATTGGAGACAAAAAATAACACTTTCATTTTAATTTTTTTACATTAAGTGCAATTCTAGCATGGTGTGATTTGTGAGCAAGATAAGCCAAAATATTGTTTTAATGCAGTGCACTTGAATTGAATTATCATACTACATACAGTATTTTAAAAACATATTTAAAAATTTTTTTTGTTCTAAATAAGGGTTATATGTGCTTTTTCTATGCTTCGCTTTGGATTCTGGTGATTTTTTTGTTATTTAATTGTATATTGATTTGGAAAAAATAAATTATATTCATACTTGTCCATAACTACTGTGTATATAGTAATATTATTTTTTGTGTTATGTCTGAAAAGTGGATTAAAACATTCAACTTTAGTTGGTCATGATCAGTGTTGGGTGTAATGAATTACTAAGTAATTTAATTACTTTTCCCTTTATAAGTAAAGTAAAGATTACTCTTAATTTTTTTCTTCTGATGTACTTTATAGACTATAGAACAATTCTATATAAAAAAATGTGGATTTAACATAAAAATGTAATGTCTAATGTTAAAATGTATGTTTTTAATGTAACCGTTTCCCTTTAAATACTTTGATAATTTCAAGAATAATTTCTTGAGAGGCTACTCACTGCAGAACCATTACCGCCATTACCACCCCCCCCCTGACCTACTGTGGGCATGATGGGTGGAGCTGCATCCCCTAACCACACCCTAACCCTACCTACATTTAACAGGTTAAGCTCCACTCTTGAGCTCCAGATGCTCTGCAGCGAGCACCACTTGATAATTTATGCAATTTTATATTATTTATTTGAAAGAATTAAAAGAGCAGTTTCATGTCTATCCTTGAATTGGTTGATATGGGATTTAGAAAATAATTAGTAATAAGTAATGCAATACTTTTTAGAGAAAGTAATTAGTAAAGTAATCTGATTACACTGTTGAATATGTAATTAGTAGCTAGTAATCAGTTACTTTTTTAGAGTAACTTACCCAACACTGGTCATGATGAAAACATAATTTGCCCTAATAGTCACAATTGACTGACACAAGCATTTATTAACTTTAGACTGACATATAATAAACTGACGACACAGCATAACACATACTGCACAAGCTGTTCAGCATATAGTTTAGTTGCATTCAGAACATCTATTTTTGAACGTGGCAACTTTAACTGCTATTTATTAACCCATGATCCAACTTTGTGATTCTGAGATTCTTTTTAAACAGCACTGAAAGAGTTCACATGTGTGCTTGACACTTGATGCTTTTCCTTCCTGTCTAACTTATCCATTAAAAATGCAATTCAAATGGTAGTTTTGTGAAGAAAGTACACACAAAAGGGGAATAAACAAACACAAAAGTTAGTGCACAATTTAAATACAAGCCTTACAATAAAAATATAGGCTAATATTATATTTTTATAAGCCTTACAATATTAATTATAATACAATGTGAAGTCCACTGAGTCCAAAGTTTTGATTGTTAGATTGTGTGTGTTAAGTCTGGGCTAGTGATTGTGTTGGTTTGTAGGGGAACCTAAATAAAGGACTTCTTGATGTTTGTTAGTAGGTTACAGAAAGAGACACTGAGGTATTTGAGGCTATTGTTACTGCATTTCATTATTGAGAAAACAGCGACCTCATATGGCGACAAAAGGGAAGTACACCTGAATAAGAATGACCCGGATGAGAAAAACTCGAAATCAAGCGACTACGACAACATGGCAGCGTACACAGGTACACGTGAATGTATGAAATGTGTTGTATATATTTGCTTTAACTTATAATGTGATTTAAACTGCGTTCATTTAACGGTTTGAAGAGTGTATTTTAATGCACTTCAGTACGGCATTTCCAAATGGTGCAATTACAAATCTCTGCTACCGCTAATTATGTCAATAGTTCTGACCGGTTGTTTAGAAGATGTTGTATGGATGTGTTATTAAAGACACTTAATTGTTTCTTGCCGCGTAGGTGATAACGAGTGCGAGGTGTGTGATGATGTACCCGAGCTGTCTGACAGTGATGATGAACAGTGGCAGTCAATGGAGGAGGGATCTGAACTCATAACAGTCCTGTGTGTGCTGTGTGACAGGTGACATTCAATACAACCATTCATGATGATTCTTCCTAAAAGAAATCCTAAAGATTACTAGAGGCAGATTTTGTGGATTGTGAGCCGCTCATGTTTGTTTCAAACTTTTAATTGTCTGAAATCTCCAAATATTACATCTATAAATTTATGATTACGTGTGATTTTGGAAATACAGCATGTTTTTTCCAAAATAAAATAATTGGCTTTTATATCGGCTTTTATATAGCCAAAAGAAATTGGTAAAATATCAGAACAAATGTACTTATCTTTTTAATGTTAGATGTATAAACCTAAACAGAAACATTTTTATTTCAAGTCAAATTGTTTTCAAAAGCAACAATAGTGATGTACTAATGTACGGTACAAGAATTGATATATGAGCCATGTTATTTTATTATTGTTGGTATACTATAAAAGTTTTGTATTAATATTATGAATTAGCCTTTTTATTTTATTTATTTATTTTTAAATTGTGCTATGTGTTATGTTTTTTTGTGTGATATTTCTATTTAGGTTTGATTTATTTTAGTTTTAGGTCAGGTATTTTTTTTTTTCCAGTTAGTGATTTTAGGGCTTCAACTTTATTTTCGTTTATTTCCAAAGCAACATTTCTAGTTTAGCTTTTAAATATTTTATTTTGTTTAAACTTTATTTCAATGAAAAAAAAAAAGTTTTAATAGATTTACTTTTAGTTTTATTTTAACGATAATAACCCTGATCCGAACGCTATGAATATTTTTTAAATTTATTTATTTATTTAGATTATTTAGCCAAACTGTCTCTTCATGTTCTGTCAGAATTTGTATTTTTGGCTTAACTGATCCTTTAAGAGCTGTAATTATTTTTTTTTTGTACAGTGCAAGTCATATACAGCTTATCTATAACATTAAGATGAGGGTTTTTTGTTTGTACTCAAGTATCTGTCTCACTTTAAACAGGACTCTCACCTCTGTGTCTGAGACATTACAACACTGCAAGGCAGATCATGGTGTGGATATTCCAGAACTTGTCCAAAAACACAGTAAGTTTTCCAAACTAAGGACTGCTCAGTGTGCTGAGTGATGTCTAATGTATCTAAATATATATATATTTTTAAATTCCTCTTTAGGGCTTGATGATTATAGCTACATAAAGATGATAAACTACATTAGGAGTTCCGTAAGTGTCCATTTCATTCATATGGTTCAAGTGGATATTGGTGATAAGATGACATGAAGCCTGGCTAAGTTTGTGTTGTGTGTGTTGTTTTGTAGAAATGTTCTGCAGAGAATTTGTTACTGGCTTCAAATGGCCCACTGCCTTGGAACAGTGATGAATATATGAAGCCTGTTTTACCAGATGACCCATTACTGCAGATAGGTATGAGAATTTATTGTCTTTAACACACACACACACACACACATCTGGTTCACTAACTTTGTGGGGACTCTCCATAGACATAATGGTTTTTATACTGTAAAAACTGTATATACTCTCCCCTTACACTAACCCTACCCATCACACAAAACTTTCTGTAGCACCTTTTAAAAACAGTGTTTACAAAGTGCTTTACAGATGAGAAATACATGTGTGCATTCACAGAAAAGAAAAACAGAGTAATGTAATTTCTCATTTTGAGCAAGTTAGCATTTGTGCAGCTGTATTCTGAACTCTTAGTAAGTGTTTAATGGAGCTCTTTGGTAACCCAGCAAAAGCACTATTGCAATAGTCAGGTCTAGATGTAACAAATGCATGAACAGCTTTCTTATTATCAGAAGGGGAGAGAATATCACATACTTCAGAGATGTTTCTGAGATGATAATATGCTGTTTTAGTAACAATGCTAATATGTTTTTTAACATGATTCCTAAGTTCTTGACCCGATTACTGGCTTTTAGTGATAGAGACTCAAGATATGGAACAATAGATGGTTCTCCCTGCATAACCAATACCTATGTCTTATCTTTATTTAGCTGTAGAAAGCTCTGTGACATCCACAATTATATGCTCTCTATGCAGTCCAGCAGGGTGGAAATTGAATTGTGGGAAAACTGGTGCAAATGAAAGATAAAGTTGTGTGCTATCTGCATACTGGTGAAACGAAATGTTGTACGGATTATTTACACCAGCTAAAGGAAGGTTAAATAACAGAGGTCCCAAAATCGAGCCTTGAGGAACACCCCAAGTTGCCTCGAGGTTTAGGTACCCAGTGCAATGTAGTATTCCATGCTACTTAAGTAGGATCTGAGTCAGTCTAAAACAGGATCTGATTACCCAGTTCTGTAGTTGGTCGAGTAGAGTCTCATGATCAATAGTGTTAAAAGCATCACTCAAATCTAAAAGAACAAGGATTTCCAAGTTACCCGAGTCCCAAATAACTTGCAGATTGTTTAAAACCTTAATCAAGGCTGTTTCCTTTGTAACATTATACATGTCTTTACTGTCACTTTTGATCAATTTAATGGGTCTTTGCTGAATAAAAGTATTTGTCAAAAGCAAATCTTACTGACCGCAAAATTTTGAATGGTGGGTTATGGCTACACATGGTGTAAGTAAGCGGTAAACTTTCTTACATGTTTAAAACACGTTTGTGCTACATTCTGTCAGATGTTGAAGAGTTGAGTGAGGCCGCAGCTGTGACGTTGAGCCCTTCGGCTGGTGATCAGGTGCCTGCTTTGCTTCAGAGAGCCAGACAGGCTGAAGACAGAGCTCAGAGAGCTGAGGAAGCCTTGGCCCGGGCCATGGAGGATCTGCACAAACTCAAGTCAGTATAACACCAACCTCACTGTTCATATGCTCAGGGTCACTGTTCGTTTTTTTTCAGCTCTTTTTCTCAAAGTGTAAGCAAATAAGGGCAAGTTGTTGAATAATATTTATGTTACCCTAGTCACTTTTGTTTAATTACTCATCTTTAGTGTGATTGCTTATGCAAAAATTATTTCTTCTTTATGAAACACATTGTTGTATACGTATCTTGAACATGCCCTACCTGTTAGCACTGTATGAAGTTTGTTGACACTAAACTGGACTGTTTAACTCAAAGTAAACAAGAATCTGCACACTGCCACTACTGCTCCCAAAGATTTATGAAAAAAGGAAACAACGTTTCGACCCAAAGGGTCTTCAACAATTTCTTAATCGTAGTAGTGAACATCTTAAATTTACCATTGATTATGATGAGTGTCAAGTCAGTTTTCTTGACTTACTCATAATAAAAGATAATGATAAATTAGTGACAGATCTATATAGAAAGCCTACTGATAGAAACACTATATTACATGGTGAGAGTTTTCATCCGACTCGTTTAAAGAAAAGTCTTCCGATTAGTCAGTTCAAAAGAATTCGCAGGATTTGCACATATAATGAAATGTATGAAATACAATGTAATGAGTTATGTCAGAGGTTTCACGAGAGGGGTTATGCAGATCATTGGATTAGAGAGGCTGTAGCACGATTTGAAAATATTGATCAGAAAGAATGCCTTTCTAGAACACGCTCTAAGTCTACTGATAACAGGTTGTCTTGTATTATTCAGTATTCTGTGTTAAGTAAGGAATTTGCACACATAGTTTGCAAACATTGGCATATTTTAAGTTCAGATCCTGCAATGTCATTTTTGTAAAGATCCTCCACGAATTGTACACAAACGAGCTCCAAATATACGGCAAATGGTGGTGAGGGCTGACCAAGGGTTGGAACGTTCTAGTAATCCCTTTCTAGTCCCTGATGGCAATTATAGGTGTGGACAATGTGCACAATGTAACTTTACAAATAAATGTCACACATTTAGCCATCCTCATTCTGGGAAACAGTTAAAAATTAAGGGAATAATTTCATGTAACACCAAAAACGTAATTTATATGATTAAATGCCCATGTGGTTTAGCGTATATAGGTAAAACGCGCATTGCAGAACATAGAAGTAATATACGTTTGAACGACCAAAAGAACCCCATTGCTGTTCACGTTAATGTTTTTAAA
Organism: Coreius guichenoti; assembly: GCA_039654105.1. Lineage (NCBI taxonomy): Eukaryota > Metazoa > Chordata > Actinopteri > Cypriniformes > Gobionidae > Coreius > Coreius guichenoti. The sequence goes on from CM077168.1 coordinate 46,938,906, forward strand.
CACAATTTGTCAACTCTTTGATATTTAGGTATAGAACAAGTAAGAGTACCCAGAAGGGGTGGTGACATTAATAAAATCCTACTACAGAGGGAAGTCTTTTATATATATATACACTTAATACTCTTTCTCCAAAAGGTTTGAATATGGAGTTTGATTTGAAACCTTTTTTGTGAACATTTTGTATCTTTTTCTTTTGTATATTATGTTGGTCATTTTTTTGTTGTGTATTTTTCTGTTTTGATATTTACCATATATATTTGTTTAATTTGTCAGTATGCACAATTTTTTCATATTATATATTTTTTTCATATTTCATCATATTAAATTCTGTTCATATTATATTGGTTATTTGGGTCTGTAATTGATTTTTCTGTTGATTTATGCTTTATTGTACATACATTTTTCATTTATTTTGACGCTGTTGCATTGGATGATTGGGTAATTAGTTCACTAATGAGGTCAGGTGTGATGGTTCACACTGATATAAATTGTACCTTTTTGTGCTTGTTGTTTGCCTGACGAAGACCCTTTGGGTCAAAACGTTGTTTCCTTTTTAATAAATCTTTGGGAGCAGTAGTGGCAGTGTGCAGATTCTTGTTTACTTTGAGTTAAATGCTTCATTTGATCGAGCACCTGCAAAAAGTTTGTTGGATATGCGCACAATTCCTCTTTGAACTGAACTGGACTGTACCATTGATTCTGGAGAGAAGTTCTGAAAGTGCTGTCTCTGCTATTCTATTCTATTCTATTCTATTCCTTAATACACCGATATTTAAAGGAATTTGAATTTGGAACAGGAAGGAATAAAGGGTTAAAGGGATAGTTTACCTAAAAATGCAAATTCTGCCATCAGTATAACAAAACACAAAAGGAACATAAACTATTTTGAAAAAACGTCTCAGCATGTTTTTTTTGGTCCATACAGTGACAGTCAATGGGGTCCAAAAACTGTCCGTCATGCTGCTTGATATTGCGAACTGTTATTTGCTATCATAATATTTTATTTTTTTTAATCATAAACTCACTGGTTTGTAGCACAAATTATTTTACCATTTACTGCATTTTGTTATTCTTCCAGTTATTTACTATAACGGCTAATGAATCGGACGTGCCCACACAATCACAGAAAATAGCTTACTTCTGCGTTGCTTTAAATACGACAGTATACAACAGTATGTGACATACTGTCAACCCACATAAATTGTGACACGTACCCGCATAACTTAATTTCAGTTTTTAAATTGTGATACACTTGTATCACAAAATGCATTAAAAGAACATTACTGCACACATTTTTTGTTTTTTGCATGCTTAACTGTCAATCAAACCTTTCTTGCTTCAAGTGAAAGGTCTTACAAAGATGTTTGAAAACCAGTTCAAAATAAAATGGCTAATGAAAAGAACATAATCCAGTATTGTACACATTTTTATTTATTGTACACATTTTGTACAATAAATACAAAATGTGTACAATAAAAATTTTATTGTGCACATTAACAAATTTTTTTCTGTTCAGTTTACACCTTCTTTCATGCTGAGGCCAGATTATCATTTTTAAACTGAGCTGAACAAGCAGTTGAGGTAATGGCACAGTCTGCAAACATTTTTTAATTCAGAAAGTGAAGTTATCTTCAGAGCTGTGCAACTCCAACATATGTGTAATGTATAAGTGGGTCCAGCAGGGCGCAGCATAGAGTTCAGTTTCAGAGACACTCACTGAAGTGGATAGAGGTGCAAAAAAAGAGGCGGGGCAATAGAAGTTAGAGATGGGGTAAAATTCCACTGCAGTGGTTAAGATTTTGAGTGAGCACTCACATGCACTTGCACGTGTGCTGGTGGACTGACCAGGCCTTTCTCTGTCTTAATATATATGTGTGTGTGTTGTTTGCATTGCCCCAGATTGTTGGCACAAGGTCTAGTGCTGAACGCAGACACAAGTCGTGGCCCTTCATGCTCGGGGGCCATTGCTGAGTTGAGAGATGATGAAGACGAGGCCTACTTTAGCTCTTATGGGCATTACAGCATCCATGAGGAGATGCTAAAGGTAGGTCTGTCCCCATCTAACATATATCTGCAGCCTTATTTGCTACGGGCATGGGTAGAAGGTCATAGGCAACTCATACTTTGTGAAAACTCCTTGCAAACAGATGCAATAGTTCGCCCTATGCAGCAGATTTTTGTTATTCTTCGTTATTTATTTTCCCACATTGCAATTTTTAAGATTTATGATTAAGATTTCATTGTTTGAGTGTTCTAACTGCAGTAAGGGAGGTTCAAGTGAGGAGCGTTTGGATCATCAACTCTCCTACTGCAGTACGTCCTGGAGAGGGCCAGTGATTGGTGCCTCCTCCAACTTGCATTTAGCGGCGATTTGCGTCAGAGTTGAAACTCTGCAGAGGAGAGGCGAGCTGTATGGTGCAACGCAAGCACTGACGCCTTTTACTGTCCACCATTAAATGATGCCATTTACCGTCATGAGTCAGATGGCGCAATCTTTAACCCTTTTAACTAACGCACGACTTTCTATGTAAGGAAAGTTAAGTGAACTTTTCCATTAAATGTTTTTTCGTCTGCATTAGAAAGAACTAAAATAGGTTTAATGCTTAAAAGGTACAAAAGTTCATTGAATTTCTATCGTAATTTAAAAGCATTTTTAAATGGATCAGATAAGAATCAGACCCCACTGTATAAACAGAAATTCTGAAAATAAAAAACATGATCCTTCAGAAAGCATTACAATATACTAATTTGGTGCTCAGTTATTATCAATTATTATTGATATACATTTTTAATAATGGTTCTTATTGTTATCAATGTTGAAAACAGTTTCTGCTTCCTAACATTTTTTTTGTGGAAACTGATCAGTTTTTTTCAGGATTCTTTGATGAATAGAAAGTTCAAAAGAACAGCATTTATTTGAAATCTTTTGTAACATTATAAATGTCTTTATTGTCACTTTTGATTAATTTAATGCATCCTTGCTGAATAAAAGTGTTATTTCTTATAATTATAAAAAACTGCTTTCCCAAAACTTATGAATGGCAGTGTGTCATGATTTCCACAAGAATATAAAAAATATATTTTTTTGAAGGATCATGTGACACTGAAGACTGGAGTAATGATGCTGAAAATCCAGCATTTAAAATAAATTTTAAAACATATTTTACATTTTAAAATATATTAAAATAGAAAACAATTATTTTAAATCGTACTTATTTTTCACAATATTGTTGTTTTGACTATTTTTATCAAATAAATGAGCATAACAGACTTTTTATCGTAATTATTCCAAACTTTTGACTGGTAGTGTAAATGAAAAATGTCCAGAATAAAATTTTTATTAGATTTTTTTTCTTCTTTGAATGTTCTAAATTTTGAAACATCTATTAACATTCCTTTAGGATTTCTTTTTTTTGACAAGGACGAGCAAAATGTTTAATCATGCAAAAAAGGCCCTCATTTTTTTTTCTTTTTTTCTTTTTAACCACGCTTAAACTGATATGAATGTAACTGCTCTCTTCTGGATTGTAAATAGCTTCCGGCATCATGTATGTTCTGGGTGGTACTTAGTCTGACTGGCAGGTTAATTAGCCATTTCTGGCTGAAATTCTGCTGGCAAAGCAAGAAGTGTCAGGGTCAGTTTCATTTAATTTCATTTTTCATCTCCACTCCCAACAAACAGCGACCTCCTCCCCGCCAAAAAAAATAATTACCAGTCACACATCCTTTGAATTGCTTTCTAATTCAATCTCGACTGTTAAAAATGAGATTTTTATTTCATGCTGCTTAGCAATTGTTAATTTGATTTCTAGCGTGCTTTTTGACTGTCAGCCTTAACTGTGGGTAAGGCGTTAAAATTAAATTTTTGCTCTGAATGATTGGATCGTGTTCAACGATTTCTCTCTCGTTGGGATGTGTGCGCTCTGTCTTCCTAATGGAAAGTATAATGGTGACACTGTGTCATTACTTAGGACTTTGGTTGTCTCGTTTTTCGACAGGACAAGGTGCGCACTGAGAGCTATCGAGACTTCATGTACCGCAACATGGACGTCTTCAAGGACAAGGTGAGTATGGGGTTCTTGAAGCCCAGCCACTCTGGCATTTTTAAGTGTTGTAGACAAAGCTACGACGGAGTAACGATTGCAATGACAGGGCTGATTTAAAAACCCCTTGCATTATTCCAAGCAGCAGTATTTTTTTTTAAGGAGGGTTCTTATGTGTCAACTGCAGAGGGCTGATAACAGGATAATGGTGGTTCAACACACACACACACACACACACACAATATACACCACAGCTCATATACAAACCATTAATTCTGCGCTGACATTGGCTAGATCAGCTGTAGCCGGCCGCAGTCGAACATGGATACCGAGGTGATGCACTGAGCTGGAAAGAAAAGGGTGTGGGGGTAGGCGACGAGGCGCTTATCTCGGCCATCGTGCTCTAGCCAGTGGACTTTGGCAAATAAGGGTTAGACCCTGTCAGCATGATAAATGGCTCGAGTGCCATTATTACACATCTGCACACTCAAGATGGCACAGACAAGCTGGCATAGCGTGGAAAGGTTACGCCATGCTCCTTTAACCCGCAGGTTGTGCTTGACGTGGGATGTGGTACGGGAATCCTCTCCATGTTTGCCGCCAAAGCGGGAGCCAGGAAGGTCATTGCTGTCGACCAATCAGAGATCATTTACCAAGCCATGGACATTGTCAGGTGAGTCAACATTGGACTGAAGCAATGAACAGTGTCTTGGGTGTACGAGAAAGGCCCTCTTGGGTTAAGTGTACTTGTTTTTAGTAAAAACAAGGTATAGTATTGCTCCATTGGAAAAATACAGTAAACCATCTTAGGTGTTTCCTGAACATCTCCTCTGTCAATGTAAAGTCCTTTCATGGCTTCCAAAGTGTATTACACTTTATTTTGATGCTGTCCCCAAGGTTTTTTCCCAACTTTGTTCACTTTGTGACCTGTTCTTCTTTCTATCCTATGCAGTTCTCCAAAAACTATCCAGCTTCCTCCCTGTTCTGACACATATGTGCGAAAAATGTTCCTAGAAAAATAAAATTGTGGTGGGGCTAGAAAAAAAAACACATCATTGAGCCCGGCAAACACTGGCTCAATGATGTGTTTTTTTTTTTCTAGCCCCACCACAATTAAATTTTTCTAGGAACATTTTTGTGTGTGCTTGAAATATTTAGCTTTTATTAAATGTTAACATTTTCTTTAAAATTATTGATTTGTATTAATGTGAAACTGGAAAACTGTGGCATAATGCAATTATTGTTTTTTTTCTTCTTTTTTTCTGCTGGTCCAGTAATTCCAGTAATTGGCAGTATATATATATATATATATACACAGCTGTGGTCAGAATTACTGGCACCCCTGGTAAATATGATCAGATATGGCTGTAAAAAATAAATCTGCATTGTTTATCCTTTTGATCTTTTATTAAAAAAATTCACAAAAATCTAACCTTTCATTGAAATAAAACAATTGAAAGTGGGGGGTAAATCACATTATGAAATAAATTCTTTTCTCCAAAACACGTTGGCCATAATTATTGGCACCCTTTTATTAAATACTTTTTGCAACCTCCTTTTGCCAAGATAACAGCTCTGACTCTTCTCCTATAACGCCTGATGAGTTTGGAGAACACCTGACAAGTGATCAGAGACCATTCCTCCATACAGAATCTCTCCAGATCCTTCAGATTCCCAGATCCAGATGTTGGTGCTTCTTCTCTTCAGTTCAGCCCACTCATTTCTATAGGGTTCATGTCAGGGAACTGGGAAGGTCATGGCAGAAGCTTCATTTTGTGCTCAGTGACACATTTGTGTGTTGATTTTGATGTTTGTTTTGGATCGTTGTCCTGATGGAAGATTCAGCTATGGCCCATTATAAGATTTCTAGCAGAGGCCGTCAGGTTTTGATTTTTTTATCTGTTGGTATTTGCTAGAATCCATGATACCATGTATCTGAACAAGATGTCCAGGACCTCCAGCAAAAAAATAGGCCCACAACATTAAAGATCCAGCGGTATTTTTAACCGTGGACATGGGGTACTTTTTATCCCTGTTTGCACCAAACACATCTGGTGGATTTGCTGCCAAAAGCTTTTTATAGTTTCATCTGACCACAGAACCAGGTCCCTTTTGAATTTCCAGTCGTGTCTGAAAACTGAATATGCTGGAGTTTGTTTCTGGATGAGCGAGGAGGATTTTTCTTGAATCCCTCCCAAACAACATGTGGTGATGTAGGGGTTGTTAGATTTTTTTTTTTTTTAGGCTTTCTGACCCCAAGACTCAACTAATCTCTGCAATTCTCCATCTGTGATCCTTGGAGAGTCTTTGTCCACTCAAACTTTCCTCCTCGCCGTGCATTAGGACGATATAGACACACATCCTCTTCCAGGCAGATTCGTAACATCTTTAGTTGATTGGAACTTCTTAATTATTGCCCTGATGGTGGAAATGGGAATTTTCAATGCTTTAGCTATTTTCCTACAGCCACTTTCTCTTTTGTGAAGCTCAACAATCTTTTGCTGCACATCAGAACTATATTCTTTGGCTTTACTCATTGTGATGAATGATTAAGGGAATTTGGCCTTTGTGTTTCCTCATATTTATACTCCTGTGAGACAATTTCATGTTCCTAGTCACCCTGGTGTGCTAAAAAATGTAAATATTAATGGGAATATACTTTAGAGATATTTTACTCATAAAAAAATTCTAGGGGTGCCAATAATTGTGGCCAACGTGTTTTGGAGAAAAACATTTATTTCATAATGTGATTTTCCCCCGACTTTCCATTCTTTTACTTCAATGAAAGGTTAGGTTTTTGCAATTTTTTTGAATGATAGATCAAAAGGATAAACAATGCAGATTTATTTTTACAGCCATCTTTGATCATATTTACCAGGGGTGCCAGTAATTCTGACCACCACTGTATATATATATATATATATACACTCACCTAAAGGATTATTAGGAACACCATACTAATACTGTGTTTGACCCCCTTTCGCCTTCAGAACTGCCTTAATTCTACGTGGCATTGATTCAACAAGGTGCTGAAAGCATTCTTTATAAATGCTGGCCCATATTGATAGGATAGCATCTTGCAGTTGATGGAGATTTGTGGGATGCACATCCAGGGCACGAAGCTCCCGTTCCACCACATCCCAAAGATGCTCTATTGGGTTGAGATCTGGTGACTGTGGGGGCCATTTTAGTACAGTGAACTCATTGTCATGTTCAAGAAACCAATTTGAAATGATTCGAGCTTTGTGACATGGTGCATTATCCTGCTGGAAGTAGCCATCAGAGGATGGGTACATGGTGGTCATAAAGGGATGGACATGGTCAGAAACAATGCTCAGGTAGGCCGTGGCATTTAAACGATGCCCAATTGGCACTAAGGGGCCTAAAGTGTGCCAAGAAAACATCCCCCACACCATTACACCACCACCACCAGCCTGCACAGTGGTAACAAGGCATGATGGATCCATGTTCTCATTCTGTTTACGCCAAATTCTGACTCTACCATCTGAATGTCTCAACAGAAATCGAGACTCATAAGACCAGGCAACATTTTTCCAGTCTTCAACTGTCCAATTTTGGTGAGCTCGTGCAAATTGTAGCCTCTTTTTCCTATTTGTAGTGGAGATGAGTGGTACCCGGTGGGGTCTTCTGCTGTTGTAGCCCATCCGCCTCAAGGTTGTGCGTGTTGTGGCTTCACAAATGCTTTGCTGCATACCTCGGTTGTAACGAGTGGTTATTTCAGTCAAAGTTGCTCTTCTATCAGCTTGAATCAGTCGGCCCATTCTCCTCTGACCTCTAGCATCAACAAGGCATTTTCGCCCCACAGGACTGCCGCATAGTGGATGTTTTTCCCTTTTCACACCATTCTTTGTAAACTCTAGAAATGGTTGTGCGTGAAAATCCCAGTAACTGAGCAGATTGTGAAATACTCAGACCGGCCTGTCTGGCACCAACAACCATGCCACGCTCAAAATTGCTTAAATCACCTTTCTTTCCCATTCTGACATTCAGTTTGGAGTTCAGGAGATTGTCTTGACCA